>JAOTIZ010000002.1:16787290-16799568 GCA_027123425.1 Erythroxylum panamense | reverse complement strand
AAATCTACTCAAATATCAAAGACATCAAAACCAAGTGTTTCTTTTCTCATCAATTTCCTTAAGGCACCATTTCTTCTATAACACAATACATATACAAAAATACTCATTGAATTTCATTTAATATTTCTAAATTTCACTAAAAGATCGGGGTCCAACAGTTTATCTTCTGCATCAAGCTCTACTTCATGGATTTTCAGTGAACCAAGCAATTCGTCTAGCTTCAGGTTACTTAAATCTTTGGCCTCTTATATTGCTATTACTTTGGGTCTCCATCTTTTTGGAAGACTTCTGAGAATCTTTCTGATATTATCTTGACTGTCGTAGATTCTCCCCAGAGCTTTAAGTCCATTAATAATTGTTTGGAATCGTCCAAACATTTGATCAATAGTCTCATCATCTTTCATCTTGAACAGCTCATACTAGTGAACAAAAATACCAATCTTGGATTCATTCTCCTAATTTGTGCCTTCATGTGCAATAGCTAATGTGTCCCATTTCCTTTGCAAATTTGCATCTATGAACCTTATCTTGTTCACTTATGCTTAGAGCACAACTTAAAAGGAACTCAGCCTTTGAGTTTAATTGAAAGCGAGCTTTCTAATCAACCAACCATTGGTCAAGAGAGATGATTTTCCCTTCGTTGTTTGTTAGGATATATGGACCATTTTCGATGATATCCCAAAGATCAATATGTGTAGATTATATGAAGAGCCACATCTCGTCCTTTCAGTAATGATAGTCTTCACCATTGAATGTAGGGGGTCTTGAGATTGAGGCACCTTCTGCTATAAAAACGTGTGATTCAGCCATGGATATTTGTTCTCACTTTGTAACAGTGTTTCTTAGAAACTTACTCTAATACCAATTGAAGTAAATCGCTTGTTAATATAGAAATCACGTATAATATATAAAATACACAAGAAGGGGGTTGAATTGTGTTAAATCATCTAAAATATTAATCTTTAAAATTTTCTTGATTTTCTTGACAAATTCAGACGATTACAAAACAACACACTTAATTTGATGAGTAATGCAACAACGGAAATTAGTATCTATTCTTCTAACAACAAGAAAATTAAAGAGGTACGAGTTAGAGAATATGACACCGCGATTTCTACTGGTTCACCCTTAATTTTGAGCTACGTTCAATCCTCAGAGTTTTTCTGAGGTTTCACTATCTCCTTCAATACTACAAGTATTATTCTACACTTGTAGAGTCTCTTTAGGTCTCTTTCACAAAGTATTCTTTATCTGCTTCCTTAGCCTCTTCAGGCTCTAGTCTTTCTTTCACTCGAAAAGATATTATTTGAGCTTCACGTTACAGATGTATTTGCTCTCTTTCTTTCTTTCTTTTCTCTCAGAATAGTTTTCACAGCGTGAGCACTTGAGCATAGAATTTCTTTAAGTATGCTTTGTACGTTCAGAATTCTCTTCCCTTTTTTTCAAGTTTACGACGATAACTAATATTTATAACATAAATTTCCAACGGTCTTCTTTGAGAAATCTGCTTGTAGAGTCTTCTAAAATCTGTTATTAGTTGAGTCTTGTAACCAACTCCAACTAACTGACATTCTAGACATTCTTCAATTACATCGTCTTGCATAAATCTGTATGCTTCGTCTGGTGTCTTAGACTTAATCACTTCTTCTGATCCATCTTTGACGCTTTGTCTTATTCAGCTTTTACTTAAGTATCGTCTTGATTTGATTATTTGTGTCACTTACATTTATCTACGCACTTAACAAATTCATCAAAACAGTTCACACACTTCTATTATTATTATTATTATTTGAGTTTCATCAAAATCAATAGAAGAAGTGAAGTCTTCTTGACTTAATAAAGTTCCCAAGTCTACGCCTGATGTTGGAAAATTATGATAAGAACCTGATAGTTAATTGCTAAAAAGTGGTTATTAAAGCTGAAGGCATGGGCTAGAACTAATGTTATGAATACCATATTGGTACTAACACCGAATTTGATTTCAGTACGATACTATACTGATATCGGTTAATACTAGATACCATTTTGAGTCATTTTTAAAATTTATAAAATAGTCCCTAAATTTTTTTAAATTACAAAATAATCCTTTAATATATAACACTGTATAATTTATAATTTTATATCAATCATGCTTACAAAAATTATATATTATAACTAATTTAAAATAACTAATAAATATAAATCTCAATTCATAAATTAAAATAATCCATACAAGATTTAATAATAAGCTCTTTCTAAGATATATCAAATAATACCAACAAACATAATTAAGAAAATGTGCTACAATTACTTATTTGGAAAAAAAACATCAATTACTTATTTGAAAGACTGACTATCTTGACTCTTTTCTTTTTTGTTTTTGAAAATATTGATTATTTTTATTGTAACTTGTAAGTGCTTCTTTTTATGCATTGTGTAATCACATCTTTTTTTTTTTGTCAAATTGCTTAGTTCTCACTTCTTAATACTTCTCGTTTCTCAAGATTGCCTAGTTCTCATTTCTCAAAACTCTACTGTTTCTCTCTTTTCAAAAACTAAAACTCACCTCCAGTCTGCATCGTTTCAACTCTTACATACTTCTTCTTACTTTCGTATTTTTTGCTTCTGTTTTGCTTTTTTAGTATGACAAATTATTTGTTTTGTTTGTTGTTTTAAAAATAAACTTTATTCTTTGCCTTCCTTTGACTGTCACTTTTTCGAAGAGTGGAGATGAATTTGGGTGTTGCTCTGTAATCTTTTCTTTTGGTGTTGCACGAAATTGGTGATTGGTGTAAGTGGCGATGAGGAGGGAGTGTAGAGAGAGTGGAGATGAATATAGGTGGGCAGAGAGGAGAGGGAAAGAGATCATTAGTTTTTTTTTTTTGTAAAAAGGTCCTTCAAAATTTTAAGTTTAAGGTACTTGCCGATATTCGACCAGTATTCTAAAGACCAACCAGTACCATCCGAAATCGCCGATATCAACCGGTACCAATAAAGCAAGTTTCATACTATTTTCTGGCCAATAGAGTACCTTTCGACCGGTATCAACCAAAACGGTATGAAACTCAAGCCTCTAGTTAGAACCACGAACAAGTCGCATCAGTTAAGACGATGGAGAAAGTCTTATATTTTAGTGTCAAATGCACCATGTAGATCCATGAGTTCTTTATACATGTGCTCATGATTGATATAATCATGCATATTATTGTAAGTGTCTTAGATTGGCATTTTAAACCTATGTGACAATGGCTCAGCCAAGATGTTAGACACTAATAGATTATCAGCTGTCAAAATTACCTTCATATGTCAGGTTATTGCACAATTGTGGTTGGGACTCCTTACAAAAATGGTTGTGGAGTGTGCCTTTCTTATAATAATTGTTAACGGTCACTAGTTTGTTCTTGAAGCTCAAGCTACCCGTTGGTCTGAAGAGTTTCAGGGCTATTGCTTCTTCCATTAAAGTTAGGGGATTAATGGCTTTCATGAGCATCCATTACTCTTTCATGGATAAGGATAACTCAACTAATTTAAGATATTTTCAAGTGGGAATGTTATAATAATTTCAAAATATTTCCCACAGAGTCAACTAAATGATGCAGATTGAATTGGGTAAGATATATATATATATGGACATAACATTAACATGTCATTTCAATTAGCTTTTATCCTTATATTAATGGCAATTTTTGTGCTACTTTCAACTATTTTAAAATGTACAAAAAATTAATTATTAGCAGCATACAAGTGAAAGTAGCGACTGAAAACACAAGCTTCTTCCCGAATTCTAATGTCTCTGTTTGCTAAACTTGCTAGAGCTGCCAAGGCATGCCGCGTCCCCACGGCAGCCAAAACCCCAAACTTCTCAGCCACCCCACTGAATTACATAACTCGTCGCTCCTTCCACCGTGAGCTTCTTTGATTGCCTTTTCTTCTCTATATTATCCGTCTATTGATTCCAAATGATGTTTCCTTTCTGCTTTGTTGCATATTATATATGAGAAAAGTGATGAAATTTTCTTGATGCAGGTTTGGAATTTCAACGGCCGAAGTTGGATTTTGGCGTTAAATATCCATATATGCTTCCGTGTCTGTTGAGTGGTTTGCTTGGAGGTGTATTTATAAATGTTGCCTATGCGGATAATAATGAGGTGTGCTTTGATTCCACTAACAAACCCCCCATTGTTCACGGACAGTAAGGAAAAAGAACAATTTTGTGGAATTGGAAGTATGCAAGTTTATAATTTTAACTGTGGTTTGTGTCAAAAGCTGCACTTTTTCATTTCGTATGAAATATTTGATTTCTTAAGGCTTCTGTGAGACCTCATCTGCCGTCGGAATCTGCTTCAAACTTTACTGATATGGAGGAGACTGTCAAGAGAGAACGTGGGCGAATTGAAGAGTCGCTCAGAAATAAAGGAATGAAATACGGTTCTTATCCTCGATACAGTGTTGCTGTTAATGGCCAAAAGGTTTTGTGCGCTTATTTTTATGGTTACCCCAAATTATACTGTGCTATTTGCTTTCCTCTGTTAAATGCTGTTTCATGTGCTTTTTACTGCTATCGTAATTTACGATTCTTTCTTGTCAGCCATCAATTATTGCTTCTAGACTCTTGCATCTCTATTACCATTTCTAATGGATTTTTGTTCAGCCAATATTGGAATTTGTCACAAGTTATTTTTGTGGTTATTCAAACTTAGGTTATAAGTTCCTTTCCGTATCAGTATGTTGACTACTGTCCTCTGCTCAATACTTCTCAATACTGTTTCACATGCCATACAAGTAAGGGATGTATGTTGCTGTGTGACATATCACTTGTGATAATGGAAAGAGATGATTGAATGACTAGTTTTGAAAAGCCTCAAGTAGAATGTTGGAAATTCCCAGCTATGTTATGATATAAGACCCATGAAATCACCCTTCATAGAAAAGGTTAGATTAAAGGCTATAGGGCCTGTTTTGGGTCACTTTGAATCAGTTTTTTGGATGTCTAAAATTGAGCTTGCACAACGAAAAAAGAAGCCTATTTTGATAATGTTTGGTTACCAAATCAATGCTTATGAAAAATCACTTCCTCAAAATCATGGTTTTCAGAAATATCTTTTACATGTTTTTTCTTTTAAAGCAAGGCTTTAGGGAAAAAATGGTTCTCAGGCAAATTATAATACATTTCTTAGTTGTCCATCAACTAGAGTTTTGCTTTGAAGCTTGTATTTATTTTTGTTTAGATTTCTAACCACTCATCTTTTGAGTTTTATGTCTATAATTTATGTGTTGTAGATTTATTTAATTTTATCTTAATGCTCTTAAGGTAAATTGAAAGTCAAGCTTTAGAAAGATTATCTCTTACATTTGAAGAGAGCGATTGGATTTAATAATTAATGCAGAATGGGAGACTTAGAAGTTAAAACAAGCACAATGCAGACAACTAGAGAAGTACACCAAAGGAGAGAAAATATAGAGAGGTTGTGGGAAAAAAGAGAAGGGTTTAGAGGAATTGAAAAGGGGGACAGGAATTATGAGTCACTATTTACGCAAAGCTAAAGACTAAATTTGGATATAGTGGATAAGATAGAAACCCTAACAGAAAAGTAATCTAAAAACTTAATGGGAAGATAAACTTACATGTCTTAAAGAAAAATAAGCTAATTAACTCATTCAATACCTCATTCCTAGTTTCTTTTTACTAACAATCCTCATCTGTAATCTTTTTTTGCTGCAGGACCTTTTTTAGATTAATTTTCTGTTTGATTATGTGGTCAATGAACTATTCGTAGCCAAGAAAGTAATTACCATTTGTTTGTGATGTAATTACGTCCTATGTAGTGAAGCTGCGGCCAAAATATTTCTAATAAGGATATAGTTTGCTTGATAGATCACGGTCAAGTTTCGAATACCTCCTGAAAGTGATATTCCACAGTTGATTGCAAACCTTGTTTCAAATATTGGGTTGAAGGTTGATGGGCCCAATGGTGGGACAGAAATACTATTGCGTGCTTGGGACAGGTTGGATGAATGGCTGTTTAGTTATCTTTCACTGTCCTTGCAGTCTCTAGCTTTTAGTTATCTACTACTAAGTGATCGTTGGTTATTTAATCATGCTAAACCTCTATTTCTCTCTGTCTTGTGCATGTCCAGTGCAGTTGCTTGGCAGTTGATGCTTAACTGTCCAGTAAAACAGACAGAAAGAGCTGCAGACAAGGACCCTACAAGAAATATTAATACAACTGAGGGAGATCTTAGCATCCTCATATTTCGATCACTCCTTAGCAAAGATAAACCAGTAAGTTTACTAGAAAAAAACCATTTGCTCTGTTATAGTATTAGAAGATTCTCAGAAATGTCAAGTAGCGGACAAGCCTTTTTGAGTGATTGATGTTAATATCACAGGAAATTGAGTTTATAAAGTCTGGGAGCTTTAGCAACTCAGAGCTTGATGCTTTAGTGTCTCTTTTAGAATTAGCTAGCCAGAAGCAAAAGTCCTTAGATAGAAATCCTGGTGAAGGCACTGTAAATAATTCATCTGTAGAAAAGATGAATTATTTACATCTTGAAAACAAGTAGTCTGCAGTGGACTTGAGAGTAAGAATCCATGGGAGTAAGAGTTTATGGACTTGAGCAAACCGAATCAGATCTTTCAAATGGTGAGATTTCATGGGACAATATCGTTGGATATGAACAACAAAAACGGTAAGCGAACATGCAATTTCAATTTCTTATGTTGTGGATTTATCTCGTTTTTGTTGCTGTGCGTGCTGAAAGTATGTAGGTATGTATCGACTGTTTAAAATCATGAAAACAAGTAGTCTAGTTTTTAACCCTACAAAATTTAGTCAAGTTTGTTTGATTGATTAAACATGTTAGATATGTTTGTTAACTTAGTTTATTTAGAATTTTCTTCCATCTCTATTCTCTTTAATCCCTCGCGGCCAACTTATTCTAATTGTTGATTTAAAGATTATGCTTCATATTGGAAAGTGCTTGTAGATGATTCAATTATATTATTTGCAGAGAAATAGAAGATACAATTTTGCTAGCTCTTCATAGTCCAGAAGTGTACGACGATATTGCTCGTGGAACTCGTCATAAGTTTGAGCCAAATAGACCTCGAGCTGTACTTTTTGAAGGACCACCAGGTTATGTTTCCAGTCTTATTCTAGTAGATAAACGTTGATATCTACTTTTCATCATATATTATTAGATGAACAATTTGAAAACTACATTTATACTTCATTTTGCCACATTGTATGGAGGCATTGAAAATAAATGTTAACCATTTATATGGTTGCATTTAGTTAAGTTTGACTTGCTGGTTCCTTCTTTTCATTATGACTTAGTTAATAGTTGCTTGTTGACATTGATACATGTGTTGTTGTGGGCCTTTAGCAATTGTGTTGAATGTATATGTGTACGTTTCTGTTAAGTTATCAATCTTACGAGCTTTATCAATAGTTTAAGTTTTTATTTCTCTGATGGATTTGCCTATTCGCTCCCATTTATATTTGATTCAGGTACAGGGAAAACATCTTCTGCACGGTTTATTGCTACTCAAGCGGTATGCCTCTTGACATATCAATTTTATCTTCTTAATGTTGAATATAATTCATATAATAATTCATTTGCAGTTTATTTAGACCCAGGTCTTTATATGAATCAGTGCAATTTTTACCTCTGATTATATTTTCAATATAAACCAATTCTTTAGTGAAGAAAGAAAAGAACATATCAGACCTCTCACTTTGGGGTGCTTCCCACTGGGTGTCTTAAATTGTATGGCATTATGTCATTTGATTTGTATTCTATTCTTTTTCTTTCTCTAGGTGAATAAGGCCTTATTTGGTAAACAGCTTATCAGTCATTTTTTAGCTGATTGAAACGTTTTAGCTGTTTGACCATTCAAATACCTGATGGATATATTTGGTAATCAGCTGATTGGGTTGGCTGATTAAACTCAATCAGCTAATTTTGAAGAAGCTCCCATGGAGGAGCGTTTTGCTGGATAGCTGAAAATCTAATATGAAAAAGTTAATTGTACCTTAGTCTGCATATACCTGAAATTGTGGGCCAAATTCGTTGCTTTCTAAAATTGAGAGAAAATGGAAGAGAGTCACTGAAATAGAAGAAATAGATAAACCCCATAAACCCGTTTTGATGGTTTTATTCACCTAGGATTACGCCAAGAGCCACCTCTCTGTTTATCTACCTTTCTCTGTTGTAGCAACTTTGTTGATCCTCTAGCTCAAAAGTGTGCTCTTTGTTTCTTCCCATTGTCCTTCTTTGGTTGTTGTCTCAGCTACTCTTCTTTGCAGTTTTCTTTGGATTCCCAAAAATAGTTTTAGTTGTTTGATTATGTGGACAACATGATAACACACTCTATTGAGGTTTTATTCACTTTTTATTTATTTCTTCTTCCCTCCTTTCCCCACTATTGAGGGTAAAGAAGTGGCTTTGATGTTTTGATTGATGAAAAGCCGTCTATATAATGTTGGAGATAAAACAACTTATTTTACTAGGTGACATACCAGACTTTTGAGTTTCACACAGTTTCTTATTACCAAAAGTATAAACTTAATTTTTGTAAAATTAAATATCTAAAATCTAAACTCTAAACTCTTATGAAAATATTGAAATAAATATTAAGATATGATACTCATGTTCTTATAAATCTTTTTTTCTTAAAGTCATACCCTCATAGTCATTTTATACATAAACAACTAATACTAAACAACTAATTTTACCGAACATCTTTGATAAATAGCTGATGTTATCCGCTAATTAAATCAGCTAATATAATGCTCTGTCAGCTAACCGCTGATAGAATCAGCTAATAGTTAATATAATCCGTTGATTATCAAACAGGCCCTAAATCTAATGCAACAAAATGTTGTTGCGTAAACTAAAACTCCTTCCTCATATAAGCTTGAGAGTGTATTTTGTAATGTGTGATGCTTGCTCTTCTTTATATGTCATATTTGTTGAAGCATTTTAACATATTGAAACTTGATTCGTTCCAAATGTAATAAATATGAGCTAAATTCTAAACGCATGGATTTCTTTTCATATTTTGGACAAAAAGTTTGCTGTAATTTATTACTAAGTATATCTTCAATCATGTGTATACCTTGACAGGGTGTGCCATTTCTATATGTTCCATTGGAAGTTATCATGTCAAAGTACTATGGGGAAAGTGAACGCTTGTTTGGTAAAATATTTTCCCTCGCTAATGAGCTCCCTAGTGGTGCTATCTTGTTTCTTGATGAGGTAACAAATTTTTAGTAATGCCCCTAGTTCATGTTAAATGCATGTTATTACTTTCATATCTTTTTTCTGACTATTTCTTTGAGATCATAACAGATTGATTCTTTAGCTGTTGTTCGTCAAGATAGTACACATGAAGCCTCACGAAGAATTTTATCACTTTTATTGCGACAGGTGACAATTGGCATCTGGTAGCATTATGCTATGAAATATGCTCAATTTCTTGGAGAAATTCTTTTTTCTGTTTTTGCCTTGACGTTTTGGGTCTTATTGCTAATTTCTTCCTATATTTTATGGGTCAAAAAACATATATGTCTGGCTCCATTCTTTGATACTTTGTCATGTCTAGATATTTCTGGATCTAAATTACCAGCATCTCTAGCTATTAAATTTGCAGGAATGGGTTCCTGTCCCAGAAACATGGAGCTGCATGACTCCTTATTTCCTGCATGCAAAACTTCATTTTTAATCATACAATAACTGTCGTTTCTAAGCAGCAGTGGAAGAGTTGGCTGGATACTTAGCTTCATAAAATGGCATTTCTGAAGCTTTTGTTGTAGCAGCTTAAGTGTGGAACCTTTTGGATAATTGAACTTTGATCACAATGAACGTGGTAAATTGTAATTCCTTTTTTCCTTTTTTAATTTTGGCAGATTGATGGATTTGATCAAAATAAGAAGATTGTTATCATCGCAGCAACAAACAGGAAACAAGATCTTGATCCAGCCATGATCAGGTGTGGCAATGTGATTGTCCTATTGATGATCTTAAGCGATTCATTTTTTCTTGATCACATTGGGATGACATAATTTACTTATTCTGTGTGCTGTCAGCCGATTTAACTCGATAATAACTTTTGATCTACCTGATGAGCAAAGCCGCCAGAAAATAGCTGCTTACTACGCAAAGCACCTAAAAGAATCGGAATTAGAGGAATTTGCCAAGATCTCAGAGGAGTATGTGACATTTTGTGTCTAGGAATAAATTGTCGTTACCTTTGTTAAATGCTAGTTTCATGATGTTAGCTGCTTCTGAATACATCTGAAATAGATTCCATGAGCATCTATTCCATCTAGCTTGGCAAAGTGGGGTGCTCTGATGATTACATTGCCTTTGCTCCTACTTAATCAACTTGTTTTCTAGCTCTGTAGCTGTATCAATTTGAAGGAATATTCTCTTGTATCAGTTAATTCAACATCTGATATCTGTTTCCATGACCCCACAAGTTCCGTCTGGGAACTGAATTGCCTGTTTACAACAATTTTTCTTGCTTATGCAATGCTCTTTTGCTTGCTGCTTTCAGTATGTCTGGGAGGGATATTAGGGATGTTTGTGAACAAGCTGAACGCTCATGGGCATCAAAGGTATTTCTTCCCTCTGTTGTGTTTGATTTGTTTTCTCAGAATCTTATGGCATTGTACCCTGTTCGTTTCTTTACAGATCATTCGAGGACAAGCAGCTAAAGATGGAGAAAAAGGCTGTCTTCCACCATTTTCAGAATATGTTCATAGTGCTACAACCCGGCGGAAGGCCTTGTCCAGTATAGCAGATCTAAGAAAGAATAGTTCTAACAAAGATACGCCAAGTGTGCTAGGAATAGGATATAGTTACGGTTAGAGCAAAGAAAAGCTAGTTGAAATGTGAGAAGCAGCTTATTAGACAGACGCCCAAATTTTTCCTTATCTTGACTGAAATCAATCACCAAACACAAACACGTATCTATTGTTAATCGGGAAAATCAAGAAGCCATGATTCTGATTATTGACGAAGAAAAAAGCAAGATAACTTGATAAAGTGTGGTGGTGTTATAGTAGTAGCAGTAGTACTAGTTGTAGCAGTAGCAGTAGTTGTTGCAGTAGGCTTGTAGTTGGCCTCAGAAGCTGAAGTTGCATTGCAGCAGACTGAATAACAGAGCTTCTTCCCTGTATTCCCATGAACGATAGCAGCATAATTAGCAGCAAGCTACTTATTTAGTAGAGAAAAGAGAAATTTATTTATTTACCTTGCGGAAAAGGGTTCATCTGATTCTTCATCATCAACTCGTTTCCTCTCTCTACCAACTACCCTCCCAGCAACAAGCAGCTGAGTCTGCAGCATCATCTGAGTCAATTCAGCCTCCGCTTCCATTCTCCGCTTCTGGCCCTCCCAACGCGAAATTTCCCTTGCTTTGATCATCTCCATCTCCTCCCACTCCATTCGGAGAAATCGGAAAGCAGCTGCAGCTGCAGCAGCCGCAGCGAGCTTGGGAGAGTGGGAGCTATGCTGGGAAGTATAAGTAATTAGGCTGTTAGATCCTTGGTCGTCAGATTCAGTTCCATATTTCTGCGCTCCGACTCCAACGCCTGGCCGGTCGCGGTTGGTTGCCATGCACAGAACATGACAAGATAAGATCGATCAAATATGAAAGCGTGTGCGGGACCTACCACCATCACTCGCTTGCCCCAAACCCACTTTGATTATAATCAACACCTTTTAATATATGATCAGTCATTTAATAACCTATGATAGATGCGGCTCACATATGATATGATCAGTCATTTTATAACTAACCTTCAATTCATAGTGCAATGTAGACAAGAGATGCGGCTCACAATGTAGATATGACAGTAGCTAGATGGTGGTATGATACAGGTTCGTCATTTAATGCTTCTCAATCATATTATTATCAACCTATGATAGATGCCATAGCCTCTTATGGTCCAGGATACAAAGGGCCATCGGTTGATGACTTAAGAGGTAAACTTTTGAGTTGTGCTGTGTCTGAAATGAGAGCTTATTTGGCTGAAAGAAGAGTGAATTGGGGTATTAATGGATGCTCAATTATGTGTGATGGTTGGACGAATAGGAGACAAGAGCCTATTATAAATTTTTTGGTTTATTGTTTTAATGGCTCTATGTTTTTAAAATCGATTGATGCATCTGGCATGATTAGAAATGCTGATAATTTGTTTCGGATATTTGATGAAGTTGTGAATGAAGTAGGGGTGGAAAACATTGTTCAGTTTATTACTGACAATGATTCCGCTTATAAAGCGGCAGGG
>JAOTIZ010000002.1:16758571-16774726 GCA_027123425.1 Erythroxylum panamense | reverse complement strand
ATTTCAAATTAATTGTCATTATTATTTATTATTAAGATTTTTTAAAGCATGGTTGATGTAAACAGTAAACTAGTAAAATATACAGTACAGTTGTATAATATATCAATATGGACTATTTTGTAATTTTTAAAAAGTTTAGAGACTATTTTATAAATTTAAAAAATATCCTGAAACGGTACCCGGTACCCGGTACCGGTACAGTTCCATTCCAAAGCTTAATCCGATACTGAGCTCAATACGGTATTCATAACATTGCTCCCAGTTGCACCCAACTGTAAGAGATAATAGCAACACTCCATAGACACTCTAGAGATAGCGACAATACACAATGCATAAGAGTTTTGTATCATCAAGACTCAAAAACAAAACAAAACAAAACAGTAATGGAGGCAGGCTTTTAATCTCTACGTTTTAAATTTATGAGTTAAAAAAATAGGAACATGTGTCAATGGCATGTAAAAAATTATGACCTAATTTGTCACGTCATTAAAGTTAACGTTCAACTATTTTTACAATAAATTAAAGGTTAAGATATTTTAGCGTCATTTTTTAAAATTCAGATAATGTTACAAAATTTAGTAAAGTTTAAGCTTTGCTTTTAATTAACGTATAATTAAAGTGAACAAAGTTTTCTGTGTTTTCTTTAATGAAAGATATAAAACACACCACGCGCACCTTGGAAGAGCGTGGGATATTTCCTTCCCACGATATTAGTAAATGAAAAGCAAATAGACCGAAACGAATAAGCCCCGAGATTGAAGAAGAACGTAAATAAACAGTTTCGGAGCCGAGGGTTTGCTTTTGTTTATAATTGCGTTGAGTCGAAAATGTCGTCACGTGACAAGAAGCCTGCAAAGCCATCAACCAATCGGCCCGGCGGGATCCATACTCTCTCCGATCTTAACCGACGCATCGGCCCCGACTCCGACTCCGACGATGAAGCTCCTCCTCAGTACTACACTGGTGGCGAGAAGAGGTCTTCTCCCCTCCCCTCTTTTCCTTCTTAAACCCTGAAATTTTCCTTATTTAATTCATCTCTAAAATTTTGTAAACAACAAACCATATCTTTCTACTTAGGTTTGATAATTGAAAGCTTTGTTGTCGATATTGTTGATCTGACAGTCACTTTGTTATTGTTGGAACCTGATTGTCTTGATTTTTGGGAATTTAATACCTTCAATTTGTGGTTATTTCAATGGTTTAGAATCAAATCTAGAGTTGATTTGAGGATGTAGAATTTTATGTCATTATCATTGCAGTGGTATGCTTGTCCAAGATCCTACCAAAGGTAATGATGTGGATGATATCTTCAATCAAGCTAGACAATTGGGAGCTGTTGAAGGTCCCTTGGAACATCTTGGTCCTTCTTCAAGCTTTACTGGAACTGCTAGATTGCTCACAGGGGAGTCTGTACCATCTCCTCCTCACCAACCACAGACTTCTGTTCATAACATTGTCTTCTGGACCAATGGTTTCACCGTCAATGATGGTCCTCTCAGGAGGTTGGATGATCCTGAAAATGCATCTTTCTTAGAGGTAGTGATACTTTTTGTCGTCAGCTACTTTGGAATTCAGTATTGCATCATTATTAGTGGTAGGATAATTCACTATACAGCAGTTAGAGCCTAAGTTTCTTTCTTATTTAACTAGGCCGCAAAGCCAATAGTTGAATGCAAAATTAAAGCTTGATGTCTTGTTCTGCTTGAGGTTATTTTGTGTATTTTAATTGGAGACTGTAAGCTTTTCTCCATAAATTTTTATGCTATTGTCTAGTGAAATACATAAACTAGACATAAATAATGGTTTTGTTGTGCTCTCTATTCTTGTGTTTAACGTTTCCCTGATCAGTTTTTCTTGTTAATGCTGATAGGTTTTATTCTTTTTATTTGCCTCTTCAGAGCATCAGAAGGTCTGAGTGCCCAAAGGAGCTTGATCCTGCTGATAGAAGGTCCTTAGTTCATGTTAAGTTGATAAGGAGGGATGAAGAATTTCCTGTGAGTGTCTCTCCCTATCTCCAGCTGCCTAACTTTTGATGTGCTCCTGTGAATGCTATCCTTATTACGAGCCCCAAAAGATTGCTTTGCACTTCCTGAATTGTCTGAGGATGATCAATATGCAAATATCATCTAGTATGTATATAGGTATATCATGTGCATGTAATGCATGTAGATGCATCTACGTTTCACAAGCATCTTTTGTAAACATTTATGTTTAACCTGTACTGCCACATCTTGATGTCTTGCAGGAACCAGAGAAGCAACGCCTTGCTCCATTTCAGGGTATAGGGAGGACTCTTGGTAGCAGCAGTACTCCGGCGGCAACTGAACCATCTGGTGGCTGCACTGCTGTCAACAACAGTGCTCCTACATTTTCCACGGACCCTGTTGTGGATGAAACACTTCCATCAACTTCCGTTCAGCTTAGATTGGTTGATGGGACCCGAATGATAGCCCGGCTTAATTACCAACACACTATCAATGATATTCGAGCATACATTGACTTATCGAGGCCTGAGGGTGCACGAAACTATCAGTTGCAGGTGATGGGCTTCCCTCCAAAGCTTCTTACTGATTCTGCTCAGACAATTGAGGAGGCAGGTCTCGCCAATTCAGTTATTATTCAGAAATTCTAGCCAAGTTAGATTAGAATTTGGTGTGTTGCTATTATATTATACTCGGTGAACCGATGCAACAATCTAATGACTCGAATATCTGTTTTTATAAACAAGAAGAATGACTCTTAAGGCTGCGCATATGGCCAATGAAGTTGAATTCTGTAGTTCTTAAAGTGTTCTGAACTGTTTGAGAAATGCATGCTACCATTTCACACCCTTGTCATCGATTATTTTGTGGCTGTTCATGGTTTTCATAAAAATCATCAACTGCTTAGCATTTATGGGGCTGAGCTCTGTAATTTATGAAGTTACAGCAAGATTGTGCCACAAATCGATGATTTTTGGAGAAATAAAGCTAAGCAACCTTCTTTTTAACATTCCCCTGAGTATTAAGCTCGAGTAAAGCATGCCTTTGATCCAAGATTTTATGCATTGCAAGCTTGATAGCCAGGTGACCACAAAGTCAGCTTTTCCTTTCTCCGGCAGTGCTCAATATTCCAAGATGTTCTGGATGATGCTACTTAGGCTTCATTGACTGTAAAATGAATGCCCAATGCCACTTGATCTACTGAGTCTTGATAGATTTAAGTTGGACTGTCAGGGGCATCTTTCTATTCTCCATACAAAGTGGGCATCGGGGAGACCAGAAAAAGCTTATTCTACCTGTCGGAAACAATTTAACATGTTCACCATAAGCCTTGATCCATCAGTGGTACTTGTTTGCTAACGTTCTCTTTCCTCTCTCTATTTTTCCTATTCTTTTTCTCTTGTTGTTTTACTTCTTGTGCATAAGTTGAACTAGTGTAGAAGACAATTAGATTCCCAGTATATTCTAGCTTCACTCGTGATGGTATGCTGCGAAAGGTTTAGAAAGAAAAGTATTGTTAATTTACTTCTCAACCTACCGTGAAGAATTTAAAAAAAAAGCCAAATTTGAAATTGATTAAGCAATAACAACATAGTTTTGTTTTCAAGTATCAATAACAACATAGTTTGATTCTTCAGATATCATAAAATAAAAACAAAATTGAACCATGTAACTGCAGAACTTGGAATTGGCGTGACTACACATAAGCTTCAAATAGAACAAGATATAAATTTAAACGTTAAATTGGTATAGTCTATTAACACGGTGAACTTATGCCTATGTTATCAGTTGGCAGGAATAAAAGAATTTGATGTTGAAAAACCTATTGGAATTAACTGAGCCGAGAAATGAGAATGTAAGAAGATTGATAAATTTCATAGATGGAACATATTATTCTCTGGTGAAAAGAAGGCTAAAGACCCCACTAGTCAAAGCGTGTTGTTTCTGAAAAAAGGTTTTGTCCTTAGCCCAAATTTCAATCTCCAAGTTGAGTGTACTTTATTAATGACCCCATCATCCTATCCTAATTATGGTTTGATATGCTAGGCTGCTTGCCAACAATGCCACCGATCTATAAGTTCCGACATAAGTTGACCGTGGGAAAAAGCTTCTTTGTCAAAATCATTAGGAACAACTCAGTTCAAATGTGCATATATCGTGTTCAAGTTTAAAGCCACCAATCACAATACCTGCCTCCAATGACCCTCATGATTATAAAAAGAAAGAGCACAAGTTTTTTGGCTTAAAAGCTGTGGTTAGCGATAGAAAGTGTAAAAAGAATGTGTAATTTGTATTGCTTGATAATGAGTTTATATATATAGAGAATGAATAAGGAAACAAAATATAATTGGAATGTACATTGTTAAGACAAGAATATTTGCAGATTTTTTCATGATGATGAGGAGAATAATTGAGCTAATGATCTAAAGAGATCTTGGTTTAATTTTTTATGTTATCACCTCCCCTCAAACTCATAGGTATATAACAGTGAGCATGTCTAAAAATCAACTGAATACAAAAGTTGATAATGCTTTCACCATGATAGCTGCAATTTGTTCATGAATAATGTTAACCAATAGCACCTATTTGGTAATTAAGTCTCGAATAAAGTGTATATTAATTTGAATATGCTTAGTTTGAGCATAAGAGATTGGATTAACAGCAAGAAATGTAACACCTAAATTGTCATACCATAATGTAGGATTTAGATGAGGTAGGTCAATTTCTCCAAGCAGGAAGTTGATCCGACAAAATTTTGTAGTCGTAAGTGCAATACATCTATATTGAGCTTATATGATAGTACGTGCAATCGTGAATTATTTCTTAGCATTCCAGGAGATAATATTTGATCCTAGAAATATACAATAGCCAGAGGTTGAGTGATGATCATCGAGAAAAATAACCTAGTCATTATTATAGTAGGCATTAAGGTTAAGATTGTTGGTTTTGGTAATTTGTATGCCATATGATTGGTAGATAGCAAGTATTGGAAATTTAGTTTGATTATAGTCCAGTAAACATTGGTAAGGCAATGAAGAAATTGAGAAACTTTATTTACAACAAACTAAATGTCAACACAAACTGAGATAAAGATATTGAAGGACATCAATAATGCTACGATATTCACTGTAAATAATCAAGGTTATGCCATGATTCTTAAAGAGAGGTAGGGTAGGAGTCACAAGTGTAGGGATAGTTTTAGAGGAATCAAGGTCGGTGCAACTGAAAAGGTCCATCATGTATTTGGTTTGGGTAAGAAATAGGCCATTAGAGGTGGTGGTAGCTTTAATATTAAGGAAGTAATAAAGAGGACCAAGGTCTTTAATGTAGAATGTGGTATTAAGGTCATGTATAAGTGAGTCTATAAAGGTTTGTAAAGAACCAATAACTATGATATCATCAACATAGATAAGAATGTAAGTGGTGTAAGTAGTGTAGGAGTGAATGAAAAAAGAGCTATCATTTTTTAAAAGAGTGAAATAAAGTTGTAGAAGTTTTGACTTAGGAAATGAAACCAAGCACATGGGGCTTGTTTAAGGCCATAAAAGGGTTTTAAAGATGACAAACATATTGAGGTTGATGGGGGTCAACAAAACTAGGAGGTCGAGTCATGTAAATAAGTTCTTTGATGTGACCAAGGAGAATAGCATTATGCACTTCCAATTGGCAAATAGACTAGTTATTTTTTTGAGCAATAGTGAGGATAACGGGCATAGGTGTAGGATTGACTAAATGTGTTAGTTTAATTAATACTGAAAGACGAATTAGTTTAATTAATACTGAAAGACGAATGGTATCCTTTTTCAACAAGGCATGCTTTGTAATGATCAAGAAATTCATTGGTGTTATGTTTAATGCAAAAAAATCTATTTACAGCCACTAATACTAGCATTAGGTGGTAGAGGAACATGGGTCCAAGTTTGGTTGTGATGGAGGGCAATGAATTCATCTAGCATGACTTGGAGCCAAAGTGAAAATTTATTTGCTTAAGTGAAAAGGAAGGATTGAAGTTATGAGTGTTTTGATAAATGATATTATATGTAACGTAGTTAGAAAAGGATCGAGAAACATGTTAGTTATCATAAGTTCGAGTAATCATACGGAGTCTTGGTGGTGAGGATAGTAAATTGGATGTGGATGGATTAAAAGATTGCTGAGGGAATTTAGTAAGAGGGTTGAAAGGTAGAGAAAGGGTTACTTAAGAGGATGGTGAGGTTAGGATAGTAGTGGTTTGTTTTTTGGCATAAAGAAAAATAATTTCAATAAAGTGAACATGACGAGGGATGTATACTTTGTGATTTTTAGGATCAAAGCAGCAATAGCCTTTGTGTGTAGGATAGTATCTTAAGAAAACAAACATCGTATGGACTTTGATGTTAATTTATTAGAGTTGACAACTTCAAGAAAGGGAAAGTATATGATCCCAAAAACACGAAGATGAGAAAAATTAGGTGTGGTATGGAAATGGATTTCATAGGGTGATTTCTAATGAAGTTTGGGAGTACGAAAGAGATTAATAAGGTACACTTCAGTGTGAAAAGCATCAAACCAAAAGGATTTTAACAATGAAGCATGCAAGAGAAGCATGATGCCAATTTCGATTTATGTTGTTCGACAAACCATTTTGCTGAGAAGTGTATGGATAGGAAATACTGTATGATATTCCATTAACATTGAAGAATTGGCGAAGGGCATCTTTAAAAGTTCAGTATCGCCATTACAATGAAAAATTTTGATGGTAGTTAAGAAAAGGTTTTTTGGTGATTGTTCTTGAAATCAGGAGAGGGATTAGGGCTTATAGGTTAAAGGAAATATCTAAGGATAACGACTAAAATCATCAATAAAAATGATAACGTATCTTGATCCAAAACGAGAAAGGGGAGTGAGAGGGCCCTTAAATGTCATAATGAATGAGTTAAAAAGGATTGATTGATATACGAGTTGATAAAGGAAATGAAAGGCAAGTGCTTTTTCCTTGAAAATAAGATATATAAGGATTTATTGCAATAGACTTATTAGAGAGAAGATGAGATAAAGTAGCATGATAAGGATGACCTAGATGTTAGTGCTATACATCAAAAGTAGCTTGTTTGGCTATAAAGGCACAATGATTTTGGAAAGTGACTAGAATCTTCATGGGATAAAAATCGTTAAGAAGCGATGTCTTGGTTATGGGGCCCCCTTCATAATTTAATTACAAGAGAAAAACTCAATTAGATAAGATTTGTCTTTAAAAAACTTGGCAAAAAATTAATAAGTTTTTATTAAGTTGAGGTAAAACTAAAACATAATTTAGGTATAAGGGTTAGGAGTGTGTGGATAGTGTGAAGTGTCCAACTGAAGATATAGGAAGAGTGTTACCATTACTAATGATTACTTTATTTGAACCTTGGTACGGTGTTATAGATTCAATGAGTTGGAGATTTGGTGTCATATAAGATGATTTACTAGTGTCTGATAGTCGTTCAATGATATCACTTAATGTAAAAGAATTCATGGCAGGCTCTAGTTAATTGTTCACTGCAAAAAAGGATATTTGTATTGAGTTTGAGTTATATGAATAGGTTTATTAGTTATTTCTTGACTCATAATATCTAAATCGACAATTTACAACTATATATATCGGTATATTAGGCTAGATTGTATAACACTCATTATGGAATTGAGATGAGTAATAAGAGTTTTGGGCTAGTTTATGTGTGTAAATGGATGGGGTATTGGTCCATAGGTTAGGCCTAATTTTGTGAGAGTTTTAGGAAAAATAAGAATTAGGGTTTTGTGTTTGATTTGAAGAGAATTAATTACTGCTAGGATTTGTTCCACAACTAGAGAAGAAACGATTGCCGCTTCGCCCATGATATAGGTTGTTAGGAAAGGTTATCACTATAGAGGCAACATTGGTGGACGCAACTGAGGTTAGTGAAAGATCAACATCCGTTGCTTTAAATGAGGAGCTTTGCATGGAAGTCAGTGAATGAAGGTGGTGAGTTACGATTTGTAATAGGAGTGACAAAAGTTTCATAATTATGTGTAGTCCATTGAGAGCAAAGAGCATCAAACCTTTATCGAAAACAAGGTCTCCAATTGCTACAAGATCTTCTACTATGATGAAGATGTTGGCAAGATAATCTATAATAGTTCAATCTCCTTTTCATGTGGTGTGGAGTTGTTGTCAAATAAGTGAATGTCGAGTAGTGGTTTGTTGCTTAAAGTGATTTTCAAAGATTGTCTAAAGTTTTCATGAAGTGGTGCATTCAAGAGCAAGGGAGATAATCATAGGAGACAATGAATTTGTCAAACAAAAATATACCAGCACGTTATTCTTTCGCCACTAATTCTATTAAGGAAGCTAATGCATTAGTGATGGTATTACTATTTTTGAGTGGTTGCTATATGCTACCATCGATATACCCAAACAAATCATAGGTTAATAGGATTGTTTAAATTTGATTTCTCCATATTAGGTATTTGTTAGAATCAAGTGTTATTATGAGGAAGTTACTGATGTTGGCTATTAGAAATTATGGAGTTTATGATCTGATTTGTGGACATATTCGTGTATGTGGAAGAAGACATTAAGTGGTATTTTAAGAAAAATATGTAGGTTAACTACTTTATGTATTGCAAAAGATGTGCAGTTGCAAATGCATAAGAAATGCTATTGGAAACAAGGACAAACTTATAATTGAAAATGAAGGATTTAGTATTGTAAAGAATGTGTACCTGAGGAAAACATGAGTGAAAAAATTATAAAACAAAGTATACTCTTAATACTAGGATAGAAAGTGCATAGAAAACATGTTGTTTATATTGCTTAATGATTTTACATATACACAAAGCCTATATACATACACAGAGAATGTTAAGAAAACAAAATATTCTCAAAATGTGTTAAGTGTCTAGCCTTATTTTGAGACTTTCGATGATCTTCGATGGCGGATAAGATCGCAGTAGATATATATCAACTCCAAAAGATAAAGACTATGTTGAAGGATCATCTGAAGATATTAGAGTTCTTCATGGATATAGAAGCGTCATTCCTAATTAAACATAATCTCTTATCTTGTTGTTGGGATGTCGATAAATCCTATAAAATAAAGTATTATTTAGATGGGAGTGTCATCCAATTAGTTAGTGTGATGTTACCAGATAAAGATAGATGTGATCTAGCTAATTCAGTTCAATTAAGATTTTGAATTGTAAAGTCAAGAGGTGCCTATAATTAGCTTGTTTGAGCTTTGCTCCAGAAGAATAGAGATAGACATAGAGGGTTGTATTCTCATCCTTGTTTGATTGTTTTGGGAATTGTTTTGAGTAATTGTTCATTGCAATATTGGATAAGATTTTCAAACTATCAACAAACAATAACATTTATCAACTTTGAGAATCCGAAAACAAAACCCTAAAACCCATGTGAATATCGAAACCAAATCCATATCAGGTTATACCTTTTGCAATGGAAATATGCAGAGGAACTGGTAGTGTCAAGGAAAAGCATATCAAATGCCACACCTCTACCGGTATCCACACTCTTGTAAGACTGAACAACCCCTTCTGATGTGATAGCACCACTTTCTGAGACCTCTCTTTTTCTTTATCTCCAGTAGAGGGCGTCTCCTTTTAGGGTTTTTTTTTTGTAGATGAGTCTCTTCTATCTTCAAGTCATACTATATATCCATATATATAGTAAAAGCCCAAAACCCAAAGCCCAAATCCAATTGAGGCTCAAGTAAATGTTCAGTCTACTTGGTGTGTGACCCTATATGCTTATTTAATATTAGCAGGAGGCCCAAACTTCTTTTAGACCCATAAGTTATAAGCGGTCTCTAGCAAGACATAATAACTACCCAATATTAAATAAGGTCGGAATACAACACTACTTGAACCACAACTAATCAATTACAGTACATTCTATAATTTGTTCGCGCGCATACACTAACAATATTAACTTAAGTTTTAATCTTGAAATTTTGTGACACAACTTATTGTTTATAGGGGTGAGAGATCAACCATTTATGTAAATCCTTATTGATTTAGCGGATTTATTTATCAATTGTCCTATTATTTTTTCCTTTACGTTGGAGGGTTTTTTTACGTTAAATCTTATTATTTGTTTCATTGTTTAGTTTATTTTCATTTTTTTGCAGCTACAATAAAGCGAGTTTTTTCTTGACATTAATATTTGATTGATTTTTTGGAGAGTTGTGTATTTGTCTCTCAACAAAATGTACATTGTTAAAATAAGAATATTTGCAAATATTTTCATGATGATGAAAAATTTAAAGTGCATAGGTTTAGGAGAATAACTGAGCTGATAATTTAGAGTGCTTTGTTTAATTTTTATGTATTATTAGTTAGGGGTATAAGGTCACACATATTTACTTATAAGATTTTCAAATTTAATGGTAAATTAACATTTAAATGTGCAAGCACATTGTCGATTTTAGTTTCTCGAATAGGTGTCAGATTAGAGGAGTTATATTGAGACTTACAAGATGAAGGGTTGAATTATCTGACCCTTTTCCAATAGTTATATAATCATGTATGAGTTCTAGATTGTTGGATATAAAATCTAACAGTACATCTTATTCTAAAACTTCTAGTCACAAACTCACATTTGATTTTTGTTACCATTAATTTGTATTACTTGTTGGCCAAGTTTAGCACTTAATCCTTGCTACCAAAAGTACCAGTTGATCCCTTAGGATTTTGAAATGTATACGAAGAAATCACATTGGTTATTAGTATAATTAAATGCTAGTTAAATTTTTTTTATTATGTTAGCCTCATAACACTAAAAAAACGACATTTGGTTACGAAAAAATTAGTAACTAAATGTCCCAAAATCGTTATTAATAGTTATTAGCGACGATTTATATTTGTCACCAAATCCTCATAACTGAAAACTATAAGTGACGTTTTTCACTAATCGTCGCCAATAGTTTTTGCCTACATTATATTTTTTTAGCAAAAACTATTATCAATGTTTTAAGAAATTGTCGCCAACACATTTTGATTATATTTAGTTTTCATAACTAAATATTATTAGCTATGTTTTGTAAAATATAGTCAATTTTTTAGTATAAATTTTAACAAAATATTATATTATGTTAATTATAATTATTTGTGACATTTTTAATCCATATTCAAAAATAATTGATAATTTGAAGCATTGTATATAAAAATAAAATATCATTAAATTATACCAACAAAAAGAATATTCTTTGTATATAAGATTTTAATTACAACTTTAACAATTCTTATAGGCAAAATAATAAATATAGAGACCAGTTTACAAACTATAAATGTTAAGATTACAAAAAATTTACAATGTAACTAGAATGACTCTAGGTTTGTCCACGTCGATGAACGCAACTTCATATGTCATCCATCATATAGGAAAAATAAGTCATTAGAATCATGAAAGCAACTTCAAGATCAGTAGAGTGCTTGAAATTATGCATAATTAAGCTAGTTTGTTTTTAATTAGGAAAAAAGAGGGTGATAGAATGGGAAAGTAATCCGGCAAAATATTCATTAAAAATCATTAAGCATCTTCTAAAGTACAACTTCTTAATCACGTAAGAGCTCAACAATCTAACCTAAGAATAAAACAAAAAGCAAGTGTTGTAACATATATGCATTTGGTGTATCCATAGCTTCAGCAAGGTTAAGAATACTTTAAATAATAAGAATAAAACTTGATGAAGAAAGACAAACATGACAATTTAAAAGCACTTCATGTCTAGAGCTCTTAGTCATATGATAATGTCTATCTTATTAGTCATAATCTAGAAGACTTAAGTTATTAAGAATTCAACAAAGATTCCAGAAGTTTACCAACCCAAAATTCAAAATTAAAGAGATCATATGATAATAGTAAATGACATCTCAGACCCTACAAAGAAATTTATGATTAAAATTCTTTTAAGCATCAAAAACTAAATGCTAAATCAAATTAATATAGGAGAAAAGTAGTAACTAACATTCTATGTTTATCAAAAGAAATATGATATTCAGTGGAAACATGTCTAACCTTTGGAGCTAGCACATTTTACCAAGCAAAATGGACAAGAAAGTTCTTCAATAACTACAACCAAAATCATCGAATGCATGAGAGAAGAAGAGGAAAAAAAGAATTAAAGGTAAACAAATAACTTCAAGGAAAGAAGAAAAGGTAGATTAAAACATACCATACCATAGGAAGATAGAAGGTACCTTTAGTTTTTTGCAATTTATTATTGTAGTACCTATAGTTTAAAGTCACATTTCCAGCTATCAATATGTAGATAAAAAGAAGAAAAGCTTCAATAATGATGCACCACGTTGTTCCCTACGTGTTCCCAAAAGAAACCCCAAGTATTGTTAATGTAAGCCATGAAGTCCATGAGTGGGCATGTGGTTAAAGCTTGCTGCGTACGAATAGGACAAAGTAGTGTTGATATTTTGAGATCATGTAGTTGTTGGTTTCTAGCTGTCTTCCAATTCCTCCAAGTCGTGCACGTGGAAATAGGAATAGTAGTTGCATTTCATTTGTATTTAATCTATTGAGTTGCTGTCAATAAAGGACGACTATTGTTTTACCCAAAATTCAATTGTGATTCTATTCTCACCCCAAGCAGAATAACCAATTCATTAAAGCTTTGACTGAGACCTATCATTGGTATCAGAGCTATGGCTACCAACAAAGAACGCATTGAGCTTTTGGAGTCTGGTCTTAGTGGGCTCCAAAATGATTTCACTCGAAGGGAAGGAGGATTAAACGACAAACTCAAGCATTTCGAAGAAGCCATAAGCAAAATGTCTGCTTTACTTGTTTCTAATCGAGTACCTTCCAATCCTTCTATTTCTGAAACCACCACTCAAACACCAATTCATTCCTCAGCCAACCCATCCCCAGGAGACACGTCACAAACCTAAACAGAAGGAGGTCGACAATTGTTCTTTTCAAAACTGGCCAAATTAGAATTTCCACGATTCTCAGGAGGAGATCCAACAGAATGGTTTGCCAAAGTCAATCAATTTTTTGAATACCAAAATACTGTGGAATCACAAAAGATACCATTAGCTTCTTTCCATTTAGAAGGAGAGGCTAACCAATGGTGGCAGTGGTTACGACGCTCTTGGCAGGACGAACAACAGGAGTTAACCTGGAAGCTATTTCAAGAGGAGATTTGGGCTCGGTTCGGACCAACTGATTGTGAAGACTTTGATGAAGCCTTAGCCAAAATCAAACAAGTGGGCCAATTGCGAGAATATCAGCAAGAGTTTGAAAGACTTGGAAATAGAGTTCATGGGTGGTCTCAGAAGGCTCTTGTTGGAACCTTTATTGGGGGTCTTAAACCAGATGTGACTGAAGGCATAAGGATGTTTAAACCTAGGACCTTGAAGGAAGCAATTAGCCTCGCGCGCATGCGAGATGAACAGCTGCAACGCCAACAAAAAATTACAAGGTCCAGCAATCGTAACACTCATGACTTTGCTTCTTTAGCAAAGACCAGAACCACCACTACTCTCAAAAGGCTATTGTGGGAGGAGATGCAGAAACGACGAGCACAAGGGTTGTGCTTTAATTGCGATGAGAAATTTTCCCCTGGACATCAGTGCAGAAATCCCCATTTATTACTGTTGGAAGGCTATGATGGAGAAGATGAGACGGAAAGTTCATTGCCAGATGAGCCAGAAATTTCGCTCCATGCGATTTCTGGATGGCGCACTCATAACACCATGCGGATTTTGGCAAAAATTGGCACACAAACATTAGCGGTTTTAATTGACAGTGGGTCTACACACAACTTCATCAGTGAGAGACTCGCTAACCTCTTGCAATTACCAGTTACCCCAACGAAGGCATTTGAAGTCAAAGTTGCTAATGGAAAAACCTTAAGATGTCAAGGGCGATTCAATGATGTTCAAATTTTCCTCCAAGGTATTCCTTTTGTCCTTACATTTTACTCACTACCTTTAATGGGATTGGATGTGGTCTTAGGAATTCAATGGCTAGCACAATTGGGAACGGTGACTTGCAATTGGAAACAGTTAACTATGGAGTTCCAGTGGAATGGTCGATATTGCAAATTACACGGGGAAAATGCTCCACTCATTCAGTCAGTGCCAAATCACATCTTCTCCAAAATGGTGCAAAGCAGCTCCATCATGGCCATTTGTCTACCAATGCCTGAAATAACATCGACACCACAACTTCATCCTCAAATGGCCAAGCTACTGGAATGTTATAACGACTTATTTGCGGAGCCATCGCAACTACCACCACAAAGAGAAATTGATCACCGAATCATTTTGAAGGAGGGAACTGAGCCCATCAATGTAAGACCCTATAGGTATGCCTATTTTCAAAAAGCGGAAATTGAAAAACAAGTTCAAGATATGCTAGACTTGGGGCTAATCAGACCTAGCACCAGTCCTTTCTCATCTCCTGTTTTGTTGGTAAAAAAGAAAGATGAATCTTGGCGTTTTTGTACTGATTATAGAGCACTAAATGCTGTCACCATTAAAGACAGGTTTCCAATACCCACTGTGGAGGATATGTTAGATGAACTCTATGGAGCTATTTACTTCACTAAATTAGATTTAAGGGCAGGTTATCATCAGGTACGCGTACATCCTCTCGATATACATAAAACTGCATTTTGTACCCACAATGGCCATTATGAATATTTAGTCATGCCTTTCGGCCTTTGTAATGCCCCTTCCACATTCCAAGCCATTATGAACTCCATCTTTCGTCCTTACTTTCGCAAATTCATTTTAGTTTTTTTTATGATATCTTAATTTATAGCCCCAATTGGAATTTGCATCTTGAACATGTTCGGACAACTTTTGAAATACTAAGGCAACACCTATTTTCCGTGAAACTTTCCAAATGTGCTTTTGGATTGCAAGAACTTGAATATTTAGGTCACATTGTTACTCCTGCTGGTGTTAAGGTTGACCAACGGAAAATCCAAACAATGGTGGATTGGCCCACACCCACTAACATCTCTGAATTGCGTGGGTTTTTAGGCATTACAGGTTATTATCGAAAGTTCGTCCGCAATTATGGTGTCATTGCTAGGCCACTCACCAACTTACTAAAGAAATGGCAATTTGGGTGGACGAAAGAAGCTGAAACTGCTTTCATTGCTCTCAAAACAGCCATGACTACAACTCCAACACTTGCCATGCCAAATTTCAATGAGCCATTCAATATCGAATGTGATGCTTCGGGAGAAGGGATCGGTGCAATTTTAACTCAGCAAGGAAAGCCAATTGCATTTATGAGCCGAGCCTTGGGTGTGGCTAAACGATCTTGGTCCGTCTATGCAAGAGAGATGCTGGCTATTCTGCAAGCAATTAAAACTTGGAGACCTTATTTATTGGGGCAGAAGTTCTATATTCACACTGACCAACGCAGCCTCAAACATCTCCTGGAACAACGAATTGTAACTCCTGAACAGCAGAAATGGGTGGCCAAATTGCTGGGATATGACTATGAAATCAGATACACACCGGGCAGTAACAGCAACGCAGCAGACGCTTTGTCACGGATGGCTGGAAGGCCATGCCTTGAAGCAATTTCTATTCCCCAAACTTCATTATGGGATGACATCAAACGTTTAGCAAACGATGATTCTTACATGCAGAAAATTGGGATACAAGCCACTCAAAATCCAGGGCAGCCCTACAGTTGGCGTAATGGCCTAATTTGCTACAAAAATCGTGTGGTGGTACCTCCTAATTCTCCGATCATCACCCAACTTTTGAAAGAATTCCATGACTCACCGATTGGTGGACACTCTGGGGTGTTGCGGACTTACAGGCGTCTGGCACAACAATTTTATTGGCCTTCCATGTATCAATCAATACAGAATTATGTGACTTCCTGTGTAGTGTGCCAACGCATTAAAGTTGAGAGCTTGTCACCAGCTGGTCTATTGCAACCTTTGCCAATTCCATGTCAACTTTGGGATGATGTTACAATGGATTTCATTAATGGCTTGCCAACTTCGAATGGTAAGAATTCCATTTTAGTGGTTGTTGACAGGCTTAGCAAGTCTTGTAGGACCTCGGCCTCTCGGGCCTCGCGTCCTCCACTTGGGCCTCGCGCCCACCCGCTTGCAGATATTGTCCGCTTTGGGCCTCGGCCTCTAGGGCCTCGCACCCTCACGGTTTT
>JAOTIZ010000002.1:16731856-16745750 GCA_027123425.1 Erythroxylum panamense | reverse complement strand
ATAATAATAATAAATTTGAATAATCATAAATACAAATTATATAATAATAATAATAATAATAATAATAATAATAATAATAATAATAACTAAACATTAATAAACATAATAGTATAAATTGTAACTAAACATAAACATATAAGAGGCTACCGTGCTTGGAGCTTGGAGCTTGGAGACAGGGATGACTTGTCCCTGTCCTTCCTTTTTTAAGAGGACAGAAATTTGTGTCTCTGTCTATCAAAAATAGGGGACAAAGATGAGAAAATAAGAAGCAAATATTACGGACACAGGGATTTTCCTGTTTTGTCTACTGTCTCTATCTTCGGAAACACTATCCAAACACAGGGTTGGGGACATCTGATACAGAACAGATTAGCATAACCCCAATGCAAGGATGACATGCACAACTTGAAAAATTGGGAGCAAAACGTTGCAGCATATTAGATATAAGCAAAACTTTACAATATATAAGCAAAACTTTACAATATATCAGTTATATTTATTCTACTTTTGCTTAATAATTTCGTCTTCTAAACTTGTATCACCTAATGAAGATTTATAAATTTTTTTTCATTTTTTTCTGTTATTATTTTATTTTAATTATTTATTATGACTTTATTCTATGTTTTTTAATTACATCTTTTATGTTTATTTGACTTTTTAAAATATTTTTATGTCACATTGTACTTGCGTTTATAAAAAATAGTTTCTCTATTAGGTAAGAATAATGTTAAATACCATCAGACCTTCTAAGATTCTACATTTGTATGAAATTCAACCGATTGTTTGAAAATTCATGTAAGGCAATAGTTTACTCAATGATATTAACGTAATCTTGGCTTGCTCAAACCCTGGGATCTCAGCTACTCAACGTTCTGTAAAATCGTATCATGTAATGCAATCCGATCAAATTATTTTTTATTAACAAAGATTAGGGTTCTTTTTCTAAAATCAAGTTGGGAACTAGAAAAGGGAAAAGTGACGTCTGAACTAAGCTGTTTTAGATACAGGATCTTACTATCATGTTGGTGAAATTGCATTTCGACTTATAATTGAAGGTTGTTCACATGCAAATATTGGAACTCAGGTCCCTTAAAAGTACAATTATCATAGACACCAAACGACCTGAAAAACCGAAAACAGTCTTGAAAAGCTTGCGTGTTTTGCTTCAAAATCCATTTAGCACTTTACTGTACATGAGTGTGACGTTATGGTCTCCAGTTAATTACTAAATTACAGATAATGACGCTATTTATTTGAAACGTGATTCACCTTTTACAACTATATAGGCTCGCTTATACCATTATTAAGTATTAAAAGTAAATCCGTCTGTCAATTTGCTGTTAACTCGTGTATGGATTAGTTTGAAGTCTTAATAATTGGCAAATTCGTTATCATTGACAAATGTTGTTTTTCCTCCCTGCCCTGGAGCTGTGACTGCAAGTGTATGGTGATTTTGCTGGTTTTATTAGTTTATAGAAAAAGGCAGGAAAATAATGAGACGGGAGAGAATAAAATCACAGCAAATTCACTGTAAGAAAGCACAGGTGGGTAAGATTCCTCGACCCCCTTGGCTGCAAGTTGATGTGTATGGAAGGAAACAGGTCGTTGCTTTCATGGACGATACATGTGTATGGCCCATTTCTTACATCAAACGACTAATGCATACACGTTCAGTACCTTGGATGTATAGGGTGCATATCTAGGGAGACACTGAAGAAAAGGACAACATGCTCAACCTGGTTTGGAGCTGTTTGCCACACGATTCGTTTACAGTGTTGTGAAGCTAGAGAAAGCTACACAGGCAGAGGTGGCTATTACTGAGCTTTATATATCGACTATTAAATTAAATGAATTGAAGAAATGAGTCTGATAGAGAGACATTCGGACTGTCCCACAAACTTTGCCAGCTTTTTTTAAGCAGCTGAAGCCCACTCTTTTCAATGCTTAATGGTTCTTGATTAGATGCTGTGATTGTGACAATCATAATTATGAGCTCCATTAGAAAGTTATTTCTACATTGCAAAAGATTTTAGTCAGTAAAGTATTCAGCAGGATAAGCTGTGAGCTTATCTCGACCCAGCTCATGCTCATCATCATCTAACTGCTACTCCTGCATTATTTACGACAAGAGTCTCATTGTCCATAATTTTGCTTCTGGTAATTGCATGTTAAAGGCAAAAGATTTACAGTAGCAACTTAACTTGTATGAAAAAAAAGAGAGAAATTAGAGAAATACTACTGTTTGAGATGTTGGGTATTGGCCTTGGGGCTGGGGTTCAGGTTCAGGTTCTGGCGTAGAAGAGGACAAAGTAGGTATTGAGTGGACAGATTGATAATCAAAGCACCGGGCAAGTAGAGAAAGAAAGTGAGAGAATAGTACTCTATACACAGAGAAGAGAGAGAATTGTACCCAAGAAAACCTCCATGGCACTGCACTCTCCCTCGATTTGATCGTTCTTTTCTCTATCTATCCATCCCCCCATCCTTTTGCTTGTCTCCAAAGCCTTTTTATCTTTCTCTCTCATTTCTTTGCCAGTAATGGCAGTGCATCAGTGGCAGTGCGAGAAAAGAGGGAGAGAGTTTTCATCGGGAAGGTAAAGCTTTGCTTCAGTGCCCTAAAGATTACACCTTTCATGAGCCACCGCCTCTCTTCTACCATTTTTCTATTCTACACTTCTCTCTCTCTCTCTCTCTCTCTGCATACGCCCGCGTGCATTCTGCTGTTCCAATGAAAAGCTCTCTCGCTCACTCTTCTGTCTAACCCGTTCGTCTATATCCTACAACTACTACTAGAAAGAGCAAGAGAGGAAGAGTTAATGCTCTTATACCAGAAAGATAAACACCTATTTTCCCAAAGGAAATCGAGCAGTCTTTAGCAAGCGGCACAAAGAACCCCACCAACAAGATAACAAAACTGACTCACTCTTGCTGCTACTATCACTATTTGGGATTTCCTGTAAAAAGGCTGTTTAGTGAAGCATAAATCTCGGGAGACCACTGCACATACATAATGTAACTAAAGTTTAGTTTGCGTAGGAAAGAGAATGAGATACTGAAATAAAAAGATCGACAAAAAAAAACAAATGTTACTGCCCTTAGTATAATACCAAACTACAAGTGAACAACTAGTTATTACAAAGAGGATAGGATAGGTGCGTGAGAGAGACACTTAGCTTAGAGAGAGAGATAATGGAGGATGGTTCTAATGCCACTTCTTGTATGATGGCTTTTGGAGACACCAGTAATGGACTATGTCCTATGATGATGATGATGCCTCTCATGACTTCGCATCACCACCATCATCATCATTCTAATGCAGACTCATCATCAAGTGCCATGTTCGTTCAGCTACATCCTACCAACAATCAAGAACAAAACCGCAATAGTAATAACGGGGGCTCTTCTATGATTCTTGAAGACAACCACACCAACACGGGCCGTTATCTCATGGAGAACACCGACGCCAACTGTGCTTCTGTTAAAGCCAAAATAATGGCGCATCCTCACTACCACCGTCTCTTGGCCGCCTACGTCAGTTGTCAGAAGGTTAAGAAATTGAGAAAACTGCATCCTTCTTTCCTAGCGGAACTAGCTTGTGGCTAGCTAGAACCCATCACAATAAACTCCCTTAAACCCCTAATATACAGTGTAGTTCTGTTTGTGGGTTTGAAGGGTTATGGGGCAAGAGTTGGTGTGCCTCTTGTGTCATGCAACCACAATATCTTGAATCTTCATTCTCCCAGAAGAAAAACTGACACATTTCGGCCATTTTTGTACAAATGACAAGTCTTACATTTCTAAGAAGCCCTTTTTCTTATTTTTCAGATCATGCTCTAAGAAAGGAAAATCTCCATATTTTCGAATTATTTTTAACTTAATTAAGCATACCGAAATGGATTTTCAGTCCCTAGAAAGTGAGAGGTCAGAGCCTTTCGAAGTAATTATATTATGTGTCAGAGACTTCTAGTATTGGTTATATACTTCTTTTTCGTGGCAATCTTCAGGTTGGAGCACCACCTGAGGTGGTTGCTAGATTGGAAGAATCTTGCGCATCTGCAGCAACAATGGGAACCGGTGGAACGAGCTGTATTGGTGAAGATCCAGCTCTTGATCAGTTCATGGAGGCTTATTGTGAGATGCTTACCAAGTATGAGCAAGAACTCTCTAAACCACTCAAAGAAGCCATGCTTTTTCTCCAGAGAGTTGAGTGCCAATTCAAAGCACTAACAGTTTCTTCTCCAAATTCAGGTGATATAGCCTCTCTTTATCTCTCTCCCAAACTCGCACACGTCTTCGGTTGTATGTGTGTGTACGTCTTTTTTATTTCCCCCCCTAGGGTCATAAGATCTTCCAACTGTTCTTTTACTTGTTTATAGTTCATAAGTTTTGTGTTGGGTGTAGACAACCAGCCGTGCATGTCTTTGGTTCCAAGTAAGATATTATTTTTTTGTTTGAGAACTTGTCCAAAGCCTATTTCCTGAGTTGGGTTTTTCATTTTCTTATTCTTCTTTTTCTTCTTCTTCTTCTTCTATGTATCTTATCTGTAACTGTATGATGTGCTAGGGTATACATACCACAGACAAGTTATTACTTCTTGCACACCTTGGCTTCATAAATATTCCCTGATTTGATTCTCTCCTTGGTAGTTGTGTATTTTCATGCCCTTTCCTGGTTTTAACATATACGGGTGTCTGTCTTGAAAGTTTCTTTCATGATTTTGGAAACAGGAGGAAGATTTCTTGTCATTGCCATTCTTTCACATGTATGCGTCTACTTGTTCTCAACTTGAATGACAAGGCTAGGCTTAGTAAGATAGTTTCGATAGTTCGAAACTCAGTTGAGTCTCGTTGCAAGTTTTAAGTGAATTATGTCACAACTGTCACTAGTAATTCGTGTGGAGAACATGTCTCTTAACTAAGCTAACGATAAGACACAAGCCAGCCGGACTACATGCCTTGAAACTCTAGATACTTCTTATCCTGTTGTTTCTATTTTAGGGTTTTTCTGGAATTGATTGCCTTCGTGGAGAAACATCATAGAAGATGAATGACACTTTGACCTAGTTTCTCATTATGATTTTATTAAAGACGAACTGCACCCAAGTTTTGAGAAGAATCACCAAATACTGTGGAAGTGAACTGCACCCAGATGGAGGAATTTATAAGCCTTGAAGACATTTTAAGACAAAACTTCTGTTAATTGCTGCCTGCATTATTATGACAAAACTTCTATTAATTGCTGCCTGCTTTATCTGCAGGTTCATCGGACTAGCAAAAACTATATTCCCGTTAATATATAATGCATGCTATCTACTTGTGCTTATTAGATAATAAACTTGAGTTATGATTGTTGGAGTCCTAGTTAGAGTCATTGTTTAAGTTAAATAGTAGTAGTTTAGTTTATCAAGAATTGGTTTTTGTAAGCCTATATTTATATGGGCATATTTCATGTTTTATTTAATGCCAATTTACCTTATAATACTGAAGATTGTTTCGCCTCTATACCTCTGTTTCTTTTGTCTCTTCCTTATTTTGCTGTCCAACGATGCTTTCTAATTGTCGTTGACCTTTTCTGCTAAGCAAGATAAAATCATAGTTCCAGGGTGGTTCTTTAGAAAGAACTGGCAAAGAAATAAAAAAAAAAGACATTAGTTTGAACTGAGATTCAACAATTCACCCTCAATCTCCTGTTTCCTCCCTTTTTTTCCTTGTTCAGTTACCAGAATAACTTGGGTTGATGACATGTATATTGCTAGGTTTAACGGCTTGTTTCTTGTTGCAGTAAGTAAACTTCCATATTTCATATTGCAGTAAGTTAAACATCCATGTTTCATATTGCGGTAAATTAAACATTAAAATCCATATTGTATTTGACATGAAAATAAATTGGTGGTTCGTGTTTCAAAATGAAACTTATCGCTTCCTGTTATATAAAATCTAGAAAGTCTTTGTCAAGAGACACCTGTACTTCGTGATCTAAGCATTGATTTGATCATTTAATAGATATTTTGAGAAACTGAATGATTGTCGGAGTTATAGAGGTGTGAAATATTAGTACTTTCTAATGTTTGCTTTGCATGTAGTTGGAAAGTGGAATTGAAAAGTGATGTGCTTCAATTGGTTTTGTGCTTCGACAAGCAGGCTAATCAGAACTATTGCTAGAAATGTGGTTTGCTGGCAATATGAGGAAGGGAAATGGGTTTCCTGATATTACAATTCCAACTTCAATTTCAAGTTTCTCCAAGTATTGCTTAATCAAATAAAATTCAGCCCTTAACCTATCAGGCTTAGTGTGAGTGGATGAAGTTAAGAGTTGTTGTTCAGTCCTGGAAGTGTTAGAGTTGATATATTTTTAACGTGTAGAAGGGTCGGTTTGTCTACCTTGTGAAACATAACTTTTTTTATTCATCTTTCTGGTATTTCAGTATTTAAAAGAAGCCAAATTTGTTTTAGTATGAGTGTGAAGGACTATATTTTGGCCTAACCTTTAGGTACAGCATAACAATTTGGTAAAGTGGCATGCGATGATATTATCAGTTTTCACTATGGTTCGGCATTTGCAAACTTTTTACTATTGTCCGGTTCCTTTTTTCATTAACACCTGCATAGAGGCTAAAATGTGACATGACATGGAAACTGTGACTTATTGGGGATATATTCATACTGAGTAGTGAATTGCAGTGTTTGATTTGATAAGGTAGCTTTGTAGACAGGTATAAGTTCATATTTTGCAGGGATTCGTCCCAATATTTTCCTTTTGATCTGTCTGGCATATATAAATATAGGACATTTGTGCCAACTTGTGATTCCTGCTCTAAAATGTTCTCTAATTTTTCATGGAACTATCTTGTGTAGAATCACTATGATTCCTTGGGACTTTATTCCCAAAAAGAAGGGCAATTAAAAGAGAAGTTTATGTGCCATATTTAAATGACTAGATAAAGAAGACATCAATGTCAAACAGTTAATTTGTAAAACAAGCAATGCAAGTCATTAGATTGCAATTTTAATCATTTTATATGTTAGGGTTACCTCAGTCAATGAGTCTCATGCTATACAGAAACATGGCCATATTTTGTTATCTTTGCATTTCCACATCCTGTAATAGTTAACTTAGAAGATGTGAAGGTCAAGGGAGCTGACCTATAAGCCATGAGGAATTAATGGTTGCTGACATAGTGGGCTGGCTGCTATGTGGAACTGTTAGCCAAAGGGAAACTTTCCCTGGGCAAATCATCTCTTAATTAATGGGCGATGTATTTGGTAGGAATTCCTTTTTTTGTTTGTTTGATGCTTTAACTGCTTCTGGTTTAGCAGGTAGAAAAGGTAGATAATTGCTTGTTAAAATCATTCTTTCAAGTGAATAGGAATGCTGCAATATGTTAGAGCTTAAAACTATGACAGCAGTAGCTTGTAATGAAGGTAAATTTCTTGCACATCAATGGGGTGCTTACTTGTATGTGGTGCCGTCAGGCTGTGGTGATCTGAATGACCGGAATGGATCATCAGAAGAAGATGTTGATGTGAATAACAACTTTATAGATCCCCAAGCAGAAGACCAGGAACTGAAGGGTCAACTGCTCCGAAGGTATAGCGGATATTTGGGCAGTCTGAAACAGGAGTTCATGAAAAAGAGAAAGAAGGGGAAATTGCCAAAAGAAGCCAGACAGCAGTTGCTGGATTGGTGGAGCAGACATTACAGGTGGCCCTATCCTTCGGTATGCAAATCCCATATCCTTTTCAAGTATTCCATGATTGCCGCATGGTTATTGTCCATAAGCAGATAATAATTTGCCTAGATTGGTGTTGCATTCAAGTGTTCGGCAATAAGTTTGGTGTTTGTGAGTTATCTTGGGGACACAACGCTTTGAAACTGTCCCACCCTCTCCACACCAACATCTCTTGTTTTCCATTTTAGCAATTAGGTGCCTGGGGTCACTCTCTTGCAATCTACCACCTACCATGTTCTAGATCAAATGTTTATTGCTTATAGCAAGATAAAACACGAACAGTTGTATGTATGGATTCTTCATATTTCTTGACAATGGCATAATTAATTAACTTTTGTGGGTTACCCTAGCCTATTACGGTTTCGTTATGCTTATTTAGCATAGAAATGGGAGTTAAAGCGAACCTGTATAGGTAATAATGATCGGTGACATTTCGAGACCTAGTGGTCTTATCTGGCTTGTTACCATTAGTTCACTCGGATAGACGGCATTGCTTAATCATATACCTACTCACGAAAAAAGCAGAACCAACCAACCAACCAACGTAATTAGTGTGACAATGCCTCATTTATCTATACATATGTTGTGAATTGAGCATTTATCCTTTGTCCCGAAACAGGAATCTCAGAAGCTGGCTTTGGCGGAATCTACTGGTCTGGATCAGAAGCAAATAAACAACTGGTTCATCAATCAAAGGAAACGACATTGGAAACCATCCGAAGATATGCAGTTTGTTGTGATGGATTCCACTCATCCTCATTATTACATGGACAATGTGCTGGGCAACCCTTTTCCGTCGGACTTCTCCCCGGCCCTTCTGTGAAGACCATCTCCTATGGTGCATTTCTTGGTGCACCATAACGTTTAATTATGTTGTGTACTGGCTTAGTAATAGTAAACAACTGAATATTAAACGAGAACTTTTCTATATATAATTATCTCTATAGGGTAAGGATTTTGGATTACTATTTCGGAGATGCAGGGGGTTAATGTTAATTTATGAAACTTGTTATGGCAAGCGTAGAAGCATGCAATGCAAGCCTAATTACGACGTTTGCATGGACAGCAGATGCTAACACTAGTATCACAAGTAATGCTCAAATGCACGGATATGATTATCAGGGCTATGAAATTAAAACCTATTCTCAGTTTTGGTGAAGCTAATGGGCTTTCTAATGGTTAGTGAGTAGTATGTTAGTAACAGCATAGTCTTTTCTAATGAGTTAAACACTAATTGAAGGAAGGGTAGGCCTTCTTAAATAAGACAAAGTCCCTTTTGGACTTTTTACTTGCTTTGCAAGGCTACCTTGTGTTTGCTACATTATCACAAGTCCCTTTTGCACTTTTTACTTGCTTTGCAAGGCTACCTTGTGTTTGCTACATTATCACAAGTCCCTTTTGAACTTTTTACTTGCTTTGCAAGTCTACCTTGTGTTTGTTTTAATGTAGCCTGAATTTGTTCTCTCTCAGTCGTGAGAAGCTATTAGAATTACTCACACTAATTTATGTCCTAAATCTTAAGCTTAGTGGATGATGACTCTAAGAGATAAAAATATGAGGAAGAATTCAATGTTAAAAGTATGAAATGTGTGTGAGAGAGAAGTGAATGCCAATAAAGGAGAGTTAGACATTGCCACAAGTAACTAATTACTTTTTGGCTTTGCTTTCTTGTAAGACTAAATTTACTTATCCACTTTGGTTTGTTTGTATCAATGTCGATATTATTTTGCGCTTGTACATATTGGTAACATACTATTTTGTTACATCTCCCACTTGTACCCATTGGCAACAAATGCTTTAGAAAGAGCAACACATGTCTATTTGCAGCAATAAATACTTTGTTCATAGCAATTCATGTTGTATTTCTCAACCTCAAATATTCATTCTCACTATCATACAGGAAGTAGAGCGTGCGACCATACGAGAAAGGTACTGATGAGGATCATTACATTAAGTCATCATCAAACTAACGTAACATCATTTAAGATCTTTCATTATACTCCAAATTATATCTACTCACATTAGATTTTGCACCTTTGATCTATCTTTTCACACATAACTATGCACAACCCCACAGTGTATTTGTACTTATGGTTACCATATAGACAACTCATGCTTATCGACAACTAATGTCTTTGTAACCACTCGGGCAATGAATTGCAAATATCTTCTGTGATATTAAAATAATTTTTCCTTAGACACTCGTGTCAGTCCATGAAGACTTGATTGTTTTTCTAGTCATACTCCGTTATACTGCTTCATTCCTGACCCTTGGATAATACGCTAAAGTAGCAACACCAATTCTCAATTTCATGTCCTATGCCAAAGTTCTAAAGGGTTATCCATAGGATTCACATAGACATGGACGGATCCATATTGGGGGCCAAAAAATTATATATAAAAAATTATTATTTTAAGTTTTGATCCCATAAAATTTTTTTTGCTCCCATTAAAATTTTGTCCTCATTAAAAATAAAATTTTGTCCTCATTAAAATTTTGCCCTCACTCAAAAAATTTTCTGGATTCGTCCCTACACATAGTAATGAAGAAGGGACCTATTCATCACTTCCTTATTCGATCCTTTTAAGCACATGTAGTATGAAGTGTATGCTATGGTGGAGTTCCCACTAAGGGTTGCTCACGCTCTAAATTACACCATCCAATCACTCCACAAAGTGACCGACTTGAGCCACCATAAATTTAAATCTGAATTCATATAGGTTACATGGATACACTTTCCATGTTTGACTAAACAAGTCTCATCTTAGCACTCAGCTATGGCAACATATAAAATCCTTATTCACACCACAATAATTAAGAGAGATTGCCAATCATTTGATATCTTGCAATCCTTTGTCTAATCCCACTCGCTATCATAGCACTGGGGTGATGTTCTCGTGTGAGAAATCAACATCAAATTTGGTGACAATTTTTAGATATGTGTCATTTTCAATTAAACCTTAATTTACTATGTAAATTCACATAAGATTAAAATGAAAAACATATTTCATTAATGCATATGTAAATGTACAAATATTTCAAATCCTTAACAAACCAAAACCCCTTATGTGCTTTTGAAAAGCATCTCTAACAATGAGTTTAGTAAAAGGATGAACTATCATGTCTTTTGTATAGACATGCTTTAGGACCACATATCGTTGTGCAATGATATCACGAATAAAGTGGTAGCGAGTATCAATGTGCTTTGTCTTTCCATGATACTTCGGGTCATTTGCATACGAAATTGCAGTTGTATTATCACAATAGATAACTGTGGTCTCACGAAGATGCCTGGTAATGTTAAGGCTCCTAAAAAATCTTCTCAACCATATCACCTCTTACACCGCTGAGGTACATGCAACATACTCAGACTCCATCATGGACAATGACAACATTATTGTCTCTTACTACACCAAGAAGTAGCTCCTCCTCCAATAATGAAAGCATATCCTGATGTGAACTTTCGCTTGTCTCTATCAACAAATCCATTAACATCATTATATCCAACCAATTTTAGGCTCTCACCTTTATAGCCCAAGGCCATATTAGTAGTTTCTTTTAGATATCTAAGTATCTTTTTGATCGTTGCCTAATGTATAGGTCTAGGATTACTTTAATATCTATCAACCATCCAAACAACAAAGCATATGTTAGGTTGAGTACACACCATAGCGTACATTAGATTATCGATTTGTTATTTTTCTTCCTCTATTTTAGGACATTGATCCATACTTCAGTATAGGCCCTTCTCTATTGAAATGTCATCAGGTTTGCAATTGTGCATATGGAAACGTTCCAAGACCCTATTAATATAGGTTTCTTAAGACAAACTAAAAAATCTCTCGAGATCTTAACGCTGAGAACATAATCTACTTTACTCATGTCCTTCATCTCAAAAGTCGAGGACAAACACTTTTGAGTGGCAATGATCATCTCCATATCATTCATTGCTATCAAAATATCATCTAAAACAAATAGAGTATATGAAACACATTCTCTTGTCTCTTTATATATACACAATAGTCCTTTTCAATCATCGTAAAGTCTACTGATGTAATGGCTTGATGAAATCTAAGATACCATTGCTTAGATGAATGTTTCAGGCCATAAATGAAACGTCTCAAGTGACACACTTTGTGCTCTTGTCCCTTTGTCCAAAACCCAACGGATTGATTCATTTAGATCTCTTTAGTTATTTCTCTATTGAGAAATGCTATTTTCACATCCATTTGGAACAAATCCAAATCTAAATGTGCAATAATAGCTAGGATAAAGATAGACGCAGATCTCACCATAGGAGAAAATGTCTCATCATAATCCATACCATCCTTTTAGGTGTAACCTTAAGCCACTAATCGGGTCTTATACTTATCAATTGATCCATCTACCTTGGCATTAACCTTCAAGATGCACTTGTTTCCAATGGTTTTGCGCCCAATAGGTAAACCAACTAAGTCCCACACATGTTTTTTAGCCATGGATTCCATCTCGTCTTCCATTATTGCAAGCCACTTACTCAAAAATGGTGAGTTCATTGCTTCTTCAAAAGAAGAAGGCGCATCAACATCAATAGAAATGCTTAAGAAGGACCCACCTTCTATTTCGAAGCGTCTATGTGAAACATTTCCGTGTTGGCTCCTATACAAATTTGGAAACTGAGACTCATATTATATGCTCCCATTGACCTCAATAGTCATCGGAGTGGATTGTGAATCCATTTGGGGTACTTCGTCTTGATGTTCCTCTAACTCATAAAGCTCAAGACTTTGTTTGATCTCACCAATATTAGGAAAATCATCCTCTAAAATATTCACATATGGGGACTCAACCTCAGTAAGCCCTCCATGATGTTCATCATACATCACATAGCCCTTAAAATGCTCACAATATCTAATAAACACACATTTATTATCTCTAGGGTCTAACTTCCTAAACTTATGAGAAGAATAGTGAACATAACCAGCACATCCTCATGGCCTTAAGCCTTCCAAATTAGGCTTATCTTCATTCCATAACTCATGTGAAGTAGTTAGGACAGATTTAGTGGCCACTTAGTTAACGATGTATGTCGTAGTCACAAGAGCATCACCCCAAAACTTAATCGGGAGATTGGCTTGAGTCATCATCGACCTAACCATGTCCAACATAATACGATTCCCTCTTTTTGCAACCCCATTTTGTTGCGAAGTTCCAGGAATCGTTAACTATCAGCGTATTCCCTTATTCTCACAAAATTCTCTAAACTCATCAGAGAGATACTCTCGACTTCTATTAGTACGAAGAGCCTTGATGCTCCCCCTTTTCTGATTCTTAACCTCAGCTACAAAGCGTTTGAAACAATACAAAACTTCTAAGCGGTGAGACAACTAAAATAGTAAGCCATATCATGAAAAATTAGCTATGAATATGATAAAGTAAGTGGCACCATTACGCGCTCTCACATTCATAGGCCCATAAATACCAGAGAGGATCAACTTTAGAGGATGTGAAGCCCTCTTAGCCTTACCAAAAGGCTTTTTACTAGGTTTCTCAGTGAGACAAGGCTCACAAGTAGGAAGACTCACTTTGGCGAGAGAGCCCAATAGCCCTTCTCTAGCCAATTTGGACATTTTATCTTATCCAATATGTCCTAATCAAGCATGTAACATCCCGTTACTGTTAGCAAGGGTACAATGGTAAATTGGGACAGACTGATAGGCTGCATTGCATTCGCTGACTGAGCATGTTACTGGCCTCTAATCCTAGAGGAACATGTTTACTGCATATGCATCTATTTTTAAGTACATGCATTCATGATTTTCCGGTAGTGAATTGCGAACTGGAACTGACTGAACTGACTGGAACTGATTGAATTGACTGGATTGTGAACTGACTGGACTGATTGGGGATTGATTGAGAAATTAGAGTAATTGGGTTAAATTGACTGAATTAGAACTGTTTACAAGTGACTGGTAATTTATAGTGGTTTATAGGAAATTTTCGGGAGATTCGGGTGTAAGCGCCCGGACCGAAAATATTTGAGTGACAGATCGACTGACTGTATAGAACTGAAAGAACTGTTCAATGGCAATGGGAAAATTAGAATTGTACTGATAGGAAATTAATATGCAGAGCCATTGAAATTTAGAGACTGAAATTTGGACTGATTTGGAGACTTAGGTCTA
>JAOTIZ010000002.1:16699175-16715950 GCA_027123425.1 Erythroxylum panamense | reverse complement strand
AGAGTAGACTCCTAGCTCCAGAGGGACTTTTCCTGCCGTGTAGATCGTGTTGGCAAGAGAAGTCATGGCTCACAGGTTGGTCAGCTAGGATTTTTAGGAATGACCTAGTTAGGCTTTTGTTTTAGATTCCTTTTTGGAGTAATGTACAGACAGTGAACAATGACAGACATGTACATTTATGGTTTCAATGAAATGAAATGAGAAAGTTTTTGGTTTCAAAGATTATTGATGCTTTTTAATTATGATGCCATGTGAAGTTATAGTAGTGATTACTCGTAGTGCACCCTTATTGTAGGATATGTATCGGAATGACCTACGGGCGTCCCGGTGTATACCTTACGGTAAGGGGGCGCTACATCCACTCTCAGGTGCAGCACGTGGTCATCACATACCACCTTAAGCAGCCATTCAAGCCCTGTTTGATATGGTTTTGGACTCACCAGTACATGTGGAAGATGGTGGTGGGGTCAAATCTAGTATTTGTGCCATCAGTGAAGCGCACCTTCCACTGAGGGCTTGTGGAACCACGGATGAATACATTCATACTAAACCCAAAAATTTCAAAAATTTCAACTTTTCATGACCACGATGCCCACTTTGGGCTTGTTTCTCACTCATTTTAACTATGATTTTAGCATATAATACATCGTTAAAAGATAATATGACAAGGAACATATCTATATCATATCTCATGCAGAACAGTACTGTAATAGGTAAAAAAAATGGGCCTAAGCTTTCATAAAACACATGCGTGAATTGAAAATTCATCATACAGTATCTCACTAAATTCAAATCCATTTTTAAGTATATTTTAGGCACAAGTTTTTGACATTGTAAGGAACATATCCATCCCAAATTTTCAAGCTAAAACGAAGCACAAAAAAATTTACTATTGATGGCCATGTTACACTTGCATGAACTAATTTCAGCATATATAACACATTATTCTCATTTGACACAACTTCAAGGACGAAAGCAAACTATACAAGCTTTGATACCAACGAAAGAAAGTGTGGTGAGACCTTACCTTTCAAATATGACAAGTCATTTGCACCTTGTGCTTGTTTTGCAAGTCCACGTAGTGCTCTAATGGCTCTAATGTAGCTCGAATTTGCCCTTTTTCTAAGTTGTGAGCAACTACTAGAGTTACTCACACTAATTTACGCCCTAAATCCTAAGCCTAGTGGATGGTGGCTCTAGGAGATAAAAATTTGAGGGAATACTCAATATTTTAGAGTGTGAAATGTGTGTGAGAGAGAAGTGGCGAAATTCATGTTCTCTTCAATAGCTTATGCTAATAAAAAGAGAGTAAGATATTACTACAAGTAACCAATTACTTGTTAGCTTCACTTTTTTTTGTAAAACTAAGCTTGCTTATCTACTTTAGTTTACTTGCGCCAATATGGACACTATTTTGCTACAGTAATAAATTAAAATGTGTGAAATAAAAATATATTGAAATAAAAGTTTGATATAAATTGGCCTAAAATTATTTTTGAGAAAATGTTAGCTTTCATGATATTTTTGTAAAGTTGAATATAATTCACATCTGATCACCATATCTGCATAAGTTTGAGAATGTCGGTATGGGCTTCAAAGCAAATTTGGGTGGCTACATCTTACATGCCCCACATTGACTACATAGCATAAGCCCATTTGACAACATGCATGCCCTAGGCCTAATGCCTAGTACTCGAACTTAATAGTAAACCCCATCGTCGACGACTACGAACAGCTGAGGCGTTGGGGCTTTCCGTCTCTTCTTCTCCGGAGGATCCATTTTATGTGGTCTATCAAAACCTGCGTGTTTAACTGCCCAAGGGGTGCACTCGTTTTATAAACTTCTTTTTCCAGTGAAACATTTTGTCGAACACTCATATGTCGTAAAACATAGTTTATTTTACGGTGTCCAATGGAAAAGGTTTAACAATGTTTCAATACTTGAACGCTTGTGTGTATATGAATTCGTGACTTTAGGTCGTCGGGATTTGTCGATTTTTCTTTCTCAAGTTGACTGGAGTATGGCAGTTTCAATCTCAAGAAGGATTTTACGTTCTTTCGGGTCTTTTCGTGGGTTGGGTCAACTTGATTCTCACGGTATTGGTATTCGTTCTTCTCAAACTTGTAATGGTAAGCAGAGCATTATCTAGTCAGCTGTTTCCTGTTTCCTGTTTTCTTTCCTTTTTCTCGTTGAATTTTGTTTAATAGATGTGGGCATATTTTCGGTCTTGCATTGATTTAACTTTTTTTTTTCTCAATTGGAACAGATTTATTCAGCCAACTTTCTGTGGATTGCTCAAGTTATGGAGAATGGTCTACCTTCACCAAAGTACTGCCCTAGTATTTTAATCATTTATCGCTTTTGTTCATATTATCGAAGCTGCTGAGGCGAAACAACATCTAGGATTTGTGGTCTTCCAAAGAAACTGATGCGTGTTGTTGTATTCTGCAGTTCAGTTGGCAATTGAGCCTTGTTATATTGTTGTTCCTAATGTAGGTCAGGCTTTCTTCTCTTTCCTGTCGGACGCTTTCAACATCTATCTTAACTCCTGAATCAAGTGATGGCGTATTTCCATTGGGATTACTGTCCACTAAGACTGCAGAAAAACCAGAGCGCAAAATAGGTAAGAAGGGAGTTGTGAATTTCCAGTGAGGGATAGTATAAGTGGTGATGCATAAGAGGAATTCGCTGAAAACAACAAAAATGAGTTTTTATCTCATTTCCTCAGGTAGAATGCATGTTAGGATTTTGTTGCTCAAATAAACTCACATATTTCATTATTCTAGAAAACATTTTTTTTCCATCTTTGAAGTCTGAAGTTCAAATTGCTCGGATTATATGTGTCATACGGTTGAAGATGATGTATAAGTCTTTCAATGTCGTCAATTTTTGCAACATTTGCTAAGCTAATAATTCTTTCATCCAACATTTTAGTGTTATTGGGCGTTATGTCTTACTGCTATTATACCTTGCTTTTTAAATAAATACACGTTGTTGCAGAACTCTCTGGATTTCATGACGAGCTTAATTTGTGTATAATGAGAGTATAAATGAATGAACTGCCATCAAATTGTTGCATATATGCAAACATTTATTGTGCTATAATTTAATGCAGGACTTTATCAGGACCTGGTAATTCCAGTGACTAGTTTTAATAGTGAGGACAAAGGATTAATGGTTTTGGCTGGTGATGTTTTTGATGTACCTATACGGAAAGATATTATTCATCGTGTTGTGCGATGGCAACTTGCAAAACGACAACAGGTAATACTCAACCATTAAATGTTTTAACGCTAGAAAGCATATACTCAAGCCAAATGTGCAAACAGCATATGTTTATCCTAGGATAATTTCAGGTATTCTTTGCACCATTAGAGGTTCACTATTTCTATTTTCATTCTAAATATTGTTGGGGAACCATGTATTCCTTTTTTTGATTAGTTTCCGTGCAATGATTTTGTCAACTAAAGCATTCATCGACAGGCATAGAAAAGTAAAAATCGATGGGAGGGTAATGAAGGGATGTATCTTACATATTATCAAGTTCGATCCATATAAATTGTATCAACCTTCAGGTTGCAAACCATGTTCCTCATTATTTCTTTTTTCATCCTCAATATCACTGGGGAAACCATGTGCTCCTTTTGTATTTAACTGATGTGGATGATTTTTTCAGCTAAAGTGTTCATTGATATGCGCTAAGAGCTTCTAGTGAATCATTATCATGTTTCACATATTTTCTTACATCTCATGAAAACTGTATCAACTTTCAGTTTGTAAAGTGTTTGCAACATAAGGTGTTGAAAATGCTATTATGTGACCTGTTACATAAGTAAAACACAGGGGACTAAGTTGTTTGCAGGGAACACATTCAACAAAAACTATCAGTGAAGTTAGTGGGACTGGGAAAAAGCCATATAAACAAAAGGGGACTGGTCGAGCAAGACATGGAACATTACGTGGGCCCCAGGTATATTTATCTTGTAAATTACGTGATTATTGATTTGATTATTTGAATAGGTGGAGACTAATGACTTGCTGGTGAATAACAGTTTAGGGGTGGTGCCATCATGCATGGTCCTAAGCCGCGAAGTCATGCTATTAAATTAAACAAGAAAGTTAGGCGTTTGGGATTAAAAATTGCCCTGACAGCTCGTGCAGCCGAAGGAAAGGCATGCCTCTTTCTTTCCCATAATTATCCAATTTACATTATCTTTTTGTAAGCAGCCTGAAGTCTTATTCTTTGTGTCTATGCTTAGTCTTCCTTTAGAGTCACTACATTTAGGTGTTGAATTTGTAATATATTCATGGTCGAGGACATAGTTGTCAGCTGTGATTCAGTTCTTTGCTTATCTGCTGATGAGTGATGTTAGATCTTGGCAATGAAGGCTTAGACTGATAGTGCTGCCGTTCTTTGAGAATCTCTCCTCATATTCACTTATTTTATGCTTTTTTGTTCTATGTATGGAGCAATAATCTAGAGAAAACGATGCTCAAATGTACAGCTTCTTGTATTTGAGGATTTGGAGGTCCTAACACATAAAACCAAGAACATTGTGAACTATGTCAAGCAAATGGAGAACACCAAGAAACTGCTGTTGGTGGATGGTGGCCCCATTGATGAAAAGTTGAAGTTGGCTACGCAAAATCTACATTATGTTAATGTGCTACCCTCTATTGTAAGTTATGGTTCTTGCCACATATTGTTGGAACAAGTTTGGCAAATATCAAGCTTACATTCTTGAATATCAAGCTCCACGTAACTGTTATCATGGTGAAATTCTTGAGTTCCTGGAAAAAGTTTCCTTTAGACATATGTATGTCAATTTGTCACAATATCAAGATCCAAATCATGCATGGATGTTGCAGATAATTCTGGGATAATTGACTAGTAGGATTTCAAAGCCTCATTTAAACTTAATGTTAGCACGTACTTAATATCATCCTACTTTCTGCACAAGATAATAAAAGATCACAAAATTGTTCAAACTGGCTTTACTTATCTATAATTCCTTCTCAATCATTTCTAGTAGTAAATTAGCTACATTTCAGTTTGAAGCAGCTCTGAAGATTTATTGTTGCCACTGTGAATATACCTATCCTGTGTGTTCCTTGCTTACAAGGTCAATTAAGAGTTGTAAATCATCTCACTAATTTACTTGGCTATATTTCAGGGTTTGAATGTTTATAGCATCTTGCTGCACGACACATTGGTGATGTCACGTGATGCTGTAAACAGGATTGTCGAGCGAATGCATACACCAATTAACCGCTGAACCTCTCACACAACTTGTGCCAGTTGGCTTCAGTTAAAATGGTAGAAGTTTATAGACCAGAGGTCTAATTAATCTCTGAACTAGCTTTGTCTGTCGACTAGGGTTGAATATGGTTGAGAACTGAAGAAATGCCATTTGCATGGATTTTGAGAATTTGTGCCATTCCTCTTATAACTGAATTATAGATCTCATTTGTTTCAGTGGAGGCAAAATTTTATGATTGATATGAATTCATTCCTCCATTGGATGAAAAGGTCTAGTTTGTTAGAAATAATCTGCTTGTTATCGGAAAAGCCATTTTTTGGGTCTTGCTTGGTTGGACACAGATAATCTCATTCTCTATTTAGATTCCTAATTGCAATTAATAAAAGTGTTTCGAGCCAACTATTCTTCTTTTTATTAGTTACTTTTATGTAATAAATAAATAACTAAAATTGACAAAGAGCTTAAAAGAAAATGGGCAAGTGCTCACCTAAAACTAAAAACAGCCGAAGGGCGGACAGTACGTGTAAATCACTAAATCCTCAATTAGCCAAATCCACTGACCAACGGCGGTATAAGTTATTGCAATAAGCCAGAAGCTTACAAACATTAATGCCCATTTTCTTCAAGACTAAAGGGAAAAAGCTACTGTGACGGAGGCCAAGTATCACTCGGCTCCTTCTCTTCCAAGGCCAGAATCTAGGGTTTGTGAGAATCCCATTCCCAACTTTTCGTCTTTCGTTTTTCGCGCGTTTAAATTTTTACTGGATATCCTTCATTCACTCTCAATATGGCCAAAACGCGACCTGGCATCCCTGCCAAGCCCAAAATTGGCAAGAGAGAGCTCGACTCCTACACCATTCGTGGCACCAACAAAATCGTCAAAGGTTGCGTCTTTTCTTATCTTTTCAACTACGTTGGAATGTTCATGTGTGTTCTTCAAATTCTTGACTGTCTCTGCTCTTTCTTTTTCTTTTATTATGCTAGTGGGTGATTGTGTGTTGATGAGACCGTCGGACACCGGAAAGCCTCCGTACGTAGCTAGAATCGAGGGGATCGACGCTGACAGTAGGAACAATGTTAAGGTGAGGGTTAGGTGGTACTATCGACCAGAAGAGTCTCTTGGAGGGCGCCGGCAGTTTCATGGAGCAAAGGAGCTGTTCTTGTCCGACCACTATGATGTCCAAAGCGCTCTTACTATTGAAGGGAAGTGTATGGTCCACACTTTTAAGAATTACACTAAGCTAGAGAATGTGGGTGCGGAGGACTATTATTGTCGCTTTGAGTATAAGGCTGCCACTGGAGGTTTCACCCCTGACCGTGTTGCTGTGTGAGTTTTACAGCTGGGTATTCGTTTGTGTACTCAAATGTGGCTGCTTGGTGCGGTTATTGTTATTGGAGCTTTGATTGATTTCTGAAGTTCTCAGTTTTTTCGTTTCTTTCTGTAAGGTATTGTACTTGTGAGATGCCATATAACCCGGATGACCTTATGGTGCAATGTGAAGGGTGCAAAGACTGGTAAATCTTCCTTTTTTTATGGACTTTAATTGCTGATTTCTTAGTCTCTGTAATTTGGTGGCCTGTTTTTAGGAGTAAATGAACTAGGTTTTTTTTAGCGGGGTTGGTTCATTTGTTACTTATTTGACCATATTTTGCAAATGGCATGAAAGTATTGAAATTTTAAGCAAGTGCTATGAGGAAGTATGAGAATCAAAATGTTCAGAACATCTTGTCTACAAAGCATGAGTATGCAAAAAAAGCATATTGATGTGTTAAAAGTATTTGTCTTTAAAGTATGAACTATCTTTCTTTCACTCCCTTGAGATTTTTTTTTAGTTTTTGGACCACTAATAGTCTAAGAATCAACAAATTGTTGTTAGACGATTTCAGGGAAAATTGAAGTACAAGGTCCAGGAAAATACAATTCTTTATATGAAGTACAAGCATTCTAGCATTTAAGTATTCCGATTCTTGGCTTGACAGATTTCTTCAGCTGCAACACAGTTTTATCCAGTAATAAGATCATCTTATTGCATCATGTATATGCCTTATTCCTCCTAGGTTGATCCAAATTTTGTAGATATTCTGTCAGAGATGTGATAATCTTCTCTAATGTGGAAGTTGTATTACCTGTTCGGTGGTGACTTTTTTTTTCTATTTGTACAATCACTTAGTAGTACCTTCACATGGTCATTTAGGTATCATCCTGCCTGTGTGGGCATGACCATTGAGGAAGCAAAGAAACTAGATCACTTTGTGTGTTCTGAATGTGCATCTGATGATGATGTCAAAAGATCACATAATGGATTTTCTGCATCACCAGCAGCTGATAGCAAGGTGAGGATCCTTGTTACTCTGTCCTAGATCAGTTCTAAATGTTTAATGGCTTCAATTACCTTTCATAAGCTGTCATCTGATTGTCAATGGAAAGATCTTTGGATGCATATTTTAGAAATTGAAATAAAAATTGTAGCGCAATGGAACTTTTTCAAAAAGAACTTAAAAATGGAAGGTTTGGTGTTTTGGTAATCTAAATTGCTGCCAGAGTTCCTCCAAACTTTCAGTTTTATATCTAATCTTTTTATATGGAATTATGTTTTTTTTTTAATATGGAATTATATTTTCCCAGATTTTTGGTCAACCAGGAATATTTATTTTGAAGATTTAAGTTATAATATTTTTGCCGCTAATGTGTTGCTTTAATTTCTGTATTGAATTGAATACCAGATTGAGATGAGTTGGTGTTCCAAGAGCTGTTCTCATCTTTGATTATAATCTCGATGGAGAAGTTGACTCTGTAGGGTCTTAAATTGCGGACTACAATTGCAATTGCAACTCTAATATTGTGGTTGCATCCCTCTCTGTTACTTCAATTTACAGTTGTAGTGGTCCGCAACGATTATGATCTGCAACTGCATTGTAATCCACAGTTCACAATTTAAAACCTTGATTTAATGTATTATGAGTTATTCTTTTGGGAAGCATGAGGTTTTGATCCTTTGGTTCCAAAGTTTGCTTTTCATGTTAGTTCCCATCCCTTTCCTTTTCTTCTTTTCGTTTTTCTTTGCTACTCTTTTTCTCCTCGTTTTGCTAATTGGTGAGTGAAACAAAATTGTAGAAATGTTATAAAAAATGGCATTCTAGTAATTGCCCATGGTTGTACACAATAAATTTCAGTCTTGCTCTGTTCAGAGTTTCTGAATATAATTGTTTGATGCAAATTTCTTCACACTAACTGATTAATTGTAAGATAAATTTCGTGCATGGGACTTTCTTTGTAGAAGTTCTTTTAACAATTGCTATTGATTTGGGTAAATAATACCTCCATATTCTCAAGGATAAAATACTTCCAAGTATTAGGCAAGGCCCTACGGCTTCATTACTAGAGAGTTTGTTGAACATATATTGTGGTAGTTTTCTGTATATAACTTCCTTTCAGGAGTTGAATCTCTTATTCACCATTTGCTTTTATATTCTCTGGTTTCGTGGTATTGCTGAACAACTTCTATTGAACTTAGCAGGTTGAAACAAAGCGCCGGAAGAGATGATTGCAATATAAGAGGCTAAACAAGGAGGCATTGCTCTCCTATCCACATTTACAATGTAGAATGTCTTGGTGTGAGATGTATAGTGCAGAAAATCATCTTTGGTTTGCTCGAACTGTAAGCATCAAGTTAATCTTATGTGTTTATTTGTGAAATATGTAGCTGTACGTTTCTAGTGTAGGGCATTCTGTTAATCAACCTGTCTAAAAGAGAATTTTGAATGCAACTTTCTGATGTTAAACCTGATGCATGGAGACAAGTTAGATTTTCTGGCATTCAGTGTCACAAACCTATTCTAATTCTTCAGAAGCATATAGTGCAATCAAATCTACTTAAGCTCATCGTCCCTTGAGGCATATACTATGCCATGCCAACTTCTGAGCTCCATTAGCTGAAAGAATAAATCATTGGAGAGATTAGAAGCACAAGTATATGCCTTTTAATTTTCACCCCTTTTTTGTGCCCATTAGTATACAACCCTAATTTGGTGATATCAAAAGAAAGACATTCTTTGGTAAAGGAGCTGAAAACTTATAGCCCGACATAACATGCGCTAATGCTAATTATTAAGGCAGGTCTGCAGGCACATTGGTACAGGTCAGCGCACATTTATGGGTGCAAAAGATATGATATGATAATGAGTGTACCCTGAGATATATTCTAATGGATTGCAATCACTCAAATTCTTTACAGATCCTAAATATTTCAAATCAAACAATCAAGTAAAGTTGATATAACCTGGAGGCGGCGAAATTGTTAAATCCATATCGGCTAGTGCTGATGATCCTGTCCTATAATTGACGATGATTATCCCAATACTATCCTGTCCTATAATTGACGATGATTATCCCAATACTATCGATATTGTAATCAATTTGGCATCTAATTTAGTTATTGTAAAATATGCTCAGACACTATTTTGAATAATTTTTTTAAATTATAAAATAATCTTTTTACATGTTTCTCATAAAAAGAGTAATCATAAATAATATAAGAAAATGATCGTTTAATTCTTATATAGATATAAAATTAAAAAATACAAAATATTTAAAATGTTAAGATTGATTACATTAGAATATTATATGATAAGAATTATATAAGTTCATAAGCATAATAATAAAGGCTTGTGTCAAGGAAAATAGCAAATTAAAAGTGAAACTTAAGCAAAAATATTTATAGTTCGAAGTTTTATATTTATATTGTATATATAAAAGTTGACATATACATCAAATGCAAGTGAAGTTAAAGAGAGAAAATTAAAAAAAAATTGAAACTTCATTCAATGACATCCACTCAAATTGCATTTATCAATTTTCATTTGATATAAAGTTCTTACCATTGAGGAGAGTCTCATTATCATCATTCAAACTCATTGCACAAAATTATGTCAATAATTTCTCATCCAAGATTATTTTTCAATCACTCTCATTTATAAAACTTGGTTTTCAAAAATCTATTATGCTAAAAGATGAATATGGTCTAGTTAGATTAGATTTATAAAGTAGTTGTTTTATTAAAAGTTCAAGTAAACATATAAAATTAAATCATTAAGAAATTATGAGAAACTATATTCAACTTAATAATGGTAATAACACATCTTTCTTAAAACTGCAAATTGTATCCAACAAATATCAAATCATTAAATCTTTTGTGTTTCAATCATTTTTTTTATAATGAATGAATTCAAATATGCTCGAATGTCTTTCACATCCAGTTGCATTCATATATTGACTAGGAATTTGAATTGCAAGCATTTGTAATTTTTGAAACACTATTTCTAAATTGGTCTCTTCAAGCAAATGTAAGACAATAAAAATAATCTTACAAAAATGAAATAATGATTAATTTTAAACAAATTACAAAAGTGAAAATATAGACTTTGGTTAAATTTGTCTCTTTATTATAATAGATATCCCAAAATCACGACATGTGTCTTTGTATATCTCCATTTGTAAGCTAAGGAAATCTTTTATCATCTTATATAAAACAATTGTTGTGATAGTTAATTCTAATTACAAACATTTGCAATTTTGGAATCTACCAAGCAACTGTAAGCCAACAAAAGTAATCTTATAAACAAAATAAAATGATGATTAATTTTAAATAAATAACAAAAGTTAAAAAATATACACTTACATGAAATTTGTCTCTTTGACGTATTGCAATGGATATCCCAAAATTACCGCATGTTTCTTTATATAACTCTATCTGTAAGCTAAGGAAATGTTGCATCATCTCATATGAAACAATTGTTATGATAGTTAAATACCATTCTTGTCTTCTGTTGATGATAGCAAGATAAGATATATACAAGAAAGACTTCTTTTTTCTTTTGATTGAGCTTGATTACTTGCTTTTCCTGATCTATGACGTCAATAAAGTAACTCATTTTTGCCTTCTCATTACTATTATCCATATAGAATACTCTCACCAAAGTCTCACAAATTCGAATAACAAATAGACATTGCGACCAAAATTTATGTTCTTCGTTGAGCCTCTTTTTATTTGCAGTAGTGATGGATGAGCTTACGAAGAATATTCAAGGGAAGGTATCTTGATTATAGTGTTTATTGATGATATTATTTTAATGGATGAGACAAGTGAGGGTGTCAATGTTAAGCTAGAACTTTGGAAGGATATACTAAAGTTAAAAGGCTTTAAATTGGGTAGGACTAAGACATAATAGTTATAATGTAACTTTTCGAGTCATAGGGTGGGATCAGAGGTGGAGATAAAGATTGGTTCAAAAGTTATACTGTATAAAGATTGTTTTAAGTACCTTGAATCTATCATCCAAATTAATGGCGAGATAGATGAAGGCATATTTCACCGTATCAAATCAGGGTGACTTAAATAGTGTATTAGGAGTTTTATGTGACAAGAAGAAACCACTCAAGCGAAAAGGTAAATTCTACCATTTAACAAACATATGGTTATAAGTTATGGTGACAGAGATGAAAATACTTCGTTGGATGTGTAACCTTACAAAAAGAGATAAGGCCAGTAATGTTGTGGTGATAGATAAATTGGGGGTTGCTAACATTGATGGTAAATTAAGGGGAAACAACTTAAGTGGTTCGAATATGTTAACAGGAGACATCTTGATGCTCTAATGAGAAGATTTAAAAAGATTATACTTAAGGATTGTTAGGTAAAAAAAAAAGGGAAGACCTAAGAAGAATTGGAGGAAGGTGATATATAGCTATGCTAGAGTTTATTGAGTACTTGACCTTTAATAGGAAATTTTAATGAAATACGATACTAGGAGAGGATCTTTCATAGAGAAGTTCTTTTCTTTTTCAAAGGTCTTTTAAATATTTTTCTTATATTCTTGTATCTTATATTTAGCCTAAATACTTTTACTTGTAGTACTTGCCCTTTAGTCATTTTAGTTAAGTATTGTTTTCCTTTTCTCTTTCAATTACTCGTTTGCTTTATTTATTTATTTATCTTCTTTCTTGTCTGTTTATTTTTTTTCTTATTTTATCTTTTATTTTTATTCTTTGTCTTTTTATCTTTATTTCATTTATATTTACTTATTTATTTATATGTATTATTATCTTTATTTATTATTATTTATTTCTTTACCTTTTTATTTTTAATTTGAATTTCTTTATTCTTATTATGTCCCATTGTCATTTTCTGTACAATCATTTGTTTATATTTTTAGCTTTTGTACTCATCTAATAGTTCTCAAAACTTTTTTTTCTTTTCTTGTTCTCTTTTTTCTTTTTTTTTCCTGTAGGTTTATCAAATATAGACTCTCTAGTATAGAAAAAAAAGACTCTCTAGTAGTTAGGGGTAAGATTATGTATTTTTGAACCTCCTCAGACCTCATGTCTTAGCCGGATTTCTACCAGGATGCTCTTGTTATTGTTGTATTTATGTTCTTCAAATATAATATTAGAAACCTTGATTCTAGCATTAAACTTGATTTGTTGAGATTCAACTTACTTATTACTTATAAACATTTGATTCAACTCCTTCATTTGATCAAAACACTAAAGTGATAATAAATTAGTTGTAAATCTTGTAATGACAAAATGACACAAATATCTATTACTGGTAAAATCTTTTATTATCAAATTTAAGTTCATGCATGATTATAAATGAACTTGGTTACTTTTCTCACTTTTTGTACAATTTCATCAATGATATGAAAGTATCCAACATCTCCTGTATTTTTCAATAGCTTGTTAATGTAATTTACAACACAAGGAATTCAATAGAAATAACTATACATACTTTATAATCTCTTCCTAGTTTCTTTATAAAAAACATAATTGTCAATAATAAACCGTACAGTTAGTAATAAACCGTACAATATTTTTAAGCCTAATTTTATGAACAATTTTAACAAATATCTCTAATAAAGTATCATTAATCTTTACAAGACCAGATGTATCAATAGACTTCAAAATATTGCCTTCTTAGCATAGTAAACCAAAAAATTGATAATGAGATCAAGTGTTTTATTTATCCAACTATCACATATGATTAAACACTTATAAGTTGCCCATATTATTTTTATTTCACTCAAATAACTTTTTATTTCACTAACAGAATAACTTAGAAGATTACTTCTATAGTCATCAATTGATTAAACTTTATATCCTAGATTATAAAAGGCAATAACATCCACTATAGGATGCTAATAATAGAACTAAGTAATGTTGAATGGCACACCTACATCATACCACCATCTAGCCATTATCATGTCCATATTATTAGTTGTTTCTTTATATTGTAATTCACTAAAAATTGAAAGTTAAGCTCTAAGAGTTATTCATAGAGCAAAAAAATTAGACAATTGTCTTCTTCTTGTAGCAATTCCTTTTTGTTGGGTAGGGATGCTGCCTTTGTCATTCTTAGTATTATCCTAATTACTACAAAAATAACTTTCACTACCAATTTCGTATTTATGGTCTTTGCTTTTTCGTATTATGATACTTTTTAAGCAAAGTTTTTACTTGTTATTTCACATAATGCTAACTTTTTTACAAGACTCCACATTATTTTTAATCCCAACTGAATGTTTCTTGAATTTAATTGTTCTCCCACCTTTCAAATGTTTATTACAATACAAATAAATACTATGGTTCCTTATACTAGGAGTTAATCTTACATGAGCCAAAGCTAGATCGTCGAATCTTTATAAAGAGATTCAATTATCAGAAGTACCTAAACTTCCCTCCATTTATATATTATGGATGCAAGAAGATAATTAATTAACAAATAAAAGCCAATCCATATGGTTGATACTAATGCCAAAATTCTTCACATTCAAGACATGGAATAATTTGGATAGATACAACCTGATAACAAATTCCTTCATGCAAGTTCCAAACTTTATATTCTAATATTTAATTTAAAATATTAAATGTATTTAGATAGAGATCATTAAGATTTTATTAAGTTGTCTTCTAATAAAAATATGATTTGATAATTAAATATGGTGATAAATGATTATTAATCAATAAGGTAGTGGTATTTTAAAAATTTTTGAAACTTAGGTGCTAAAACAAGAGTATTGTTTTATAATTTTGTTATAAATTGTTATTATGAGAAAATTGTGAAAGTCTGAGAGAAGATTTAAATGAACTTTACCAAGTGTCAACAACTCAATATGATAACCGAGTGAATCTCTTGCAAAATATTTTACCTACAACAAATAAGTAAGCTTAAAATATTTTGCTAACATTCCAATAAATTGAACTATATTTTTTAGCGTTATCACAAATATCACAAATCTTGAAAAGCCCCATCTACAACTCTACATGCACATAATTGGCAATGCAAATCACCGATTATCATTCTCAAACATACAAAGCATTTCTTAAACACACATTCAGTCGAGGCTTGGTGCTCAAGTCACAATTCTAAGATAGAGCTGAAGACTGAAGAGTGCCGATGAGAGGAGTTGATGACGGCTATATGACGGCGACTGGTGAGCAGGAGGTGAGGAGAGTTGTGAGCAGAGGACCATGAAGAGCAAGTGAGTAGAGGATGACTGTCAAGAACAATGCTAGAGGGGAGATGAGATGACGGATATGAGACTGGAGAGGAAAGGCAAAGCCCGTTGCATTTCACATGACCTGCTTCATTCCATCATGTGTTGGAGAGGTAAAAGGGATATGTTTTCTCAAATTTAAGTCGAGTAGAAATGCCGCATTAATAGAACTTGTTTGTCTTTAAAATGTATTTATCTTAAATGAAAGTCTCAAGACTCTCAACTGGACTGGTTCATGTCCAGTGTCTAATCCATCTGAGCTGGAGTTGACTGATAGATGTCATCCATACAAGTTTTGTGCAGAATTTGACTAAAAGAGGAGAAGTGGTTAAAATGTAATCGTGGTACCAACAGTTGGCACTTGGCAGGAATTCTAGCTTTTGGCAGGAGACCATGCCACATGTTCATATTGCCACCAAAAATAACGTGTTAGATCAAATTTTGTTTTTTCAAGTTCCTAATTGAGATTCTTAGTTTTCTGATGCCCATTCATTTCCCCTGTAGCATAAGTTACAGACTATTGCCTTTTTTAATGAAAACATGAGCAAACTTGATTGAGAGAAGGACATCATTGCATTTTATAAAGTAAAAATCACTGTATTTTATCAATTAATGCCAATGGTAGCACAACTGTTGCTTTCCTTCTACCTGCTAAAAAGTAATTGCCCTTTAATATAAAATCATACATATTTCTAAATCACGTCAAAATCATAAATTTGAATTGAAATTTATAGTAAAGAAATTGATTGTTGTAAAAGAATCACACAATACATAAGAGAATTCAATATAACAATGGTGAATTTGCAAAGTAAATAAAACTAAAAAAATAATAAAATATGTTTGAAATAGATTGATTGATCTCACTGGAGAGTGAATGCCTTTTGTACTGTGATTGTGTTGGCCTGGAGATTATGTATGTTGAGTCTCTTTTCCCTTGTCATGGTGTTGGTGAATTTATAGTTTTCTTAGCCTCAATTAGTTTTTTGCTATAACTAGCCACTTTTCTATATTTTAGCTAATTATCTGCCATGATTTCCTTAACTTCCACATTTTGGAATTTTATAACTGCTTAACTTTCAACCCATTTAATCATATTCTTGTTAACTATATTCCATTATTTTTTTAAACTTCCAGTCCATTCTCTTATATTTTAATTAACTATCCTTCTACACCGTTTTTAAAAGAACATATGCCAATTATGTATTAAATGTTTGAAATTCTTAAATTTTGGACATCTCAATTGATTCCTATATGCATGAATTCTCTTACTAAATGACCTCCGAGACTTTTAGTATTTAGGCCCTTTTCACTTGTGGGCTAAATAGGTTGAATTAATTTTAGGCCATTAATAATTGCCCCTGCATATGTGATATGTTTGACTGGTATGTAACTTCTCCCGATTTTCTAACCGCACTTCAAATTTTATTTCAAAAACTTGTAAGACTCTAGGTTGAAATTGTGAGTTGAGTCAATAACGTCATTTATAAGGACTCTCCTAAATCTCAAACAATCTTTTAAAGATACTAAATATCAGATCAAAAGTTTATTTTGAGATCTTTCAAATTTGAAATCCTCAATTCCTTATCCATTACATAAGACAATAAATCTCTTTAAATTCTCATATTTTACTATTCCTTTAAGATTCCACCATTTCTACATTATAAAAACTTTTCTTGGTATTTAGATTACTTTCCTCATGAATTTAATCTACAAATTTTACTGGTCAATTTAACCCTTCTTTCTCTTCAAACTCTTAAACAACTATTTTATTAAAACACTGCCACTTCATTACAACACTTTTATTAAAACACTACCTCTTCGTTAACTATTTTTATTCTACAGCTCATTCTTAAAATCACAACCACATCTTCTTCTTCGAACGTTGCAGCATTTGGAGTAAATTAAATTCAGATTGTGGAGATCTCCAGAGATCTCCAGCACTGAAAGGGCATGACCTGGTC
>JAOTIZ010000002.1:16637892-16652885 GCA_027123425.1 Erythroxylum panamense | reverse complement strand
TCATTTTAAATTAATCTTGCATTAATTAAAAAAATATTGACCTTTGGATCCTATTATAGACTACATTTTGACTTGATACTGATTCAATTCGATCTGGTCTTATATGAAATCAACAAGTTTAGTTCAAATTAATCAAGTTTTAAGTTAGACTCAATTTTTTAAAAATTTCTAGCTAGATTTGAGTTAAGATAGAATGATGTGTTTTCAATTTTTAAATAAACAATAATCAAATTCATCTTGAACCCGATCGAACTTGAGCTCCGACCACAAAACTTCAACCCGATCGAAATTCCGGCTCTCGCCCTCGCACTCAGCACTGTCTCAACTGGCGTCCGCCAGCCCAGGGGTGGGTAAAACTCAACACCGATAGTACCAGTAAACCAGCGTCACTCATCGCATCCACCGGCGGACTACTACGAGACGATACAGGTCAATGGCTCGGTGGGTTCACTCACAACATCGGGTGGTGCTCCCCGCTGTCCGCAGAATTTTGGGGGATGTTTACTGGGCTCACACTCGCTTGGAATCTGGGATTTCGCCGGATTGAATTGGAGGTGGATTCCACTATGGCACTACAATGCATCTCCTCGGCCGCTACCAGAGCCACTGCCCTCAATCCCATCGTTCAAGATATCCATGAGCTGCTCAACTGGAACTGGACAGTTACTCATCGACACATCTATACCGAGTGCAACCGATGCGCAGACTAACTCGCGAATCACGCTACCACGGTTGACCTTGGTATGACATACCTCACCGCACCACCCATTGGGTGCCATTTTCTCTTTATTGCGGATGCCTTATGACCTAGCTCCCCTAGTCTTATATTGTAACTTGTTCTCTTTTTTTCCCTTACAAAAAAAAAATCACCTTACAAGTATATAGTCCATTGAAATGTGTAATGGGATCGTAACGAAGCTCAGGTGATAGGAATCTTGTCCTCATCAAACTCAAGATGCTTACAGCTGGGGTAAGTTGGCTAATGCATGAGCATCCGAGAGGGCATGTTGTTTCTTCTTTTCTTTTCTTGTTTTCTTTTTCATGTGGCTTGCACTATGATTTAACAAACGAATGGACAACAGGAGCCACGTGAAACAACCTGTTTCCATCAATCAACCTTTGTCGCATCTGGTTTTATTCATGCCTCCCATCACATGCCCTTCAATTTTCAAGGAATGATAAAAAAGAGTTGCCTCACGTCGTCTTTCGGGTTAAAGAGCCACATGGTCCAAATCCATGGGCAAGTGAACAAACTGGTAAGTGGGCACCGTAAAGTTGACAAAAAGAAAATATTTGTTAGGTATGATTACCACAATCCATGAACATGAAGACGACTTACCACAATCCATGAACATGAAGACGACACCTTTAAATAGAATAAGCAGAGCTGCTAAGAATAAAATCACGGGGCGTATTAGTAAAGCCTTCCAAGTTCGTCCAATATCCCAAAGTGGGGCTAAATTTACTGGAAAATCATCTAGAGCTGGATTTGCTCAAACCAAGAACAGAACAGAGTTCCAAGTTCACATCAGTTTTCACCGCATAACTCAGCTGCATCTTGTTGTGTAAGTAACCTAAACAATTTTTCATCCTTCACGACATGCTACATCTTTGAATATAAAGTTCACCAAAACACAGAATCTCGCTCGTTATTGGAAATCTTATTGTGCCGCAGAAAATCTTTAACGTACATTGTACAATCAGGAGAAAATTTTGAAATACAATATATTGGAACATTTACAGCTGAAGTATGCAAGTTACCGTCTTTAGGACGTAATTATACAACTTTATCATCTGATTGTGGCAGCTACGCTGCTCTGTCCTCTTTCTCAACCTCTCTCTGGCTGTATACAAAACTGGAAGCTTCACTTCCAAGTTTGAGAGGGTTGGGACTTGGGGATACTCAAAATGACACATCAATAGCCTCATGCTCTGGGGTCCTGAATGAAAAACCCGATTCATCACTTGATCTCCTTTTGACCACACTGGCCCTTTGAACCAATCTCACCAATGCTTGCACAACTTCGGACATAGGGGGGCGAAACTCAGGTTCCGGCTACAGAGAAAGAAAAACAAAGTTCTTACTATTACCAACTATTGATGATGGAAGTAAGCTCAAACTTCAATATAGAGATCAAGCAACTAGGACCACATTCAGGCTCATATATCCACAATCAAGTTCAAATAGGTCAAAGCAAAAAGAACGTTAAGGGTGCAATGACATGCAAATAATCTCAAACTCAAAATTTTTACCTGTTTAACAAATTAATGTTATCAGTAATGACTGATTTGGCACTTCTCATCGTCTCTTTATTGAAATGGTCAACAGAGATACAGTAAAAATTATGCATTTATATTACTTTTACTTAGCACCACATGTTTATGTTCAATGGAGCAGCTCACCTGAACACAGAGAGCAATAATGTCTGCAAAACGTGAAAGTGACTTTGCAGGATACATGCCATTTAAGGCAGGATCCACCATTTTTGCCAAGGCATCAATGTCATGCAGTTGGGGAGTAGCCCATCTCACCAACGATTGCTCTGATCTTGGCCTTGAACTACGATAGACAAGATAGCATTCGTGAAAAATAATACAAAATATAGGCCCGTGGTGCAAGTATGTGTAGGATTGGAGGAAGGGTGTGGTAGGCTATGTTTTCATAGGTCATAAAACTGAGCTCAACTCCATCCCAAAAGGCACCTTACGGGGAGGATTGATCAAGTCTGATAAGCTTATTAGCTTCTTGCTCTCAATCGATAGGGGGATATTAGCACACCTAGCACCCTTCATGATCTTTGTGTACACGGACATAGACTTTACAGTCAAACAATATGGAATTAATGTATGCATACTCTCCTTTCTCTTTTATCTCTCCTTTATCTCGACTTTCACATTGTATAATAACAGCTATTTTAAAATTACGTTTACTGTATGAATCAAGGACTGAACCTACAATTTGATAAGCTATCAAAAGAGGTATTACCTGTCAAGTGGTTTCCGACCAGTCAACAATTCCAACATTACCACCCCAAAGCTGTACACGTCACTTTTTACTGTATAAACTCCTGATAACGCAAATTCAGGAGCACTATAACCAAATGAGCCAACCATTTGGGTTGAAACCTATCGAAAAGAAATAAACAACACTTATTCAGTTCACAGAAGCTAAGATATATCTATAGTAGTTCACAAAACATGAAATTAATAAGAATCAATCATTGCCAACCTGAACAAACTATCAAATCGCTTTATGTTACCTGTCTCTCAGTGTTTGGTGTCAGAGCAGCTAAACCACAATCTGACAAGTGGGGATTGAGCTCTTCGTCGAGTAAAATATTTGCTGATTTGAAGTTTCTGTGTACAACAGATGGCAAGCAGACTTCATGCAAATACCTGATAAGCAGGCTACAGCTGAGAAAGGAGGCACAGCCAGACATAATAGAAAGACACAGAAGGACAATAATAATGTCGTAGAAATGTGGCATACTCTAAAGCCCGGGCAGTGCCAAGTGCTATCCTAACGCGAGCATTCCAAGGTAATGTCATGCTGCCATCTTCAGCAAAGTGAAGCACGTCATGAAGACTCCCATTTGTTACATATTCATACACCAAAAGACGCTGCCCATGCTCAGCACAGTATCCCATAAGTGAAACAATATTTGGATGCCTCAGGCGTGACATGTTTGAAACAGCTTCAAGAAAGTTATCCTCCTCCTGTAATGATAGTGCTGCATTGTCGATCTTCTTAACAGCCATTATCTGGATGAGCATGACAGATAGTGATCATTTCATTATTCTGGAAAAGTAAAAGAACTGCCAACTAGAGCACAGAGGGAGAAGAATTATCATATTCATATGAAACCTACAAGACCATAGCTGATGACATGTTGCTGTTTAAGATCCATGCAACATCAAATCATCATTTGTGGATGCAAGGGGCAACACTAAAGAACCAATTTTCATCAATCTGCCAGCTTGATATTAGTACATAGCATAGGAATTTGTACCTTTCTAACAAGAAAATTTCTCAAGAAAAAGAAGCAATTAAGGCGCCTAATCAGCAGGATACAACTCTAACCCAGCTAAGGGCACAGTGAAGACCAATCTAGAATTGTAATTACGATCTAACCAGGATACTTTGCTGCTGAGAGGCTACACTAAAAGGCCTTTGAATAACTATGGAAGTAACATCCCCACAGCGTTTCAAAAGATAAAGAAAACCAAATTAAATTATTCAAACTATAAACATGGCCATTTATGCAGTGGCTAAGCTACCTTTCCATTAAGAAACTCGGCTTTGTAAACACGACCTAGAGAACCTTCACCAATTAGAAACTCTTGACTAAAGCTATTTGTAGCGGTTTGCAAAGAAGCAACAGTATATGAAGTAGCAGTAATTGGTGACTTTATTCTCTTTCCGGATCCGGAATTTCCCTGTAATCTGTCACCCAGCAATTTCTCAGTAGGTGGGGGCTTCAGATCTGTAACAGCTGCCATATTCTTCACTCTCTGTTCTTGCACATCTATACTAGCTGCAAGGAAGCAGATTGAAGCATCTTATAATTAGAAAATTCACATTAGTTAGCCCAATTTAAATTCTTAATCCCACAATGTTTCAGTAAGATATCCATGAGGTAGGATTTAGTATTTAATTCTACAAACAAGATATTTTGTCTAATGTCTACACTTACAATAGATTAATCTAAAGAAAGTAAGCCAGCATAAGTTAGATAAACATGCAAACGTGGTGTCATTTAGATATAAATTATTCATTACTATGCATCATGTATTTTACAGATTACAAGTTAAAATCTACGTTAAAACTTCACATTGCCGGAAAAACAAGGAAATCTCAGAAAGGGAACCTACTGTTTATTGTGCTACCAATATGATTTCTCCGGGAAGCTATAGAACCAGTGTCTTTTCTTTTATTTCTCCGAGCACAAAAAACAATAGCAAGTAGTGCAACAACAACCAGAAACACAAACCCCAGGGCTATGCCTACAATAGCTCCCGTTGTCAGTGTTTTATCTGACTGAGATGATTGTCCACTAGAAGACGAGCGTGTATGTTCTCCTGGTCCTGAACGACTATGATTGCTACGAGATTTTCCAGGAGGAGATGGGGTAAAGGGTGGTGGAGGAGGAGCAGGACCATTGTCAAAGGAATTCCCAGCATATCTGTTTCATTTGCAAAAGTATAAGATAAGCACAGTGCCAAGGTAAATTATGTAAATTTGGCACAAAAGAAACAGAACACTTCATAACATTACATAAAATTGGGGATTGAACTGAGCTCTCGAGGTATCCATCCACTGAAATTATTGTTGGCAACATTTCTGTTGAATGTATGAAGTGATATAAGGATAGATTAGTGGAAGATGTTTTTGCAATGACAATTTCAGAAAGTACTTACAGAGTTGTCAAAGGCAAAGTTGTGAGGACATTGAGAGAACCAGTCAGTTGATTGTTCTGAACATAGCTACCATATTTAAAAAGGAGAAAAAAAAAAGAGTTAACAATCAAACTATATAATGTCTTCTATTCATTTCTCTGATTTCGTTATCTTCTGTTATTCACTCTAACACCATCTTACTCACAGTGTTGAGAGGTTTGTCAACGAAACAAAGGAACCAGTAAGGTTTCCACTTAAGTTATTGAAAGACAGATCCCTGCATCAACAAACAAACTGACGTAAGAAAACAACCAGAAATGCTCCTTACGAGAACCTACAAAAGAACATTTATAAGACATGGACAATGAAAAGGCTGCCAAACATATATTGAATGCAAAATATATTGTTCATCACCATGCGAATATTATTGAGGTTAGCAAATCATTTGTACATAGTTATCTGTTGCCAATCGAATGAAGGAAAACATTCTTAAAAATTTTCTATATCATTATAAAAGCTGGCTCTGATAACGTTACCAAATGCAGATATGATCCTTGAAAAAGAAAGCAGCTTGGGATCATGTAAGGGATTCAAAAGCTACCAATCAACAATTCCAACTGCTAATTGCCTATGATCATCTGGGCATAATATACCATGACATGAGCTCACATGGCATAAGAAAAATGCCCAAAAATTTGCACATGTAAAAAGGCTAGGAAGAAAATAATGAACAAGATGGTGGGTAAGTGAGATGTCTTACATGGTGGAGAGTCTAGCAAGATTGGTGAATATATCCCCAATTGATTGAGAAAGTGAATTACCACTTAGATTCCTGAAATTTAATGAGGTCAGAATTGTATGGTAATGGAATCTGTAACATGGAAAAAAGAATGACGAGCACTAAAGATGCATCACTCACAAGTACGAAATTGAAATCATGGTTGATAAGGAATAAGGAAGATTCCCACTTAAGTTGTTTTTTGCAAGATTTCTGCATAATGGAAGATTGAAGACGATTGTAGTTTAAATAACTGAAATGCTAACACTGCAAAGCAATGGAAATGCTCAACAAGAAGGATCATTACAGGCTTGTAAGATTAGGTGGCAGCTGATATGGGATTGAATCGTGAATGTTGTTATTGCTCATATCACTGGAAAACACAACTTATAATTAGTCGCTCAACAAAAGATTAAAAGAAGAAGATCGGATCTGATATTATGTTAAAGACAATAGATGAAACATAGAAGCAATATTCTCACAGTGTTCTCAATGACACGAGGTCTGAAAGCAAGTATCCCATTGTACCGCTGAGTCCTAGTCCAGAAATCTGACTGTAGAAGAACAACTAAAAACAAGTTAGTTACTGAACATGTGCAGGATGGAAAAGAAGAAATAGAACTACATCAACTAGAGGATAAGTAGAGTTGGCAAATTATCGTACATGGAAACAACAGCTGATCCATCGCAACTGACCCCTTTCCATGATTCTCCACACGGATCACCTCCGTTACTTTTCCAATTGGTTAGCTGTGAAGGACTGCCTAATGAAGTGTACATGACCTGGAGCCCTTGAACTAAAACAAAAGAATTCCACTTGACTAAGAAACGAACCAATAGCTAAAGAAAAGCATCAACACCAGTCACAGCAAGAAGTTGCTCAAGATTAAAGAAAACAAAAAGAATTCTAGATCAATCAGTATGAGAAACCTTTTCAACGATTTGAGAACCAGTAATGCTTGGCCTAATATAGTTCTTTTTCCAATTTGATCAGAACAGTATTTTTCTATCCCATTCAATGCGAAATCAAGACATTGATAACAAACAACATAAGATGTACTCGAATAATTCCCAACATTGTCCATGAACACAAACAGAACAGAAATGATCAGGTTTTCCTTTAGAAAAGAATTAACCAAGTCAAAAGAGAAGTTCTCGACTCCCAGCTCAGTCCTCCAAAACCCAAAAAGGTGACAACTTTAAGCTGATCAAACACCAACAGACGAGGCAAAAAGAGAAAAAAATGAAAAAAAAAACCTCAAAACATTAACTTTCAACGGATATTTAGAAGAAAAATAATTTGCTACCATCAGAAGCATCAGTGGTGCATTGCACGATAAGCAGTAAGGAGAAAGTCGACGCAAGCAACACCAACTCCGACAGTAAAGAAGAACACAGAGAAGAAAAGAAACAATGAGCAACGCGTTTCACAACCATTGCCGAAATGGTTCCTTGCGGCATTTAATTAGGGGTCAGTTTCAGGAAAGCTAGAGGAGGACATGGCAAAGGACCCTGAAAGCAAAAGCCAAGAACAAGAAGAGAAAGGGTTGTTCTAGTTACTAAGGGCGAGATCAGAGACAGTAGTTAGAGGCATCACCATTAAAGAATGGGGACAGAGAGACGGACAGATTCGAAACTTAAGAGTAATGCGGAGAGAGAAAGGGGGAGTTTGTATGTAGAGTTGTTAGTGTGAAATTTGGGTGTCGGCGAAAAAGAGTTGAAAGGGACAAAAAAAAAAAGGAAAAACAAATATGGAAGAAAGTAAACAGAAAAAAGGTTTGAAGTAGACAAGCAACGTATGAATACTGTTTTTTAAGATACGCCTTTTACTGCTTGCTTCCGCCTATCACTTTCTCTATACCTTTCTTTTTACTCAGCTCTCCTGTCGACTTGGTTGGTTGACCATGTCAGCTAACAGATTGCTGCACAATTTGTGGGTTAAGTTAAGGTTGTTGAAATTCTTAAGAATATGAACAAACTAATCTCTTTGAAAACGATGTTTTATGGGTATTTTAAAAACGTTCATTTTCATATGTACAAGTTTTAGCATAAGACTTTTTATACAGTCATGTCAAATTTTGAAATTTATCAATTAAGTGAATTTAAATGATTTATGTTAAAATTAGTTATTTGAAGTCACAATCTCATTATATATAGATTTTTATTTTTGTTCTTCGCAAATTCAATTTTTGAATAATCCTTTCTCTTATTAGCTTTTGCTTTTCTTTTTCTTAATTTTTGATAATCATATAATCATTTAAAAACAATTGTCTTTGGTAGTTAGGAAGCTATCAATCTATTATGGGTGATATTAATATATATCATGTTCACTCACATATAATGAATTTAATCAATTAAAATTATGCTAAGCCCATAATTTATTATCATATGTTTATTACTAATTGAATTGATTCTGGAGTAGATTTTGTATGATATAACTTAAGTCGTGTTGTATCTAATTCATCTTTTAATAAAAGACGTTAATCACCTTTGAATACATATTTTTTTATACGAGTCAATAATCAAAATGATCTTCTTTGAGTATAAATTCTCTCAAATTAAATTTAATTTTACTCACCTAGAATTTTCTTGTAAGATTATATCATGCAATGATCTTTTAGTAACATTCTAAAGTACCAAACTTAAATTTAATTTTTAAAGATTAGACAAGAGTTACAAGGATAAATTATAATGCTCATTTAACTTCTTAGGTCTTACACAATTTAAATTGATATCTTATGGCTTGCATTAACCCTTCTTACAGTCAGTTTTACACAAAGTAAGAGTAGCTTATTACATCATTAACTCATTTTTATTTAAAGTGAATGTCTTTTCATGAAATATCAAATAGTTGTTGGCACAATCGTACTTAATGCTTAACATGAGACTACTAGTCTAAAACTCGTCTTTTCAAAACTCTCATTTGATAACTTAAAATAGATATGGTGATTGTTGAATCTCCAAATTATTTTTTATTTTATTATTTAAAGCAACATTTGTGGTTTAAACTTCTTCATTTGTGGTTTAAACTTCTTACTCTCAATTATCATCTACATAATATACTTTAAACCTACTTCATTTCTATTTATTACAAATATTAAAGGCACTTTATCATGTGAGAGATTAATCTCTTATTTGTTTGACATATTCTTTTATTCATATTAAAAATATTTACATTGAGAAACATACTTTAGAATTAAGTATTGCATAATGTTTATTACAGTAAGCATTGCTATCATGTATTTTATACTTATACATGATAATATAACAAATGAACATACATTTAGAAATCTTTATCAACAATATGTCAATATCTATATAATCTTTGTATATATATATCTATGGAGTCTTTCACCATATCACGTGTAGATATATACTTCATATCTATTTCACTATATACAATCATATTTTCATGTAATTACACTTCGTATAAGTAATTGTTTCTTTACCATCATAGTTGAATAATTTTCAAATGTAGATAAAAATTCTTTAAATTTGAATAAATTTTCAAATTGTACATAAAAATTCTTTAAATTTGGCTTCCATTATAGATTTAAAAAATTAAAAGATTGTCTTTTACTTTTTATGATATTGCATTATCATTAAGTAAGAGAAAAAATCAAGAGCTAACTTTTCTCTCATATAAATCTCCTCTATAATGTGTATATGTATAACCTTGTATAAGTAGGCCATTGTCAATAGTACTTTTTATATTCCTAAATATTCTTTTTATTGCTTTTCAATGTGTTTGTCCTAGATTTTATTGATATCTTCTCATTATTTTAAAAACATAATAATATCTTGTCTTATACATATCAATACATACGTGAGAATTCTAGCTATATTGAAATAAGAAATTTTCTTCTTTTATTCCCTTTCTTATGATAATCAGAGACAAATCTTTTTGTTGAGACCTTCACCTTTAGCGATAGAATTATCAATTGTTGCAATCTTGCATACCAAATTGTTTAATACTCTTATAAATATGTTGTGTATGAAAAAGAAAATAATCTCTTGAAATCTTTACTTTAAGAATATATGCAACTTAACGATATGCCTTTCATCTCAAATTCATATGACAACTAATTTTTTATTCCTTAATAAGCTAATGATCATTACAAGAAGCTAAAATGTCATTCATATGTAAAGATAAAATAGTAAATTTTTCTTTGGATCTTGTAACATATAGACAGCAATCTTCATCAATCATATGAAAGTCATACAAAATAATCAAGTTAAGAAAATGAATGTGTCACTCTCCTGAGGACTACTTGAAACCATAAATGATTTTAATAATCAAGATGTTTTATGTTTTTGGCCTATTACAATGACACTTGCAGATTGTTCTATATAGATTTTTTCTTCTAATTCTTTGTTTAACAAAGTAGTCATTACATCTGTTTAATGCAATTCAAGATCTAAGTTGGTTACTATAGCCAGAATTAGACAGATTAAAGCAAGCTTCCAACTGATAAAAATGTCTCCTCATAATCAATTTTTTTATATTGTGTATATCTTTTAGTCATGAGGTGTACCTTATGTCTTTCAATACATCCATCAACCTTTCACTTTATTTTAGGAACCCATTTGTTCCTAATAGTTTTTGCCTTTTAGGTATATCAATTACGTCTCATACTTGATTAGAGATCAAAGAAGTCATTTCCTTCTTCATTACTTTCATCTATTCTCTTTAGTAGGACCATTAAGACCCTCATTCACATTCCCTAGTTCATCCTCTTCATATGGGATAATCATATGAATTTCTTCTTCCACTTCAAAATGATGTCAAGGAATCATTTTATGATTAATTCCATGTAAATGAGATTTACGAGATACAGTTTCATCAATGTCTCAATTACTCCTACTAGGATCAAATAAAGTAGGTAAAATATAATTGGGTTACAATTTGAACTCATCTTGAGTCATTTTTTTTTAGATTGCTCCCATGCTAATATAGTCTCTCTTCTTGATTTTGTGTAGCAAAATCATTTTTATGAAGGGTTATATAAAAATAGGTATTTTTATACTTTACCTTAATTTGAAAGTCATTTTATAAAAATTTAATGTTTTGTTATTCAAATTTAGTTGCTCCTTTGTTACTTTGTTTACCTATGAACACATATCTCTATGAGTATTCAAAATATCTGATCAAGATACTTTTCTTTCCTCTTGAGCCTAGTTTCTTATATTTGTGAGAGAGATCAAGAATATAGTTAACACACACACACAGTCTTAAACTTATCATATCATGTTTTCTATTTTTCTGTTACTTATACAAAGTGTTTGTAATATCTTGTGGGCACTTGATCAAGTACATGAATGGTTATGAGCAATGTATCACCCTAATATGTAATTGGTAAATCTTCTTATGCCAACATAGACCTAATCTTTTTTAGAAGCATTATATTTAATCTTTCTATAATGCTAGTCTCTGTTCCTTTTTCATCGCACATCATCATAAACTTATCAAATAAGTATCCTTGTCCTTGATCAGTTCTTAATGCCTTTATTTTGTTATCTGATTGACTCTCCACCAAATTCATATAGTTTATAAACAATTGATTGGTTCTGATTTATAAGAAATTGAATAGAAATAATTATATTGAGCATAGTCATTTAGAAAAATGATGAAATACACAACACCACATCTTTTCCTTATATTCACTATATCACAAGTGTTAAAATGAATTAAGTTTTATGGAATAGATTAAAATGAATTAAGTTTTATGGAATAGAAGCTCGTATTCGCTTTCCAAATGGATTTCTTGTTACTTTACCAACTAGACAATGTTTATAAATAGGTAACTCTATGATTCAAATCACCTAAAGGCCTTTTATACCTAATTGACTGATTTGATTTTTACCAATGTGATATAGTCTGATATGTAACAAAATTACAACATTATTTAAATTACTAGATGATGTAAATGAGGAATAAATTTTAATACTACTTTGATGAACAATATTTGGTATAATAAAATCATCCAACATAAACATATAAACTAAACAAGTGGTTTCATGATATAAATTTATTCCAGTATTGTGAAAAATTGCATTGAATCCAAGTTTAATTAAACCCAATATAAAAAGAAAATAATATTAAATCTTTGAACAAATAATAGTTCTTGTAGGATTAAAGGTCGACCACTCACATATCTAACTTACAAGTACTAGTCTCTTGTACAACAACCTCTAAGTTGTTTGATACATAAATCTATCATATTTCATGTGGGATTTTCTGAAATCCTATGATGGTATACCTATACTTCACTATATGGTTGGTTACTTTTAAGTCTGTAACCCACAAAGCATGTGATTTAGTTAGAAATCAAAATAAGACATATACGTTATTACAAGGTTTTACCTTTTTAAGCTCTCTAACAATCAGAAGCAAATTGACCCTTATCGCCACAACTGTAACACTTTACTATTTCCATTTTTCTTCTTTTTGAAAGACAATCTCATTTACCATATTGAATTCTTGACCTTCTTGAAGTCCTGATTACTATGGTTATTTTCTTACCTTTTTTATACTTGGACCACTATAATGCTTATACTTTATGTTCATAGCTCTACATGAACTAAAAACAATTGCATATACCTTAAAGGACATCTTAGATGCTTTAAGATGTTCTTTTAGTATAATATGTCTCCTATAATCCTTTATCATCTTGATGCTCTCATTATATGTTGGAAACATTTTCATATGCACCCAAGTCTATGGTAGAGGATGAATAATAACTTACACTTGCTTTTCATAAAATAACTCTTGACCAACATCCCGGGACTCACTTATCATGTTTGACATATACCTTAAATAATTTTTCACTATGTTGTAAAGTTTCTTCTTATAGGTGTCAAACTTGATGGTGAGTAACCTTGCTTTAGTCGTTGATGTACCCCTAAAATGAGCTGCCAGAGTAGGTCATATGTCCTTAGTATTCTCATATTTTTTGAAGTCGTGCATAATATCATTGTCCATACTACTCAACAAAGTAATACAAGTCAATAAGTTTTTTCTTTTTAATACCTCATATGCATTATGGCCCCTTTTGTGTTAGGTCATATTACTTTCTAAACAACATGAATGGCTATATTCAATGGTTCTAAAGCCTCATGCTCTTTTATCACATATTGAATTTGCATACTTCAAAATTTATATTAATGTCATTCAACTTCTCACCTTTGTTAAAATGAAGCAATAATATTCTTTCACAACAACCATATTTGAAACAATGAATTTCTACATCAAGAACGAAATAACATATATGTATGTTAAAGTCATACCATGCACACATAGATTAGATAATCAATTTTCAGTTGCTTATGAAATCAAAAAATTACAAAATTTCTTAATCATCATTCATATAAAAATTAAATACCAATTACAATCCTTAAGTTTAATCTCATGCATAATATATGTGACAATTAATGGGATGATCAAATATCGAGCTTGAGAACACATCAATGAACACAATATATATAGTTTATTATAAAATACTTAGAACAAAACAAATGATTGCCCAACGTATATATGAGCTAAATCTAACAAAACATAAATGAAATAAAGTTAACTAATTCACATAGTAAAGCCCTTTAAGCATGATATGTAATAGCTCTAAATATCTCAATAGGGAAACATACAGGGCTTAAGGTCCTGTTCAACTCCCTTATTCTATTTTCTTATAAAAACAACATCACAGACCACCATTTATATGATTTAGAAATATGTGATTTCAAATTTCAAAGAATGTTTAATAATTCATTTTTGTTTAATAATTCATTTTCTTGTTGTGGCACTATCGAATATTAAAGTCCTATACTTCACTCTAACATTTTTGAAAGCCAAATAAGATGTGTAATATAGCTCTTGTATTAAGTTTTTAATATTGATAAAATATTTTATTATATCTTCTCTATAGAATGACTACACGTGAAATAACTACTTTAACATGATGATGACATATCTTATTTATGCAACAATGCACAAAAGTCTGGGTATCCTATTTATTATATGCATTTTCCTACAAATAAATATTTATAAACAACGTTCTTATTAAATACTCATGAAAATGAAAAAAAAATCTCATCTTAAATTAGTGAACTCATATTAATAATATATTTACATAAAATTTGAGTAATTTACTTATAATAATAACTTTACTATTAAACTAATCAAAATTATTATTATTTTATTTTAATCAGAACTCATTTCTCATTATTAATCTTAATCTAATTAAGAAAATAATTTATAAAATTATGTAATTAATTTATAGTTTAAGATTATTTTAAGTTCTAATTTAAATAAGGATGTTTAACTTAGAATTCTAATTTTATAGGCTTATTTCATATTGAATTATTCTTTTAAAATGCTTTATTCTTAAAACCAACTCCTCTTAGTTTATTCTTAGAATAGTATAACCCTTATTTCATCATTTTTTTAAAGTAATAAAGAAATCTAATTAACTAACCCCAAGTACTTCAAAAGAATGTAGATTTACTTACATAAAACCACCAACTCACTTCTAAACCAGAAATACCCAAGGTACATAAAATCTAAAATTTTACAGCGGGAGTTCATATGTCAATTATGAAGACATATCAATTATAATCCCTCGAGCTAAAGTTACCAATCTGAGCTTGAGGTAGGAGCTGCTTAGACTATTATTAACCTCTACAATTGCATCACCAAAAATCTTGTCATTCCTTTCCCTCCAAATGTACAAAATGTCATGGATAAGTGTTAGACCCCGAACTTTATTTATGATGTCATTAAGTGTGAATTTTGATAATTTATTTTTCTGGGCTTAGTGTTGAT
>JAOTIZ010000002.1:16620776-16637792 GCA_027123425.1 Erythroxylum panamense | reverse complement strand
CGACGGTTCGGGTCGCTCGTTGGGGCGCAGCCCGAGGGGCCGCCTCGGGATTCGGGTTACGGGGCTCGGGCCCAACAATAAGCAATCCAAAACCTATGATGAAGAGCTTTTTATCACTTTTGACTCCTATATTAACTTTTAAGGCTCAGGTAAGTGTGGTGAACCATTCCCCGAGAGGGCATTGAAGGTTAAAAATTATAAGCATGCTATTTCATGGTACTGAGGAGAATACATATCTTTCAATATTAAAAATTATAAGCATGCTATTTCATGGTACTGAGGAGAATATATATCTTAAGGACAAATGATTGTATGACTTCTGGCCATCCCCATATAGAGCACAAGTGAGGTTGTCAATATGGAATTTTAGCTTGTCATTGGTACTTAATCTTTGGGAAGAAGCTAGCCAAGGTATAAAGGAGTGTGCAAGAGCAATGTTACTGTCCCACACCAGTCCACAGTCAGGACTCCTTATAGGGTTTCCCAATAATATTTTTTTATATATAGCAGTGAAAGAAAACCAAATATTTGTCCAGGCACCATTGCACACTATTAAAAATGGAGGGATGAAATAAGTACCATGACATATAGAAGCCTCTTTAATAATGAATGGCTAGCACCAATCCCAATTCATTATAAGTGACTGCACTTAATAGGAACTATGACTTTTAGAACTTGATATTCCCCAATATAACGGGCCAAGTAAGTGTCAATTATCGAACCAAAAGTCATTGTTCTCCCTATTACCAATTTTGTGTTTGCTCTTAGAAGGTGTATGAATGAGTTTGTTTAGGCTTCACAGTCCGTATAGTCTCTCCTCGCAAGTGATATTTATGGATCCAATTCACCTATACGTTTTTTTTTTCTATACATATCCTCATAGCTATTTTTTCATAAGGACCTTGTACATTTTTGCAACTTGATACTAATCCAAGTCTTTTATGTTATTTTAGGAGGCATAGTGTGCTCTATTTAACACTTGGGTTCTGTTGCTACTGTCACTTGATCCACTTCATATAGACTCCCTGATCAATTTTCACGCACTCTTTGAAAAAGCAAGTTGTGTAGACCAGTATATATAAAGGTTATTGATTACAGATATAGCTAATTGCAGCTTTCCACTATAAGATAAGAACCTATTGAACCACTTTCTTTTCAACTAAGGAGATCAAAGGAGCACAATTTGAAACACTAAGTCTCTTGGTAGAGATGGAGACCCTAAGATATTTAGAAGGAAGTTGTTGAAATTTTAGCACTAGTGAGGAAGCAATTATAAGCTCATAGTAGTTTAGGGGAGAGTAAAAAAATACATGGAGATTTTCACTAAATTAAAGCTCAAATCTGAAACTGTTTTAAAAGTATCTAAATAATTTATCAAGTTTATTATAGCAATATCTACCCTATAAAGCCTTAATATATCATCAGTGAATGATAGTTAGGATATTTTTAGTTTACCACATATTTGATGATGCGTAAAGCAAGAAAATCTTACTATATTTAAGGAGGTGATATTATAAGGGACCTCTATAGTGATTGTAAGGATATAAGGAGATAAAAGATAATCTTGTTTTAGACCTTTTGCATTAAAGTGATACAAGACTGGATCTAATTGATAAACTTGCTACGATAACCAATAGCTTAAAGAGTGCTTAGTAGAAAATCCCAGTTATCAAAGACAAAAGCTTTGTTAAAATCAATTAGTAATGCATGACTGTTGATACGCTTATTGGAGTTGTATCCTCAAAAAAGCACTTGTGCAATCATGATATTGTACCATATGCTTCTTCCACTCATATATGTATCTTAATAAGGATTTATAAAATCAAGAAGTGTCTTCTTCATTCTATCTACCAGTAGTTTTGAGATAATCTATAGATTATATTCAATATGCAATAAACATATAGTTATTAAGACTATAAGGATTGGACAATTTAGGGACCAATACTATATGTTTTATTCAATTTAGTGAGTGGCTTACCATTCCTGAAGAACTCTAGGATAACATCAACAATCATTGGACCACTATGTTCCTGTATTGCCTAAAAAAACCTTTCACTGAAACTAGTATACCTAGGAGCTTGGTTAGGATGAAAGGAGAATAAGACTAATTTGATTTCATCATTGATTTGTCTATAGGTATAAAGAGGTAATAAGGAGCCTTAAAGATTGCTTACCAGATCCTCAAGAAGTTTAGTTATATCTTTACTCTTTCTTAATAAAATTTTGAAGTGATTCATTAGTAGTTTCTTTCACTAGTGTTATTAATTTACTAGATTCCCATTTCAATCCTTAAGTGAAATAATTCTCCCCTTGATCCTTCTACCTTGGATCACATTTTAAAAGTATATGAAGTTCCTATCTCTCTCCTGTAACCATTGTATAACAAATTTTTGCCTTAGTTGGGAGTTATAGGACTTTAAGGTGGAGAAATATTTCTTCAGTTCAACTACTTTAAGAAATAATTCTCCCCCTGATCCTTTTGATGCCTCTTGGGCCCTATTAGGGCAGCAAAAGCCATTCTCTTATCTTGTAATATTGGATCAACATTATCTTTCAGCAAAAGAATGCATTCAGCCTTAATTACCTCTAGTTTTTGTATACATTTGTAAGCTCGTAAGTTGGAACACTTAAAGCTTACTATCTTAGCAACTATATGACTTGACTAAGGATGATGGAGAAGGAAGTTGAAGAAATTAAAAGGGGACTTCCTCTTTACCACCAGATGATTGAGCTTAATTAATATAGGCATATGACAAAAGAAAAAAAAGTATTACCAAATGTAGCATAACTGTCAGGGAATCTATTAAGCCATGAGTTATTAATTAAGGACCTATTAAGCTTCCTTTGAATAAGTCTATCCCCACTTTCGTAATTACTCTAAGTGAATAGGGAACCAAAATATCTAAGATCCACCAAGCCCAGGTTTAAGTTTAGATTAGATAATTTATCGAATATTGAGTGCAGACACTTCATATTGCTTTGCAATTCAAAGGGAGATATAGTACAATTGTAATATCCAACTAATATCCAGGGGAAGTAGTGTTGGATTCAATTCTCCTTAGGTCAAATCATAAACCAACTCTTTGAAATTCGCAATTGGCAGTATATACCATAATAATTTTTAAAGGTAAGTTGGAGATTTTTAGTGTTAATTCATTGTGAATAAATTCGTATGAGAAGTACCTATTGGATAGCTGAAAAAAAGAGGGATCAAAAGAAATTATTACTTTACAACTAGGGTGAGCTGAATGGTTACTGAGAGTAGTCTACCTATGTTTCAAAAATCCAAGTCCCTTTGAATTTGTTCCTCTTTTATTTTGGTTAATTAGATCAATAAAATAAGAATTCTTAAAGCCAAGAAAGCCATTACAAGTTAGTTATTTATTCGGCTAATTTAAGCCCCTCATATTTTATACTAGTAATCTCATTAACATTGTTTGGATTTGGCTTTCTTTATTCTATTATTTTGATTAATATAACTGGGGTCAAGCCAACTCCTAACTAGAGTTCAACTACTTTTAGTTACATTAAAGCAGCATACTTTACTTTGGAGATTATCCTTCTTAATATTTACCATTAGATCTTTCCCTTTACACATGTTAGTAGGGGGCGCTTATATTACTTGCATCTTCTTATTCACTATTGAGGGGATGCCTACATGTTCCTTTACTTTAGGAGATTATTAGAATTCTTCTATGCTCTTTATTTGAGTTGCTTCCCAATTTGTGCAGCCACTACTATAGTCTAGGTGTCGATTATTTCTATAACTTGAGGATTGTCAGTTACTTCTATATTCTCATATTCAGTGTCTGTGGTATCTTGAGATACTTATTCCCTGGGCCTTTATAATTTCACTAATCCCTTCTTGAGGGGTTTCCAAAGATAAGACACCTCACCTAGTCCTCAACTAAGACAAATTTCCTATCAAATCTTATGATTTGAAAGGAGTTAGGTAGATTTTTATTTACACCCTCACAAAACTAAATTTCTTCAAGTTTGTTATGTTATTATACAGGGTTATTGGGTTACTTAGAAAATTAGACAAATAATTGAGCCCCTTTAAAGGTCAATATTCTAGAGGGATATGATGGAAGTTCACCCATATCAGGATGGAGTACTCTGCCCTATCTAGCATCACCCTCAACTTCCATTTCTTCATTAGCAAAGGCTTAACTTGCACATACCAAGTTATAAGATTGATGAATTTTTGTACCATTTCCTCTTAAGCGAATTTGAAGATGAAGAATTCATTCTTAATCACCAAAGTTTTTTCCAGGGCAAGCTTTCTTTAGTTTGTACTCACTCATTGGTAGATCAATGTGAAAGCTAGTCGTTTTTCTAAGAACTATCCTAATAATGTTGCGCTCCATTTCTTTGCACCTTTCTCCTGCACCTCAGGTCGCAAGAAAATCAGTGTTCCACTATCTAATAGGGATACAAAATGAAGCCTCCCAAACGATTCAGGATCTCTTACCATCTTTCTCCAAGTTTGCTTTATCTTCTACTTGTCACCTACTATAGGAGCTACTAGTGTCTTAGGTTCAGATTATGGCTAGAAAGGGCAAGGAAGGCAGAGTCAGAGTCAAGGTCTAGTGAGGGTATGGGTGGGTCAGTTGAGGGATAGGCTAACTAAGTTCAAACATATTACTTATAAAGGTAAACAGTTAGATGAAAACTAAAGACGGAGTTTTAAAACAAGGCCGTGTTACTTAAAGTAGAAATCGGTCCACTCTAAAAGCAACCTGAACTGCTAGAAAAGCTAAGGGGGAGAAGGGAGAGAAGGAAATTAGGAAAAAATTTAATTTAGTAACATTCTATTTTAGTTATCCATTGATAATAAACATATTCTTCTTTATAGATTTCCAAAACACATTAAAAAAGCCCATAATTAAGATATGTTAAGAGTTTTGTGAAAAAAAATAAAAACCCATCTAATGGTTTTAACCTAATACTAAATTTTGGTTGTCCATAAACTCAAGATTATTTTCAAAGCCTTGTGACTCTTCCTGAGACAAATTTCTAAAAGGAATACAAAATATATTTGGATACCATATACAGTTATGATCTAAGTACATCACTATCTGACTGTTTTTGAACTTTTAATAAGTTTGGTTGGCTAAAGTCATATGCATCTTTTTAAGATTTATAATTTCAATATAATTTAATTCATTATCAAATTATTTTCTTAATATTTTAAAGATAATTAAATAATTTTCTTTCTTGAAGAATCAAATCTATAATGAAATTAATCAAAATTAAAATTTGAATTTCAAATAAAATAAATAATATCATAATTAGGATGCATGTTAATCACTACGCTCTGATACTTTATATATGCTAAAATTGGTTCTTTGAAATTACATGATCATCAAAAATGACACCAAATGAATTATGAATTTTGATTTTATTTTTCACAAATTAAAAGATTTTAGTTCTTGTATAATCATTACTCTTGTTAACTTCTGATCTTTTTTCTTAATCTTTAAACATCATATCTTATATAGTTTGTCAGATATATCTCTTTCCATTAAAAAAATACTAAAAGAGTTAGATAAATTTTCTCTCTCTCTTATTTAGAAAATAAATTCTTAACAAAATTCTCACTGTAATTAGTTAAGAAATATACTTTAATCCGTATATTTAAATTGAAATAATAAACTTAAAAGTACTTAACTTTTTGAAAAATTTGTGCTTCAATGCTTGACTTTTTGAAAGTTTTAATTCAATGATTAGCTTATCAAAGCTTATACATCATTAAGTCAAACATTATTTGTATTGATTTTTAACTAATGTGGTGTATTTATCAAATATCATATGAGTATTTATTTGTTAATTATATTGATAAACAATTAATAGAGACAATATTTTAACCTAGTTGGTCGAACTAAATTAAAATTTAAAAAATATTATTCATTGAATTAAAAACCTAAATAATAGTTATTTTTGCACTTATTATTTCCATTTAAAATTTATAAATTTGAAAGCTCAATTAATTATGAAACTAAATATAGATATTAGTTCCATACAAAATGAAAATATTGAAAACCTTTTTTGATAAAAAAAATTGTCTTGTAAAAAAGATAAATAGTAGTTCAAATAAAAAACTTTGAAATTTAAGAATATGTTTAAAATGAAGAATTTATAAAAATTGAGTATTGACATATCAAAAACATCTGATTTATAATTGGGTTTATTCGATTTTGCATGTTTAAATTTTACCAGTGGGAAATCTGATACATGTCGGTTAAGAAATTCAGCGTCCTTCGCTATTCAAGTAAGGTACAATAAGTACAAGCTTTTTCAAAGGGCAGGTGGTGAGCGGACCATTCCCGGTTCTCACAACCTGATTCAGAGTCTGGTGGCCAACCTGGCACCAGGGTGGGACTAGCAATCAGGGAATTTGTTAGAAAGACGAAAATGTCCAGCCATTGCTACTCCTGCTCTTCCTTTTTGGTGCTCGACGAGTTTTTTGGGGACCGATAACGAAAAGTCTTGGGTATGTGATTGTTTCATATGATTTGTCTCTTTCTGATGGTCTTCATCCCCCTTTTGTGGAATTGGAGTCCTGACCCGATCTCATCAGACCCTACTACTTTATTCACTTGTCTTCTTGCTGAAAAAATAATGTCAAAAGAAGATATTGTTAATAGTGGACTATTGCCACCAGTAAAATGTCAAAAGGCACAAGTTTTATGCGTTTTGTAGGCATGATATCTATCAATTTCTTGTATAATTTACTACCACGTTGTCGACTGATAAAGAAAATTACAATCATCATTGTGTCGGTCCATTTAACGTGCATGTTTTTAAGATGAGCTATATATATAAATGTACTTATAAACTATAAGCAAACAGAAAGAATGCCTATTTTCTGTGTATTCTTAAACTTCTATGCCTAACCTTCTTAAACTTCTATTGCATACCTAAAACTAAAATCATTCTGAAAATTGGCTGATTCGTACAAGTAACGTGAGATCATTAACTTTGTTTACTTCGTCAAGAATGTTGCATATCTCTATATAAATTTCCTCAATGAGAACTTGGTCATCGAGTCACACTACTTAGACGGCTTAAAGAGTGGAGGGATCTGCCAATAAAATTATACAGGCAAATTGATGTTGAAGGAAAAGCAGCAGCCTTTATATAATCCGATGGGCTAACTTTTTGCCTTTCTGACGTATTGACCAAGACAACTAGTTTACAAAATCTTGGCGAATCAAAGACAGCTTGTTATTGTCTTAGAATTCTATTCCTTTCCCAATGAGATAAAAAGGGCAATTCTGATGCCTGCCATCTGTCTTAGTTCTTTCAAAAGAGGCCTCTTCACATGAGTTTGGGATGCCCTGTTTCCGTTTTTGTTAGAGCGTTGCATCTCTGTATTAACGTAGACTATATATAAATATGTAGATCAGATTTAATAAAAGATGATAGGAACTAATTATTCAAAGCAGAGGATTTAATCTCTCTTCACATATAATTTGTCCCCTATTCACACTTCACCTGAGCATTCATAAGACACTTCAGGTTGACAGTGACATTAAACATGTTGTAGATAGTGACTCCTGGAATTACATTTGAAATTAATTTTAAGTTATACCATAAATCTTATGGTAATTGTTCTTAAAAAAAACCATGTGGTTCAAATTTAATTATAGAATTTTCCATTATTTTCTATATATATATATATATGTATATATATATATATTCAATATAATTCAACTTAGTTACTTTATAAGAATATGAGTAGGATAATAATTCAAAATAATATTTTATCTTTAAACCAAGAGTAAACTACATGGGAATATCTGAGGGCTTAGGTACTTTTAAAAGGTTTATAATTTTTAAAATTTTCAAAAATAATTTTGTGGTTTATAACTTTTTACTTAATCTCTTATCATTTTATTTTCATTAAAAATTTATTAGAAAAGCTCACATGGCAAAAGGACATATGGACCTACTCATCTCATTAACCTGGCTTAGACCACAAATATACATATCTGATAATAAATAAAATCTCAATTTGTGAAGAACATTAATCCCAAAAATTTGGCACACTTTTCTCTAAAAATTTTTCATGTCTTTAATTTGAATTGGTGGGGACTAACGAGATCCATTGCCATGGCGAGTTGATGTTTTGAGTTTAAGGTTAGTGGTTACTCGATGTTTGGGGAGGTTATGAGAATGGAATCTTCAAAATTTAGAGTTCAAAAACTAATAAAAAATTATAGATATTTAGTTTTTATGTAAAGTAAAGTAGCTTGCAACATGATTTTACCTAGCTAATATTTTGATTAGCAAGAAATTTTAATAATTTTATGTTATTTTTTTAAAAAGGGGCATCATATATAGATATTAGGGTTTTCTTTTGAGTATTTCATTAATCAATATACTTAAGGTTGTGTGCTTTCTAAAACAACAATTAGGGAGATATGAGACCATTTAGAAGAGATAATAGTTTTTAAATATAGGAAGAAATGACAGATTTCCACTAGTCGAGAAGTTAGAACATGATAAAAACTAGTTAATGATACATTTATCCTCATAAGGTGAGCTCTAGTCTAGAATTTCCTTAATATATTTTATGTCATAAGGTAAATTGTAGTCTAGTTACTTATTGAAAAAGTTAATGTGGCTATCTATTTTGTTGTAGGAGTAAAATTTACTTGCATATATGTAATATAGCTAGTTTTTTTTTATTTTAAGCTTTTTGTGACACGTGTATTCTATTGAAAATATTGTGTTAATGAAACTTATTTTCATGCAATAACAGTCCCCAAAATTGAGTTTCAATTGTAATATGATGGTACTTTCAAATTACCTATATTATGTGCAATAAAAAGGTGAAATAATGTGAACGTAACTAACAAAGCTTCAAAAGATCTATTACTTTCAAATTACCTATAGTATGTGCAATAAAAAAGGTGAAATAATGTGAATGTGACTAACAAAGCTTCAAAAGATCTATTACTTCTGCCTAGCGAAACAGTTAAAAGAGTTGAGAGTGAAAAGGTTAGTGAATTTAAGGCATATATGTTTATTAAACTTTAAATGACACTTTGAGAACTATTTTAGGAGACTTATTAGACTTATACAAAGATTAATCACTAGTTAACTTGATCCAATCTAAAATTGGAGAAGACTTGGAAGTGAATACAATCACAGATACAAGTCGTGTTAAAGCCCATTTAACTCTCAAAAATTAAGTGTTGAAGAATATGACTTAACACACGATTGTGTTTAACCTATGTCATTATGTCTATATAAAAGGGAAGTTACAGTACGTTAGACAACCTCTAATATGATTACATGCCAACCGTTATAAGTTTTTAGAAAAATAAGTCGAAAGACATGATCTTCAAAATGGGCATTTCTCAGGTTGTGTCCACTACCAAAATCCTAATATATTTTGCATTTAAGGAGTGTTTCTATTCAATTTTTGGAAGTTTTGACATCTTTGTTTGTTGAGAGTTATGAGTGTTTCTTTTCCTTGTTCTTTATTAAACTTTGAATTTATCAAAAGATGTTTTCTTTATGATGTTTGATTATTTAATGAATTTGATTCTTAATTCCTTATCAAGTGTAAAATTATATGATTTAGCTTTCCTAAGATTGGGTCAAACTTGCTTATAGGTTCTTTAGAGTTTTATTCTTGGATGGATTTATAACAAATGTATAACTTTAGGCTTAAGCTAGATCACTGAACTATACTACAATTCATTTTTGCAAAGGACTTGGACTAATGAAGAGGTTCTGAAGTTTAATGGCTAATTTCCTTATGTTTCTGTTGATGATGTTAAATAGAATGACTGTAAGCTTACAAAGGTATTTATGGAAAATGTTAAATATCCTTGGTTGAGATATAAAAAAGGATACTTAGGAAAGGCTGTGGATAATGATGGTCATTATGTAAATGGTGCTTTTTGTGAGGAAGGTCAAATTGATAGTGTTTATGGGGAACATTTTCCTTGTAAGGCTAGAAAGGGTGATCAAGTTGATTGTGCTACTGGAGAGGGAGAAAATCTACTTGTGGAGAGGGTGAACAACCTAATAGTGTTAATAGAGGTGAAGAATAATTTGAATATGTTGCAAGAGAGGGAGAATAGTTTGATTATGTTGTTGGAATGGGAGGACAACATACTTGCGCTCTTAATGAGGCTCAAGCAGCCTCAAATGATTCAAATAAAAGTAGTTTAGATGATCCATCATATAAAGGTGAAAAAAAAGCATTTAATGACATTGATGATTATAGTTCATTTAATTTTGATGACATGTTTAATAAGGTATTTAGTAAAGAGGCTACTAAAGAGTTAAAAGGTATCTTTATAGTGGTTTTAACTTAGAGTATAAAATTAGTACAAAAAATGTCTCAATGAATAATATACTAAAAATACATACAGATCCATCATATGAAGATCCAAATAAGCTTACGAGTATAGTTGATAGTTTAAAGGTTGGTATATTATTTAATTTAATAAATGCATTTATACAAGCTCCTAGTCTATGTGATTGAGAAGGATTTTAATTACTTATATATAAAGAATAAGAAATTTAAAGTAACTATTATTTGTAAAAAAGGGTTGTGGCTAGAGAATACATACTTCTCCAATACAAAATGGTTCTACATTTCAAACCAAGAGATATTAGTCCATTCATGAGTCTGAACGAGAATACCATAATAGAAAATGTAAAGCACTTTGGATTGTAAAATAATACTTCCCATATTTTGGAGATAGTCCTACATAGGATATTAATGGGCTTAAGGGTTCACTTTTAATAAACTTCAATATTAAGAATATGAATAAAAAGACACATAGGGTAAAGAAGTTTGTATCAGAGATATTGATGGGTGAGAAGGGCAAGCAATTTAAAAAATTAAGTAATTATAGATTAGCTACATTAAAGCATAATTAGGATGGTTCTTTCATAATCAAGTATTTAAAAGGATTCTTTGATTCCATATACATCCACTTAGATGATTGTAAAAAGGGTTTTCTTGGTTGCTTGTAGGCCTATCATATGATTCAATGGTTGTCACTTGAAGGGCAAGCATGAAGGTAAATTGCTATGGGCCATTGGTGTAGGTGCAAATAACAATATGTTTCCAATCACGTATATTATAGTTAAATCTAAGAATAGAGAATCATTGAAATGGTTTCTTAGATGTTTATAATGAGATATTAAGGGCTACAAATATCACAACAGAGTTTTCATTTTTGTCAAACAAAAGTTAAGATTTTAGTTACCTTTCATACATTATATTATATGCATTCTTCAAGTGTTTAGACTTAATGTTGTTTCTTTGTAATAGAGCTTAGAATATGTCTTAATATTGATATGACTAGTGTTAAATCTGTACCTATATTAAAATAAAATTAAGACAATGAAAGTTGTAAAATATATAGTGTAGAGAGAAACAAGATTATAACATTTAATGATTTTGATAGGTATATAGTTTTTTTTTTACTATTTATGAATTTGATTAATGGACTACATGATAGACTAAGGCATGCTTATTTTTAAGTTTTTAACTTGAGTAGATACATCAAACAATTGAAAGGAATTGAAAAATTATCCTTTACTAGCTAGAAAAAATATTAACAAATAGGTCGTGAAGGACACTCACAATGATGTACTAGAATTTAATATGTTGAACAAACACTGAGAGAACTTCATTGTATACATAAAGGAGGCTAGGGGCAAGGCTACTATCACAATACTTGAGATGAATAAAATAACAACAATAAAGAGATTGAATAAGAAAAGGCAGCAGATAGAGAAATATAATGGGTCCACTTATCCTATAATTAAAAAAACCCCGAAAAATATAAATAATTTGCCAATAATTAGATTCCATACTTTAGTGGTAGAAGATAGTTTGGAGTGGAGCATATGAATTTTTAACAACATATTATTGATTTTGGCATTCACTTGCACTTGTAGGAGATGGAATTTTAGTGAAATTCCTTGTCAACATTCTTAAGCTACAATTAAATGCAATGGTAGTAGACTTGAAGAGTATCTATTTTATATATAACAAAGGAAATTTTCAATAAGCTTATATAGGTTAGGTTTTTACAGTTTCTAAAGAAAATATGTGACCAATCCTTAGTGAAAACCATGGTTCTAAAATTCATCTACCACAATACAAGAGAATATTTAAAAGGCCATAAAGGCAAAGAGCAAAGAGGTAGGAGAGGAACAAAGCCTATATAAGGTCACTTAAGAGGGCTTCAGATTTTACATAAAAAGAGTAAGTAGTATGATTCTAAATGCATAGTAGTAGGTGATCTCAGTTATCAAAATTAACGTGTGTTTTGTTATATCAAAGTATTATTTGATTTTACTTTTTTTAATAGTTCTTTGGAAGCTTAATATTTGGCATATAAATATCATATTATATAGCCAAAAATTATTGTTCTTTACCTTTCTTGAGCTTATTTCAAATGATGGTGGTTTTATTATTTGATTTATGCCAATTCTTTATTTTTTTTATCTATGTATCATATCCAAAGGAAGCTATTAGGGTTGCAATAGGCCTTGGGGTATACTTTCCTTTAGTCTTGATTTTGATTAGCATTTTGTAATTTGCTCCTTATAACAATGATTTGAAGTTAATTTGGTGGAATATATATTTTTTAGTTAATATTTTTTGTGTCATAGTTTTGTTACATATGATTAAAAATCAAATTGGATTTGTTAACTAAAGAAAGACATTTACTTGTTTACACCTAAAATAAATATGTTAGAACATCATCCTCTGTACAACAAGTATCAAAGGTGATTAATTGTTTATACAAACTCACAAAAAAATTATTCTGCTTCTATACCTATAGATAACTATCTCTTATCCTATTTGATATGGATGTTTAAAATTACATATTAAACTTATTTATGTTTTACATATAACATGTACGCCTATAAGTATCAAAGATGTGTGATTCTCATGAAACTCAGGAATTATTGAAGTTTTATTTTTACCAAGAGAAAAAAGCTTATGATTTTTGCAATTCCTTTTGTTGGTGTATATAAATTGTAACAAATATCAAGTTGTAGACATTGTTATTTTATTTGATCAATCTATAACTGACCATGTTTGTTTGTCAATCTTGTTTGGTAGATACTTATTATAAACATTCATGTCCTAAACTTCTCCACAAGTTTAACTTGCAATTTCTGAGTATGCATACACAATTTATATAATTAATAAAGAATCCATTTTAAAGCTGAAAAAGCTCACTTCAAATTTAAATGCATACAAAAATCATGGTTCTTAATACATATATTTTTGTTATACAAGTACATTTAAAGTGACCCACCGAGGAATGTACCTTAGATAACTCATGAATAATTTTGAATTAAACCTAAAAAAGCTAAAACAGACGTATAGAACAATTGATCCATTGATTAAAATCAAGAAATAAATACATTAAGGATTTGAATGCTACAAAAAGAGAAGTCTTTAATAAGTTTGAAGTTCTGCGATCAACTTTTTGTTAGTTAAATGCTATATCAACACTGACGTGGAATTATTTATTATTTATTACAATCAAATAGTAGGCTTTCCATATGGCATTATGGGACCCAATATCTAAAATTAAAAAATATAGTTAATGATATTAAGGTTCAAATTGAATGCATTGGAATATTAGGGTTTAACTTATTATAATGTAAATGTTGAGGTTCATAATGAACTTTTGGCCTTTTAAAATTGACAAATTAAGAAACATAGGAATTCAATATGTGGAATATAAACTATAAAACATGACAATCAAGTGTCAACCATAAATCAATTGAAAAAAGAAGTAACCATAACTAAATATTGAAAAAAAAACCATAACTATGTCCACAATCATTCCCAAATCTATATCCCAAATCTCACATTGCAAAAGTTTTTATTTTCAAATGAGATATAAAGTTTCAACGTTATGAAAGGGAGAGCAGAAGACATGATATAGCCAATGGACACACAACATGCTAAATTATAGAAAATGGGTTTCAAAACCCGATATAGCCAATGGACACATAACATGCTAAATTATAGAAAATCGGTTTTCAAAACCCAAAAATATGTCACAAAGCCAAAGAAAAAGAGTTTTTAAATATAAAAGTCCATAAAAGAGTTACATACCTAGAAACAACTTATTTTTCATATTAAGATGAGAAATTTTCTCAAATTATTTACTCATATTCATCATCATTCTTTTATAGGAAGAACTTAATAAGTATGAAAGAAAGTAATGTTTAATCTTAGGAAGAAGAGATCATGCATAAAAAAGATCAACAAAAGCTTGAGTTTTTATTTATTATCAGGTCGTGTTACCCTTAAACTAATATATTTAATAAAATATGTTAAAAATGAAAGTTTAATAAATGAGTATACTAACAAAATAATATATTTTAGTCATTACTTAAATACAACCTCATTTGAATTTATATTCAAATTAAAGGGATTTTCCTAATTTCTTGGCAATTATCTCTAAATGAGATTCTTCAGGAAACATCCACTTGACATCATAAGTTACCATCATATGTCGAGGCAATAAAATTTTGAACCTCAATATTAATATAACATTATTTTCATAATTAACATAGTATCAATTATGTTTTTAATTAAAACTTTCTTATAATTTATTCAAATATTATAACAAACCATATAATAAAAAGAAAGCGCCAACTTTTATGATAAAATGGATTAAGAAAATTTTCTAGGTCTATTATGTATAATTTTTGCATCATACTATAAAGTTTAATAGATATTATTACAAAAATAGAAAAATTAAAATCATGGTCTAAATGACAATCATACGAGTACCTCTTCATACATTACAATTTTAATTCTAAGAAACAAATGGCTGATGAACATGAAGTATATCCTTGAACTTTAAATTCAATATCCAACTCATCATTCATAATTAACTTTATTATATGTTCACACTCACTATCTTAAAACATGATTCAGTACACTTATTTGCCTACATATTTGCAATCACAGTTGGAAAAAGAAACTTGTCAGAAATCAGATATGTATGTTCAAACTTCATTACTAAGCTATTTTTTTGTAAAAAAATATCCCACTACTCGTATTTTTTTTAACATATGTGAGATCAAGTTAACTTTACTTGTGAGATTCAAACAATGTTAAATAGATGATGAGACAATTAAACACTTATTGTAGTATAATTGCTAATACTATGATAATTATTATTGTTTTGAATTTGAGACACAAGCTTGCTGCATTTGAGTATATTTCCGGAAGTTGTATGATGATAGAATTTCAATACATGTTCATATCATTAAAGAATTGTGATATGATTTATTTTCTTATTACCAATACAAATTGGGTAAAAAGTTAGATCATAACACTTTAGTATTATATAGTTTCATAAGTACAACAATTTTGGTTTGACTCAACCAACCCACATTATTAATAATTTATTTTCATTCAATATTAGAAGCAATATTTCAATATAGTGAAATTCTCAGCATAGGGAATTTGAACAAAAACAAGAGTAAAAATGAGGAGGAATATTATTTTGAAAATACACGCTAACTCTTTAATCCCTGATCTTGACCTATTAGTTTACTTGAGTTCAGGACGATACTCACATACACAGTCGATATACGATAATTGACATCTGGACATAAGCATCAATAACTCAAAGCTTAAACGTTTGGTCGATTGGAGAATAAGAAACTCGGCAATGCCAGTAGGGCCCTTCGGTACTTAATAGCCACTTGCTAATGAATAATAAGTAGGTAGAAACTCGAGTTTCTTCTTCTTAAATGAAAGTAATTGATTACGGTATCTGAACTTCCAGTCTGTGAAGGAGAGGCAGGCACTAGCTTACTTCTCGTGAGTTGTATGGCTGTCTGCCAACCAACATGGGGACGGGTTAGGCATCAAAGTATTTTGAACGTAGAACTCACTAAATAAAAGAAAACTCAACGTCAAGTGGAATGGTAGAAAATACAAAGGGAGGTGTTACTGTTATTCAAAAGGTAAAGTTTGCACATTCGACATCTCAACTTATGGGGACTTCAAGCAATGATTACATGCTATTTAACGCTTTAACGCCAACTGCATGTAAATGTGGGACAATCAAAAGTAACACAGAATGCTTCCAGTTGTCAAATGCCACGTTTTCTTGTTCCTTTCTTTCTTGGGTGGGACAACTCAACTTGCTCTTTCTTTGACTTGTAAAGTATGATTGGATTCACACGTAATTAGCAGTCTAACTACAGCCGAGCCGGCCCCGCAGGACCATGTCGGCCACATAACATAATCTCCCCAAGTTTCACATGCCTCTCAAGTATAAAGCCATGATCAATCTTCCCATCAACCAACAGCCTCAATAAAACCATCTATAACACGACTGCAATAAGTACTTCGCCATTATTGGCACTAAAATTGTGAGGCATCAATTTCTGTCACTAATTTTTATGTAGTACTAAATCGGATGAATAATTATAAATACTAGTTGATTCTCCTGATTCTGGTGAGATAGGACCGATCGACTAATAAACTCATAATATTTCTTATTATAGAGTTTAAAGCTCGCTCAAATCCAAAACCTGAAATACCAAGTTCTCCGATACTAATTTGACCTACCCTCAGACTAGCATCAAATTGCACTATACAATATAAATAAGTCATTCTATTGCTTACCAACACATTATTCGTGTATTTTCTTAATGTCTTTCCTGACAGGAATTCAGTGGGCCAATCTTGCTGTACACAGAAGTCATAACCAGAGACGGAGGCTGGGCCTCCCAAACTTTTTAAAAAATATTAAATAATAAAATTATTTGAAGTCTTGTGATACGTTGAGCCCCTTAAGATTTAAAAAAATTAAAATTTTGAGCTCTCCTATTTTAACTTCTTGGCGTCACTGGTCATAACCCTTTTCTTTACTATAATATACTCAACCACACCTAAAGATTTGAATTGAGAACCTCTTAATCTTGGAAAACGAATAACAACTATGGGACTAATTTCAACTCTCGACCTCATCCTAT
>JAOTIZ010000002.1:16536837-16554536 GCA_027123425.1 Erythroxylum panamense | reverse complement strand
GTGCACTTTTGATCCTCTAGATGATAGAAGTGGTCTTTAAGGTCTTCATGAAAGTTATAGATCTTGAGGTCTTCTTTTAAATGGTTGAGAAAAGAAATCAATCCAGCATCTGTACCAAAAGTTATGGCATTCGCGCCAAGACATGTACAATACTAATAAAGGCATAATAGTGTTAGACCCTTTTGGCCATAACTTCCTCATCCGACCCCCAAATGAAGTGATTCTTGAAGCTATGGATTTCGAACATTTGTGCTTATCTCTCCACGAAAATTTGCATCTTTTGAAGTTGGCTTGAATAGGATTTATGGAGAGAAAGTGAGGGGTCGGTTGGGAGAGCCTAATTGAGGGATGTACATGCTTTAGTTTTCTAAGTATATCTCGAATTGTAGGGCTCCGATTGAGATGATTCTTGCTTCAAAAGAAACTAGAGATTTATAGCTGCAATTTCTTTGATGAAGTCTAATTGGAATTTTGGGTGTTTGACTAGTGTGGGCACTCCACTTTTATAGGATGATGGTTATTTAGGGTTATTAGAATTGACCCTACAAGGTACTACGCAAACCCAAGGTTTATGACTCCGAATGTTGGGCTCCGAAAACGGGGTCCAACATCACTTCTTCTTCACTTGCTCCTTCAACTACCATATTTGGTGAACTGTTTGTGCCTTATGTTCCTGGACTGATCCAGGGTCCGAGCTTATCGATATCACTAGCTATCTTTCTTCATTTGCAGATTCCAACAAACCTATACAGATTATTATCTTAGGGGTTTGTTTATACTCGCTTTGGAGAGAAAGGAACCTTCGACGCTTCCAGAACACATCCTCTACTAAAGAGAGTTTGATCTTCTTAATCATGTCTGACATTAGGGCGATTACTTTGTCCAAGCATGTAACTTGTAGCTCTACTGTTTGCCAGGCCTTACGACTTTAGCAGATAGAAGAATGTGATTGCAGTCTTCGCGGGTGGTGTTAGAGGACTACTGACGTTTATTCTCCTTTGATATGTTGTCATGGTTTTTCTTATTGCTGCACTTGATGTCTTGTTTCTTGATGGCTCTCTTCTTGCTTTGTATGTAAAGGGTTTTCCCTTTTTGTTGACTTTGTAACTTTCTATTTCTTTAATTATTTCATTTCCTTTTTTAAAAAAAGGGGCCAAAATCATTACTCATTAGAGTATTCTTAAAAGTTAACATGTGGAAAATATATAAAAATTATTTTGCATTTGTTATATCAAACATAATAAAATTTAATTAATTTCCTTAATACTCCATAAGATATTTTATAAGATTTTAATTACTTCATTATTTTAATTTACATTTTTTATTTAACTCAATTTGGGTTTATATAAGTTTTTTTTCAAACAAAAATTTGGGTTTATATAATACTAAATTAGTTTTAAGTACTACTCTAAACTACTCGATTTAATTTTTCAATTAAGCTTATTCATTAACTAAATACTTCGTGAATTCTTGGATCAAAAAGCTTGCTCTTTCATATAAAGAATTTTGATAAATGATTAAAAAATTTAACCTTTTTTTAAGCTCAACCGGTTTAATCAATTTAACAGTAAAAATTTTGAATCGTCTAATCTTTCGGTTCGAGTTTTAATTTTTTAGTCTAATTTACTCAAATAAATATTGTTGTTAAAAATTGATCGGTTTATTAATTCATCAGTCAATTTTCATAAATTAATAAATTTTATAAATTAAAATAAATAAATAAATTTTATTTAATAATTTTCTTTTTCAATTAAAATTTTAAATTATTTGATGATAAGAACAATCTTTTAATTATATTTCAAAATTTTTAATTTTATTCAAATTTTATAAGTGTCTAATATTGGTTGACTATTTTAAACCTTAATTTTTTACCGTTCGTCCAATTTTTATAACATTTTTTATGCAATAATGTTTGGTTAATTAATTAATTTTTATTATATAATAAAAATTCCATAATCCCAACAATGAACGAACTAGATTAAGATTAAGGTCAATCCAATGGTCCAAGAACATTCGGTTCAGTGACGATCGGTGCTCCACTTCTTCAAACTAAAACTAAATCCATAAGAATGCAGCCGTCACCGTTACTCCCCGTTACACTACAGGGTTCACAAAAGCCTCACCAAATGACCAAAACGTGAAAGAGCGCCAGAAAGTAGAAACGGCAGTTAACGGAGACGGAGGTGCGAATGTATTCGTTACATATGAATCCATCTTCTCTCTCACTCTCCATATTATTTTTCTCTTCTATCTCTCTCTCTGTTTCAACGGGCGTGGATTTTCGAAGCTAAAGCACTTGGCTTTCGTGTGTTAATCTCAGAAAAGCCCTTTGTTTTATCTTATAGGCTCAAAAGGGTCTGTGTTTGTGTCCTTTTCTTAATGAGCTCCACTCCAATTCCCGCCATTTCTATACAAGCAGTGGTTAGTTTCTATTGAGTTTCATATATAGAAGGCTATGGTTTTCGGAGAGAAACTTGTATCACTCTTATGCTTGTTCTCTGTTTGACATTGATTTGGTCATGGAACCTCTCACTTCTTGAGTCAAGCTGCTCTGATTGGATAAAAGTTCCAGCTTTCTTGATCATATACTTAGAATTATATGTCGTTTTCTGATTTTGTCGGTTTCTTTCGATCCAGTTATTGATTTTGAGATCTGGGTTTTGCTCCTTTTTTGCTGGAATGTTTAGGAATTGATATGTATGGCACAAGTTGGGGGTTTAGGGTTACAACGGTCACTTATTCGTTTGATTTTGTTGATGTATTTGTTTGATTTAGTTATGCTTCCCTTGTTGATTAGGATTTTGGGTTTTGAGATGATTGTAGAAGGAGATGAATGTGCTGAAGATAGAGGAGTTTTGCCTTGAAAATAAGCAATCGTTGGCTGCCTCAAGCTCTTCTCTCTCTGAAGGTATTAGCAGCGCAATCATCAAGTCTCCACGAGTATGTAGTCCTGCCACAGCATCGCCAACTCATAGGTTGCTAGCAGCTTACTTGTTTTCGCGCTTTTAACAGTTATTTCCATTCTAGACATACCTTTATTCTGTTTCTGGTTGGGCATTTAGAGAGCTTGTATTGGATTTTGAGGCATATACATAAGCTTGCCTCTTATTTGATTTGTTTACTGATAATATCCAATTGGATTTTGCAGGAGAACTACTGGACCAATCAGGCGCACAAAAGGTGGCTGGACTCAGGAGGAAGTTAGTGGTCTTTTACCTGATTTTGAATATATGCCCGTCACTTACTGTCTCACTGACTTGGAATTTGTTCACCTAATTCTCAACTCTGTTGTTCTGGGGTAGATTTGTTGTTCTCATGTCTGTCCTTCAGATTAAAATCTACATCTTTCATGAGTATCTAGATTAGAAATGACTGGATAATTCTCTTTATGTAAACTGGCTTTTTTCTATAGCAGGTACTTATGCCAGCTGTTCTCATTGGCCATTGTTTCCTGCCATTAATCTGTTTCTTTGTTGCTAAAAATCTCTTTTACTTCATCACAGGATGAGAAGTTAAGAAGTGCGGTTGCAGCGTTTAAGGGGAAGAGCTGGAAAAGAATAGGTTTCTCTCTTTCCTCAAAAACACATTTGCTACTAGTTTGTAACCCTGCCTTAGTTGTGGGACATGGAGATTGATATTCTGAAAATTGTAGTTCTGATATGATTTTTCCTTTGAATGATACAAAGGCCATTCATGACAGTGAACAAGTTTGTCCTGCTTAAGTGCTTCTTGTTAGATGTTGGGATTAATTCACTTCATATGAAGTGTTGATTATGACAATTAATGATGTTTATTAAGGTGTAGATTCAGTGGATACAGAAAGTATGGTGAAGATTTAGGCCATTTCTCCCCTTAGGATTCACTTCTTTCAGTGTTTGTGCTATGGAAATTGATGATGTTTTTAAACATATGCAGCCATGTCTCTGTTTATAAGCTTAATTAGGAACATGATTAAATTAACAGCAACGCTTCTTTCTTGCAGGCTTAGGAGTATTTTTGGTTATATTCCATCTGGGAGATAGATTCTGTTTTTATCTAATAAGAAAAGGATCTTGCATCTTCATCTTATGTCAACATGGAAGATACATGTTTGTTTAAGCAGCTTAATACTAATTTCAATTTACATGGCTTTGCTTGTAAGAATATTGTCCTAATTTATTTGGTCAATCTTAGATTTATTTTTTATTATGTAGCGGAATTTTTCCCTGATCGATCAGAGGTGCAATGTCTGCATCGATGGCAGAAGGTTCTCAATCCTGAACTTGTTAAGGGACCCTGGACTCAAGAGGTTGGTGCTTTGTCCCACCACCTTGACATGATATTCTATTTTATTTGATGTGCTTCATATTAAAAACTATGTTTTTTTTAATCTTCAGGAGGATGATAAAATTATTGGACTAGTTTCAAAGTATGGACCCACAAAATGGTCTGTTATTGCAAGGTCTTTAACTGGTCGCATAGGGAAACAATGCCGAGAAAGGTAACCAAATAAATATGAACATTATCCTTCATCTGCTTAAGTGGTCCGATTCTTGAAATGTTGAAAATTTTATGGAACTAACAATCCTTCTACCTTTGTAGGTGGCACAATCATTTGAATCCAGACATACGGAAAGATGCTTGGACGTTGGAGGAGGAATTGTTACTCATGAATGCTCATCAGACACATGGAAATAAATGGGCTGAAATAGCTAAGGTTTTACCTGGAAGGTACTGATATTTCTTTAGGGAATTTGGTTTCTGAAGTGACTTATCATTGAGATTTCCACTTTACCAGACTTGTTGCTTTTTCCTCAAAGATAAAACCCGAGTTTAACTGAATTTTTGTTATCTAGGACTCACAACTCCATAAAGAATCACTGGAATAGTTCCTTGAAGAAAAAATTGAACTTCGATTTGGCTTCTGGAAAACTTCCTCCTGTTCCTAAAAATGGTATTCAGAATGGTCCAAAATTTGTGAATAAACCTTCCTTGATGGAAACAATTAGGGAACCATATTCTGCTGCTGCACAAACTTCATCAGGAACTACTGATGTATATAAGCTGGAAACTGATGGCAAAGATTTAGATATGGCAGCTTCGTCAAGTGGACTTCCAAATGAGTCTACTGATTCTGAAGGTATTGAATGTAAACCTTGGCCATCTCATGTTGCTTCTTGCGACCGTCAACTGGAATTGCCGGAAAAATGTCAAAATGGTGAAAGGAATTATGAGATTGGCGAAGGCAAAATTAAGTCTCAACTGCAATTTGAGACTCCACCTTATGGTTCACCATACTACGAGCCACCACAAATAGAAACTTGTGTTCCACCAGAGTTGGATCATTTAAATAGACATCATCCTCAACAGGAGTACAATTCTAGCCCAGCCTCATCTCCTCTCAATTTCTCTACCCCACCTAGTACAGAAAGTAGCAGTTTAAGTGTACAAAGCCCGGAATCTGTATTACGATTAGCAGCTAAGAGCTATCTCAACACTCCGTCCATATTTCGGAAGAGAAAGGCCGTATCTGAAGTGTCTGTTCTTCCTCGTAACATTGAAAAAGTCTGTAAACAAATGGTTGACAACACTTCACATTTTTCTGATGAAAATGCAAGGTTCCAGAATGCTTCGACTGGATTTCAAGATGAAAGTTCTGATGAGGCTTGTCAGGATGATGGCTCCTCCATGATTCCTAATGGCAAGGCATTTAACGCATCTCCCCCTTATCAGTTAAGATCGAAAAGAACTCCCATCTTTGTGGAGAGGCAACTTTCTTTTACTTTTGACAAAGAGAAGCACTAAGTAACAAACCAGAAAGGACATCTTTGTAAGGATACACTCCTCGTGCCCATGATTGTTCAGTTTCAGCAAAGATGGGGGTTGGCTTAGTTTTTAACCAGTAAGTTATAACTTTACCAGCAATTTTAGCCGTTATAATTTTCCTTCCCAATTCTCTTCACAGTGTTGTTTGATGTTTTTGCATTAGCTCATACTTTGATGTTCCTTTTTAGTTAGTATGGAGATGTAAATTACGTAAGCGTTGGTTTTCTATTGGCAACATTTTGCACATCGAACACTCAGGCTTCGTGTTTTTGATAAAAGAGTCAATATTTGATCGATTCTAGCTTAATTTGTCGATTATGATTAATATTTTAAAAACTTGAGCGTAAGTTAAAGCCGGTAAAATAAGATATTTAATGCTTAAAGATTCAACCGTTATTAGATCGTCATAAAATTGGTTTAATATTGAATAAAATTAAAGAATTTAAAATATGATAAAAAGTGATTATGCTGTCTATCAAAAATTTAAAATTTAATTGAAAAAATTTATTAAATAAAAATTAATTGATTTATTTTAATTTATAAGAATTTATTAATTTACAAAAATGGACCGATTAATAAGATTTATGAAAATAAATTACACCAAAATTTTAAAATATAAACTAAAAAGTTAGACGGTTAAAATTTTTATAGCTGAGCTAATCGAACCAGTTAAATTTTGTAATTACCAAATTTGAATTAGGTTGAATAGGATGTCAATTGTCAACTCTAATTGATGGTGTTTTTTCAAGTTATTTGCTTCAACTACTTTGAACTTGTAAGTTTTCAACGGCCATATTAATGTCTTTGCATTGTTGAGATTTACTTGCGTGAGATAATACTTTTCTTATATCTAAATTACTACTATTCCAAAAATATAGACTATCATAAAGATTAATTTAAGGGTTAATTATATAATATCTTAAACTCTACTCAAATTTATAATTTTAATATTAATTTTAAAAAATTACAGTACAATCATAAAGTATACTCAGTAATTTATATTTTAATAAATTATTAATTGTTTATAAAAATAACATTTTATTAAATTATTAAAAATAGTTTATTAATCTACACCAATATCATAATATTATGTTACTCATTTATAAGTATATTTGTATTTTAATAAATTATTAATTGTTTATAAAAATAATATTTTATTAACTTATTAAAAAGTAGTTTATTAATCTACACCAAGATCATAATATTATGTTCACATTTATAGAACTTATTCATGTAAAACGTGCCTATTATCAAAGCTTTCTCTTAAATAGATTTACGAGACGCATGTAAATACTAAGTCAGATTTTTGCTAACTCAAAAGATCGACTTTTCGGTTTGATTTGTTTAATAATATTTGTTGTTAAACATTGATCAGTTTATTAATTAATCATGATAGTTTATATAAATTAAAATAAATTAATTAATTTTTATTTACTAATTTTCTGTTTCAATTAAAATTTAAATTTTTTGACCAATAAAGATAATTATTTTTAATTTTTTAGAAAATTTATTTTATTCAATTTATTAGTTTAATTTTGAGTAGATTCTATACACGATCATAAGAATCTTGTTAGTGGCACTATGTCAATAACATTATCCACATACATTTTCAATTGGTAAGACCTCCAAAGATCCAGGATCTGCCCCCCAATTGGAACATTATAATTTTCATTGTCGCGGATGTTTCGAGAATGCCCTTCATAAAAATTATTTGAAAAATTAAGATTAAAGAAAAAATCGTTACTTATTTTATTCAAAGAAAGATTAAAAACTTAATAAATTAAAAATATTAATAAAAATATTAAGTATTTAATTTTGTCATTCTCAATTACTTAAGTTTTTTTTAAAAGTTATTTTTTAGTTGTTGGATTTTTTTCAAAAAAATATGATGAGTTAAATTAGTTAAATGGGTGTTATTGATAATTAAAAGTTAAAGGAATGAACATTAAACTCGAAAATTTTTAATTTTACTCTTTTTTCTTCCCTTTCTTTTGAATAAAATAATTATAGTGCATGAAAAATATAATATTAATTTTGAATATTAATTCTAATCTTTATTTTAATTTTAAAGAACAAAATTTTAATTGTAACTCTTTTGAATTAAAATTAAAATAACTATTTTTCTTAATTATTTAAAAAAATTGTAGAGTCTAATAAAATTTTTACTTTTAAATTGTAACATAAAATATAAAATACAAATATCAAATATCAAATATATAAAGTATAAACACAAATTCAAGTTGGATATACGAGTAACAATTAAGTCTGTGTGGTGTTTTTAATTAGGTCTGGATATGGGCTGTTCAGGCTTAGACTAACCCGAGACCTAACTCTTCTGAACAAAACAACATTGTTTTGTTTAGAAGAGTTGAATCTCACTCAGTTTTAGATAAATTAAAAAATTATTAATTTTAAAAAATTATTTAAAAATATTGACAGGACCGCGCGTTACCATCCTTAGGTATGGAAACTTCTCTGTGAACATTAGAAACAACTCTGGCTCAGATTCACCATTGGCATACTCATGTCTTCGGAAATATTTTGCATCGTAAACGTTGCCTATTGGCCCGGTTACGGGGTATTCAGCGTGCTATGTCTGTCAACCCCACTGCCTCCCTGCTTGACCTAGAAGATCATTTGAGCCGTGATCTTAAGCAGGTGCTGAGTGAGGAGGAGTTGCTGTGGCACCAGAAAGCTAGGTGTCAATGGATTTCGAGGGGGGATCGTAATACAAAGTTCTACCATTCCATTACCCTCTCCAAGCGCAAGAAACTGCGGATTGTTGACCTCACGGATTCTGATGGGACACAGATTACCCAACCGGCTGCGGCGGCTAGTCCACACTTACTATGCCTAGCTCTATACGGAGGACGTCGGGGCATATATCCCGCTTCCTTCTTCTGGCGAGGCCGCTACCCTCTCGCCCTCGCAGGTACGCAACCTGGAGTTACCCATTCCGACCCACAAAATCAAGAGTGCTATTTTTGTAATAAATCCGAACAAAGCTGTCGGGGTCGATGGGTTTAATGCGCTCTTTTTCCAGTCACAATGGCCGACGGTGGGCCTTGCGGTGGTGGCATTTATCCAAAAAATATTCAGTCAGGATCATTGGGAACCGGACCTGAATCACACTCTCCTGGTTCTCATTCCTAAAATTTCGGTTCCCCAGCAGGTTTCTCAATTTCGGCCTATTAGCCTTTTGCACCGTCCTTTACAACGCCATCGCTAAAGTTTTAGTTAATAGGTTGAAACCGTTTATGACTCGGCTTGTCGCGGAGAATCAGTGTAGTTTCATTCCTGGACGGCGGATTACTGATAATATTATCATAGCCCAGGAAGTGATTCACTCCATGCGGACCAAGACTGGCTAGAAGGGTTTTTTAGCCGTCAAAGTTGACCTTAAAAAAGCTTATGATCGGCTTCGATGGTCTTTCATCCAGGACACTCTCGAGGCCGTTGGGATTCCTGCACACCTAGTCCGTGTCATCATGCGCTGTGTTACGACGGTGTCGTTTCACATGGCTTGGCAAGGCACTTACTACGATGCCTTTTGCCCGTCTCAGGGTGTTCGACAAGGCGACCAGCTTTCCCTATACCTGTTTGTTCTATGCATGGAGCGACTTGGCCACCTTATATCGCAGGAGGTGGCAACGGGCAATTGGCGGCCCGTCCGACTCAGTCGAACGGGGCCTCCCATTTCCCACCTTTTCTTCGCTAACGACCTAGTACTCTTTGCTGAAGCTGAGGAGTCCCAGGCTCAGGTTATAGGCCGCACTTTACAGACTTTCTGCTTAACCTCATGGCAAAAGATAAGCCTTGAGAAGACCCAGATCTTTTTCTCGAGGAATGTACCTCAGGACACTGCCCGGCATCTCAGTCACGGTCTCTGCCTGAGTCGTACGGATAATTTGGGCTGGTATCTGGGGATCCCATTGTTTCACGAGCGCGTCTCCAGACGGACCTTCCAACATATTCTCGATACGGCCCGAACGAAACTTACAGGCTGGCGTGCGCAAACTTTGTCTCTGGCTGGTCGTGTGACTTTAGCTCAGTCGGTTATCTCTGCTCTCCCCATCTTCACGATGCAGACGGTTAGACTCCTTCGTCAACTCTATGACGATCTTGAACAGCTTATGTGTGATTTTATTTGGGGCACGACTGCATTGCAGCGTCGGACCCATCTAGTGAAATGGGACACGTTCTGTCAACCAAAGTCGGCTGGGGGTTTGAGCATCAAACGTCTTTGCACCACCAATGACGCGTTACTTGCCAAATTGGGTTGGGCGTTGATGGTCTGGCGGGGACTGTCGGCCGTCTGGTCGATTGTGAGGCAAGACAGCCGGTGGGTTCTAGGGAATGGCCGCTGTATTTTATTCTGGCTCGATAACTGGATAGGTGGGTGGGGACCCCTGGTCCACCTGACCACAGCAGGCGTCCCTGACACTCTCTTGAATGCCACAGTGGCCGACTTCTTGGACCGGCGAGGCACCTAGCACTGGCACAGGTTCCAGCAGTATCTTCCGACGGCAGTCTGCTTCGACCTCGCCTCCATCCGGCCTACGTTTGATGATGGAGTGGACGATCAACTCCTTTGGGGGCCCACCTCCCACAGGCAGTTTACGGTTGCGTCGGCGTACAAGTTACAGGAGCATCCCGGGGTTGCCCCGCAACCCAATGTGTGGGAGGTTGTTTGGAAATGGGCAGGTCCTCAGTGAATCCGGTCTTTTTTGTGGCTGATGGCGCATGGTAAACTTCTGACGAATCGTCAACGAGTACTCCAGCACCTCACCACGGATAGTCGATGGCTTTCCTGTGGGCATGACGAGACCACGCTCCACGTGGTGCGTGACTGCCCACGGGTGCACACCTTCTGGGCTCAGTTCCCCCGGGATGTGCTGGGGCCGCGCTTCTTTTGTCAGGGCGAAGAGCTATGGGTCATCTCTAACCTTACCACTATGCGGCCTTTACAACAGGTTGCCTGGTCTATTATCTTTGGGGTGGCCTGTTGGTACTTGTGGACCTGGCGGAACAAATGCATGTTTGAGCAGGGTTTCCGATGGCCGGAGGCTGATCGTCGTCTGGTTATGGAGTATGTTGAGTGGATTTCCAGAGCTCATCTCATGGAATCCCGTATTTTCCCATATTCTACTATGCCTGTGGGGACTCTGGTGGGCTGGTCTCCGCCAATGGAGGGCTGGGTGAAGCTGAATACGGATGGGGCAATCTCACTGGGGGCAGTTCAGGCGTCAGCTGGAGGGTTAATTTGGGATCGATGTGGGCAATGGTGTGGGGGTTTCCAGCAGTGGTTCGATCGCTGCTCCCCCCTCACAGCAGAACTCCGTGAGGTACATTCTGGACTCCTGTTGGCCTGGAGCCGGGGTTTCCGCCGCCTTATCCTTGAAGTCGATTCGCTGGAAGTTATAAATATACTTTCCTCCTCTCAACAGGTTCTGATTGAGGATCTTTTGTTGGTTGCAGGTATTCAAGGGCTGTTACAGCGAGACTGGGAGGTGGTTCTACGACATGTCGGGCGCGAGGGGAACCAGTGCACTGACAGACTGGCGACTTGTGCCATTTTCTTAGCTCCGGGCCTACACCTTCTTAGGGAGCCTTCGGTAGCCGTCTAGGAGCTTTTGCACCACGATGTGGGCGGGGTTTTGTACCCCCGTCACATGTGATCATACTTGTACCTTTCCTTTGTAATAAAAAAACTACTCCCTCTTATCCAAAATAAAAGTCGTTTTAGAAGGATTTTAATTATTTAAAATAAATGTCATTCACGATTTTTCATGCAAGTTTATAATTTTATTTCCAAAATTACCCTTTAATTTCTCTTACATCCTAATTATACAGATTACATTTTCAAGGCAATTCAACATGCAATTAATAAGGGTATATCAAACATTTTACTAGCTTTCTTAATAAGTGTGCATCTCTCTAAAACGACACTTATTTTGGATAGGAGGGAGTACTATTTACTTATGATCCTTAACATGCCTAAAAACTTGTGGCAGGTGCGTTTAATAGGTTATTGTGTCGAAGGTTCCTTATTCTTGGTCTACGAGTTCATTGAAAATGGGAACTTAAGTCAGCATTTACGTGGCTCAGGTAAGAATATACATTTGCTCAATTAAAATATTTTCTTTTGTATTTGAATGTCGATCAAGTCTTATCCGTATACGTCTCCTTTGTTTCTAGAAAGAGATCCACTGCCATGGGCGACAAGAGTGCAAATTGCCTTAGACTCAGCCAGAGGACTTGAATATATCCATGAACATACCGTTCCTGTTTATATCCACCGTGATATAAAATCAGCAAACATTTTAATTGACAAAAACTTCCGTGGAAAGGTTGTGAATATCTCCACATTTTGTCAGACTCTGTACCTTCCAATTCATGTAGATTATCAACTAATTCTTTTTCATACAGGTTGCTGATTTTGGCTTGACAAAGCTGACTGAATATGGAAGTGCTTCATTGCAGACTCATCTTGTTGGTACATTTGGATACATGCCTCCGGAGTAAGTTTTGGGGCTATGATAGTATTATTTCTGATATGCATCATTAACCATTTCTCATTTTCGCATATTCCCGTTCCAATTTGGATGCTTCCTTCTACCCAAATTCAATATCAGAAACCTTGATGGATAAAGGACAAACTGATTCTGATTAGAATTATTTCGCAGTCCATATTGTGATCAATTTATTTATTGAGGTTTTTGATTGCCATGTTGATTTTTTTTTAGTGGGAAAATGTGGGAAATTCTTCATGATTTTCAGTTGTGAAAAAAAAGTTATTAAAGGATCAGAAAATGTGGGAAATAATACTATCTTTTTCTTTCATGATAGCATGACTTACCAGCAGATAAACTTCATGATTCAACTTGCAAAATCCGAATTAAGCTGTGTCAGGCCTTGTGAAATTTTAACTGTCTTTTGGCATTGTGGTCCAGGTATGCGCAGTTTGGTGATGTTTCACCAAAAGTGGATGTATATGCTTTTGGCGTTGTGCTATATGAACTTATATCTGCCAAGGAAGCTGTTGTCAAGACAAATGAAATAACCACTGAATCCAAGGGGCTCGTCGCTTTGGTTGTTACCCTTGCCGTTCTCTTTGTTTTTATACATAATCCCCTATATCATTTTTCTATTTGTCATGAACTATATTAACTGGTGTAATGCAGTTTGAGGATGTCCTTGGCCTGCCTGATTCAAGGGAAGATCTTCGAAAACTTGTCGACCCTAGGCTTGGAGAGAACTACCAACTTGACTCTGTTCACAAGGTGAATTTTGATCCCTGGAATGTCAACATGTGAATGAGAGGAGTAATACTGAGCGTCATGGTTGTTTTCCTTGCAGATGGCCCAGCTTGCCAGAGCTTGCACACAAGAAAATCCTCAGCTGAGGCCATCCATGAGGTCAATTGTTGTTGCACTGATGACACTGTCCTCCTCTACTGAAGACTGGGATGTTGGCTCATTGTACGAAAATCAAGCTCTTTTTAATCTAATGTCTGGAAGATAGCTTCCTGGAACGGGAAGCATGTTCTAATCGTCTGAACAATGCAAGCAGCCTTTGAACAGATCCTCCTCGACCTCAGCTCTCAACCTGTGAAAACAAAAACATTTGTATCTCCCTGGAACTTAATTGTTGTTTTTTTTGTTAGGTTCATTTGTCTGTGGTAGACACTAGTATTTCAATTTGTAAATGTGAGAATAGTCCGAGGACAAAGTTTCAAATATATGAGAATTTAAATTGTATTTGTGTCTCAAATGTAATTCATTACAATTATTTATAACCAATGAGTGCAACTGAAAATAACTAATTGTTAATTAATTGCAAAAATAAAGGAAACAAATCCGCAATTATCCGCACGTTTGTTAATCTCTTCAAATTTGTTGACGTGATTATGAAATCTTCTCACTGCCTTAGACATGACTCTTGACTTCTTCAACTTTTTTCAGCACCTTCAATATTTCTATGTTTCCTATTTCGATAATAAGTCCTCAAGGGTGGTGAGCATCCTCCTAGGAAACTCGCCTTGTCCTCAAGGCGAAAGCTGGGAAATTGTCCAGCCATTAGATCATAATTCTCCCAAGAAGCTTCTTTTAGAGGACGGTCTAACCACTGCATAAGCAATTCCAGAGTAGGGATACCTAATTGTAGAATCCATCGGTGGGCTAGGATATCGGCACGTTGTACAACTAACTCCCAATTTTCTGTAATAGGTAAGGCAGTTGGTGGTATGGTAGGAACTTGGCCTCACGCTTGTCGTAATAGGGACACATGAAAGATAGAATGGACTTTGGAAGTGTTAGGTAGATCTAACTCATATGTCACAGGTCCTCCGCAGCGTTTCACAATATAAGGCCCAAAATAATGAGGAGATAATTTTTCATATCTTCGTTTTGCTAAAGAACGTTGTCTGAATGGCTGAATGTGAAGATAAACTGCATCACCCACTTTGAAAGAAATTTCTTGACGTTTGTCATCGACATGAGCTTTCATGCGAGATTGAGCTTTTAACAACTGTGCCTTTAGGAGTTTCAACATATCATCGCGAGCTAGTAATTGTTCTTCCAATTCTGCAATGTGACTTTCACCTTAAACAAAAAGGATGAAGAATGAAAGGATCTTGGTCATATAGGAGTTTGAATGGTGTAGTTCCTGCTGAAGTATAGAACCCCGTCTTAAAGGAGTATTTAGCCCAAGAAACATATTTGCTCCAAGAAGATGGTTGTTCATGTGCGAAGCGTCTGAGATAGGTTTCAAGACAACGGTTTGCTACTTCGGTTTGGCTGTCAGATTTTGGATGATAAGAGGTCCCCATCCGCAAGCGGGTTTGGCTTAGTTTGAACAACTCTTGCCAAAACGCACTAAGAAAAATGATGTCTTGATATGAAAAAATGGAACGAGGAACACCATGTAACCTGACAATTTCTCTACAAAAGAGACCAGCCACCGCCTTGGCTGTAAAAGGGTGTGACAGTAGAAGGAAGTGGCTATACTTTATGAACCTACCCACCACCACCAGGAGGGTATCATATCTGCCAGATTTTGGAAGCCCCAAAATAAAGTCCATAGAGATATCTTCCCAGACACTTTTAGGAATTGGTAGTGGTTGTAGAAGGCCAGTCGGAGCTAAAGTTTGATATTTATCTTGCTGACAGATCATGCAATTCTGAACGTAGTGCTTCACATCTTGTTTCATGCGTGGCCAGAAAAAACCAGTTGTCACACTTTGAGGGTCTTAAGGTAACCTCCATGACCACCTACTAAAGAATCATAACATTCGGCCAATATTTTTTGAATAATATCTCGATCTAACAAAATGGAACGAGGAATACTATGTAACCTAATAATTTCTCTATAAAAGAGACTAGCCATCACCTTGGCTGTAAAAGGGTGTGACAGCAGAAGGAAGTAGCTATCTTTTGTGAACCTATCCACCACTACTAGGAGGGTGTCATATCCACCAGATTTTGGAAGCCCTAAAATAAAGTCCATAGAGATATCTTCCCACACATGTTCAGGAATTGGTAGTGGTTGTAGAAGGACAGCCGGAGCTAAAGATTGATATTTATTTTATTGACAGATCATGCAATTCTAAACATAGTGCTTCACATCTTGTTTCATACGTGGCCAGAAAAAACTAGTTGTGACACGTTTGAGGGTCTTAAAGTATCCTCCTTAACCACCTACTAAAGAATCATAACATTCGGCTAATATTTTCTGAATGACGTCTTGATCGGACAAAATGGAATGAGGAATATTATGTAACCTGACAATCTCTCTACAAAAGAGACCAGCCACTACCTTCGCTATAAAAAGGTGTGATAGTAGAATGAAGTGGCTATACTTTGTGAACCTATCCACCACCACAAGGAGGGTGTCATATTTGCCAAATTTTGGAAGCCCCAAAATAAAATCGATATAAATATCTTCCCACACACGTTCAGGAATTGGTAGTGGTTGTAGAAGGCCAGTTGGAGTTAAAGTTTGATATTTATTTTGCTAACAAATCATGCAATTCTGAACATAGTGCTTCACATCTTGTTTCATGCGTGGCCAAAAAAAACTAGTTGTGAAACGTTCGAGGATTTTGAGATAACCTCTATGACCACCTACTAAAGAATCATAGCATTCGATTAATATTTTCTGAATGACGACCCAATCTGTCAAAATGGAACGAGGAATACTATATAACCTGACAATTTCTCTACAAAAGATACCAGCCATCGCCTTGGCTGTAAAAGGGTATTACAGTAGAAAAAAGTGGCAATACTTTGTGAACCTATCCACTACTACTAGGAGGGTGTCATATCCGCCAGATTTTGGAAGCCCCAAAATAAAGTCCATAGAGATATCTTCCCACACACATTTAGGAATTAGTAGTGGTTGTAGAAAGCCAACCAGAGCTAAAGTTTGATATTTATTTTGCTGACAGATCATATAATTATGAACATAGTGCTTCACATCTTGTTTCATACGTGGCCAAAAAAACTAGTTGTGACACGTTTGAGGGTCTTGAGGTAACCTCCATGACCACCTACTAAAGAATCATAACATTCGGCTAATATTTTCTGAATGATGTCTCGATATGACAAAATGGAACGAGGGATACCATGTAACTTGACAATTTCTCTACAAAAGAGACCAACTACTGCCTTGGTTGTAAAAGGGTGTGACAATAGAAAGAAATGACTATACTTTGTGAATCTATCCACCACCACCAGAAGGGTGTCATATCCGCCAAATTTTGGAAGCCCCAAAATAAAGTCCAGAGAGATATCTTCCCACACACGTTTAGGAATTGGTAGTGGTTGTAGAAGGTCAGTCGAAGCTAAAGTTTGACATTTATTTTATTGACAGATCATGCAATTTTGAACATAGTGCTTCACATCTTATTTCATGCATGGCCAGAAAAAACTAGTTGTGACACGTTTGAGGACTCATATATACCCACGAAGGGTATAATAGTCAATGCCCTTGAAATAACTATAAAAGGTAGTTATACGAAGAACGAAACATTATATGTATAAACATCTGAGTGTATGTTTGTAATTAGTGGTTCTTCTTCCATCAAGAGTACAGAAGGTAACAAGAAGATCTCTACAATTAAAGTTGGTACAAAAGTTCTTTAACCGGTGGAACTACAACAAGAATCCAAGTACGTGATTTTTTTGTTTTATATGCATATAAAACGATCCTGTTTAATATAATCTACATGATGAAGTTCTATAGAATGTGAAATTTCTATCATTGGTATCAGAGCACGGTTATGTTATTTTTATGCATGTTAACATCAAAGTATAAGAATCTATGAACATCAAGGTATAAGAATCTATGTTAAACTTTGGCTATTGATTATAAGTGAATAATTATATAAATTTGTTATCAAGTTTTGCACTGTTATTAGAACTTAACTTGTCTTCTACGGTTGTCTTCTTTTGCACTGTTATTACAGAGTGCGGCAAGTCAAAAGTGGAATCAGAAACATAGAAAACAAAACGGTTCAATCAAACTGAAGGTCAAATTCCGACATCCGAAAACGTATACTTTAGAAAAACTAGCGTTGGAAACTCAAGACACACTTGGTCTACGCAATTCCAAAAAGGTATTAATTTTTTTTTTCATCATCCAAAACAATACAAATTTCCAATTGGAATTTATCCACATTCAAATGTCCATTCATAAGATTCTTCTTATACAAAACATATACCTGTTTTTTTTTTAGATCTTTTTTTTTTTGCCATCAAAACTCACGCATGCTATAAACCAATATTCATATACAATAAGCACTTCTATATTTCAAATCAATCATCGGACCTCCTGTCCGGAATCCCAACACAATCAAACACATTTATATACCCATAGCACTTCGATAATTCTCA
>JAOTIZ010000002.1:16517300-16530087 GCA_027123425.1 Erythroxylum panamense | reverse complement strand
TTACCTATTTAAGCTCCAATCTTCCAAGCTTCACCAACTCACCAACTTTCCTACTCCACTTTTCATACCCACGGCAATCGCCAAGTTAAAGGAGATAGAAGGCTTAAGTTTGGACACATGAAGAGGAAGCACTTAAGGTAGAAGAGAAGAGTAGCAATTAAGCTAAAAAGAGGGAGAAAATTCGATGAAGAAGGAGAGGAAACACCAACGGATGAGAGAGGAAAAAAATCACTCTTAAAGCCCTTTTACCCTTTTCAAATGGAAGTATCGTGGAAGCTCCTCCACTTTAGGGTAGATATTTATATAAAAAAACCTAAGTCTAAGACTTACTAAGCAAGTGACATGTGTCACTTGCCACTTGTCCTGATTTAAAGCATTCTTTAGGTTTTTTTCAAATACAATCCAATTTCTACTCCAAATGTCAATGGCTCAACATTCATAATTCCTAAAATTATGTGTCTAATTTTTCAGTGCCATTGGATAGTCATTTCCAGTACCGGAAATCCAATCAATCCGCCACTTGGCTATTTTTTCCGGTCCAGAAAGTTTCCCCAAAAAATTCCAGAAAAATTTCCAAAATTCCACAAAATGTAAAACATACAAAAATCCACTCCAATTCAATTTTCAAACACAATTATCACATTATTCACAATAAACACATATGCAGGGAAATGTCATGAATGCATGTACAATCATGTGCATATACAAAAATTACAGTGTATGCATATATGGAGGCCATATTATGCATGAACATGCCGAGACTAGTTTTCACGCTCATAATCGGTCCCAAAATACTATTTTACCCTTCCCATCGGTGATGGGATGTTACACTTAGTCACACAATTTCACACAAAAATTGAAAAAAACTGACATATTAACGTAAAAACGTGAAAAATCTTGCAAAACATGCAAAAAAATGCATAACACTCCCCCACACTTGACAACACATTATCCTCAACGTGTGAAAGTGATACACAACAATCAACAACCACACATAATATATATATATAATCATAAACGAATAAAAAAGAGGCATGAGAAAGCTTGTTGATATTAGTGTGAAGAATCGTGTTAGTGGTGGCTCGCGTATTCGTCACAGCTCACACTTTACATCTTCTTTTCTTATATCAAAGAAAAAAAACTAACATAAATAAAATATAAACACAAACATCTAACAAACATAAACAAAAACAACCTATGCTAGTTTTTAAAGTCACTACCAAGATTTTGATCAGTCTCTGGTCATGGGTGAGGTCCAAGAAATATTCTTTCTGCCTCGGTGGGCACTTGTCCTCTATAGTAGGGCTTGAAATAGTGGCCATTCATACTGAAAGTTTCTCCATGCTCGTTTTGCAACTGCACAACTCCAAATGGGAATGCATTAATTACTGTGAAAGGTCCACTCCATCTAGATTTTAACTTTCCAGGAAACAACCGAAGTCCTATTTCTTTATGTGTGCATCATGCCACCTCTTTACCTTTTCCTTGTAGAACTTGGCATTATCATAAGCTTGCAGCCTTAATTCTTCCAACTCATTTAACTGTAATTTCCTCTTTTCTCCAACTATCTTTTGATCCTAATTTATGGCCTTAATAGCCTAGTAGGCCTTATGCTCTAGTTCCATGGATAAATGACAAACTTTCCCATAAATCAGTCTGTAAGGCATTGTCCCAATATTGGTCTAGAAAATTGTCTTGTAAGCCCATACTACATCATCTAATTTGATTGCCCAATCCTTCCTAGAACTGTTGATGGTCTTTTGTAAGATTTTCTTTAATTTTCTATTGACAACCTCTATTTGACTGTTGGTCTGGGGGTGGTAAGGTTTAGCTATCCTGTGCTGTATTCCGTATCTTTTCAATAATGCTTCAACTGGATTGTTGCAAAAGTGAGTACCTCCATCACTGATAATCACCTGCGACACACCAAATCTATGGATAATCTTTTTCATCTGCATTACTCTACTATCATTTGTTGGTGTCGTCAGCACCTCAACCCACTTCAATTCATATTCAACATTTACCAAAATATATTTGTTTATGTAAGAGGACGAAAACGACCCTATGAAATCCAAATCTCAAACATTAAAGACTTCAACCTCCAACATCAACGACATTGGCATCTCGTCCCTTTTTGATATGTTCTCAATTCTTTGGCACCTGTCACAGTTCTTCACCCAATGTTGTGTGTCCTTAAACAATGTTGGCCAATAAAATTCACACTCTAACACCCTTACGACTGTCTTATTGGCTCCATAATGTCCTACATAAGAAAAATATGACAATGAGTTAAAATAGCATTAATTTCATTATCAGGAACACTTCTCCAAATTAATCCATCCACACAATTTCTGTAAAGAAGTGAATCTTCCCACATGTACTACTTACAATCATGATTAATTTTTTTCTACTCGTGGTAAGCTAAATTAGGGGGAAAGATACCACTTGTAATGTAATTTATAATGTCAATATACTAGGGATGGTTTGATTCTTGTGCCAAGAGTGGCATCTCATCAGGGAATTGTTCATTGATTTCTTCTTATAAGCTTGATTCCCCTCCTTCCAATCTTAACAGGTGATCAGTAATGAAATTTTCTGCTCCCTTTTTATCATTGGTCATGATATCGAATTCCTGTAGGAGTAGGCTCCACCTAATCACCCGAGGCTTGACATCTTTTTTGACAAAAGGTACTTCAGGGACACATGATCTATATACACAATCACTTTTGAACCATGTAAGTAAGAACAAAATTTATCGCAAGCAAAAACTACAGCTAACCGTTCTTTTTTCTTCGTGGTATAATTAATTTGAGAATCCATCAAAGTCCTGCTGGCTTAGTGAATATCATGCAACTTCTTGTCCTTATGCTGCCCTAGAACACACCCAACATCGGGCAAGCTCCAATTTGATAGTTGTAACAATGGTGCTAACATCAATGCCTTCTTCAACTTGTCAAAAGAAACTAAACAATCATTATCATAAATGAAAGGAACATCTTTAACTAACAAATGAGTAAGGGGTTTAGCAATTAAAGAAAAATCCTTCATGAATTGATGATGGAACCAGGCATGCTCTAAAAATGCTCGAACCCACCTCCATCATTACTTGACGGAGGAAGTTTATCGATGACTTCAGTTTTGCCTCTACAAGATATCTTGTGTCCCAAGACTATTCCCTCCTGAATCATGAAGTGACATTTTCCACAATTTAATACTAAATGGGCCTCTTCACAACGTTGGATAACCTTATCCAAATTTGTCAGTCATTGTTTAAAGGAATCTCCATACATTGAAAAGTCATCCATAAATACCTCCAAACATCCTCATTCATATCGGTAAAAATGGCCATCATACATTGCTAAAATATAGCTGGTTCATTGTAAAGTCTGAATGACATCTGTCTGTATGCAAAAGTACCATATAAACATGTGAAAGTTGTCTTAGCTTGATCCTCTTGATAAATGAATATCTGATTGTAGCCGGAGTACCCATCCAAGAAACAGTAGAATGCATGTCCTGTAACTCTCTTAATCATCTGGTCCACAAAAGGTAGTGTAAATTGATCCTTTTTTGTCACTAACTTGAGCTTCCTGTAATTGATACAAACTCTTAAATCAATGACAATCTACGTGAAAATCAACTCACCATTTTCATTTTCCACCACTAGTGTTCCACCTTTCTTTGGTACACACTGAATTGGATTTGCCCATTCACTGTTTGAGATTGGGTATATAATTCTTGCATCCAATAACTTAATCGTGTCCTGTTTTACAACTTCTTGCATATTTGGATTCAAACACCTTTGCCTATCCCTCACTAGTTTACATCCATCCTCGAGATTTATTATATGCATCATAACAATCAGACTTATCCCTCAGATGTCTGATATTTTCCACCATATCACTTTCATCCGCCTCCTTATAACTTCTACTACCTTCCTCTCATGTTTTTCACTTAATTGGTTTGAAATAATCACTGGTAATATTTGATTTTCACCCAAAAATGTATACCTTAGTTGTGAAGGTAAAGGTTTTACCTCTAGGGTGCGTGCTCTATCATTAGAAGGTGGTATGGGTGGCTTGGTCCTCACCAAAGGTTCCTTCTCACTTTTCTCTTCTTCCTCTCCATCCTTCTCTCTCCTTCCACTCTCATCTTCTTCATTCAATTCTAATTCCCTCTCACTCTTTGTTTTTAGCATTCTACCTGTTATCTCCTCTACATACTCATCCATCACATCCATTCTTATACAACAATCCGACTCCTTATTTTTCAAACTCCTATTCATGTTGAACTCAATTTTTTCATCACTAATACGTTAGAAAACCATTATTCACATCAATTAATGCCTAACCAGTATTCACAAATGGGTTTCCCAAAATCGATGGACAATTTCTGTCCTCAACAACATCAAGAATGACAAAGTCAACATGAATCAAAAACTTATCTACTTTTACCAAAACATCTTCAACAACTCCAAAAGTCTTCTTTATGGACTGATCAAATAACTAAATTGTCATTGATGTTGGCTTTATGTCATCCAAGTTCAGCTTCTTGAAAATAGACAATGGCATCAGGATAATACTAGCTCCCAAATCACCAAAACATTTAGAAAATTCAACACCCTTAACAATACAAGGAATAGTAAAACTCCCTGGATCCTTTAGCTTCGATGGCTTATTATTCGAGATCACAAAGTTGCAACTGGCCGTCAATGCTACTATCTAATTTGAACCCCAAGTCTGCTTACGAGAAAGTAATTCCTTTAAGAACTTAGCATACTTGGGCATATGCTCCAAAACTTCTGGCAAAGAAAAACTCATATACAACTTCTTCAAAATTTCCAAAAATTTGTTAAATTTGGGTCTCCATTGGATTCTAACTCACTCTCTTAGGAAATGGTAATTTTGGAACATATGGTGGAGGTGGAACATATGGGGGTTCCTCCTCCATAGTGACTTTCTCCTTACCTTTTTCCTGACTTTTCTCCACTAGATCAACAACTTCCTTCAAAACTGTCTCTAGTAACTCCTTTCCACTTCTCAACTGAATTCCCTTTAAATGTTCTTCTTGATAAGGTTCTGAAGTGATGGGAAGGTTACCTGGGGGTCTGATTGATATTGCGGTTGCCAGCTGACCCGTCTACACCTCTAGGTTGTAAATTGATGATGCTTGATTTTTAATCAACTGATCAGTTTTCACTTGAGAACTTTTCAACACCTAATCACTCCGTGCTTGTGCCTCCTCGATATTGTTGACCTTCGATCCAATTGTACCCATCACTTCCATCATCTTTGAAAATTAACAACTCAGCTATGAAAGTTCAGAATTTATCCTTGTAGCTTGGGCTTCCATTTTTTCCTCTAGCCTTGATTCAATGCCTTCAAACTTTGACTCTAAGGCAACATGTGAGTTACTTTCCTTTACCTGAAATCCTAGAGGTCTTTGAGGTCTCCAATTGGTTCCTACAAGGTTAGCCCAAGAAAAATTTATATGGTTTTTCCATCCAGCATTATAAGTACCAGAATATGGGTTATTACCTGACCTCTATTAGATACTGAGCTTGTTTTGTACCTTTAGTGCTCATCAAATAACATTAAAATGAATTATGACTTTCTGCTCCACAAATCTCATAATTTTGATGCATATACTTCAAAGAGTTTGATGAAGGATGAAGATCACTTACCTGTTTCCTTAATAATGCAATTTTTGCAAATAAAGCAGTTGTTGAATATGCTGACATAACCCTTTTTTGTTCCTTTAGCTACAGTTGTTTACTCCTTTCATTATACTAAAGGAGTTGTTAGCAGCCATGTCTTCAATTAGGTCATATGCAACATCTATGGTTTTCTTCATCAATGAACCTCCTACAGCTACATCAATGTTGCTTCTGGTTACTGAATTAACTCTATTATAAAATGTTTGTAGCAATAATTCCCTGGGTAGATTATGATGGGGGTGGCTCCTCTGCAAGTCCTTGAAACGCTCCCATGCCTCGTACAATCATTCTCCCTCATGTTGCTAGAAGTTGGTGTTTTCCTTGATGATCCTTATTGTCTTTGTCAATGGGAAATATTTGGACGAAAAGGCTTGCACCAATTGGTCCCATGTTTTGATTTATTCTGGAGTAAAGTAGTTCATCCGTCTCTTTGCTCAATCCTTTAGTGTGAAGGGAAACAATCTCATCTTCACTGCATCTTCCGACAACCTATTTTGCCTGAAAGTATCACAAATTTCCAAAAAATTGGCAATGTGAGTGTTAGGATCCTCATATGGCAAACCATAAAATTGAACATTGCTTTGCAAAATATTAAGTAAAGTAGGCTTGATTTCAAAATGGTTCGCACTCACTAGAGGTTTAGTAATTCCTTGCTGGTTCGAGTTAAACCCCGGCTGTATAAAGTCCATCAAATTTCTTTCTTCACCACCTTATTCCCTCTATTCAGCCATTATCTGCTCAATTTGATCTTGTCTCTTTGCCTTTCTCAATTCCTTTTCTACTTTGGTGATGTCAAGTTGTCGTAATTTCTCCACAACTCTTGCACTCCTGGGGTGCATACACCTATTACACACCATAAAAGAATATCAAAATAAACATGAAAAGAAAACCCAAATCCAAACAATTCAAACCAAACTCGATGCTAGGCACAATCCCCGATAACGACGCCAAAAACTTGATAGATAATTTTTCAAAATTTAAATTAAAACCTTTTATCCTTTAAGTATACAGATCAAAAATCGTAGTATAGATAGGTATCGTCCCACAGGGATTGGTTAGTCACCGAAGTGATCCAAATTTTGGTTTGTTCAGGAAACTCAAATAATTAGAATTGAAAGATCCAAAATATAAAAATTAAGAGTCATATGAACACACTTTAGGATTGTCACAAAAGTAAGAAGACAGATTTAGAAAATGGTGAATCAAAGTATCAATTTAACAACTTAGGATTGTCATTACCTAACTATATATTCTCTCAATTTAGCAATGATTAGTATGTTTAGTCCAAAATTTCCTAATGTTCTGGTTATTTCACTCTCATTACTTGAACCAAATAAGCCTTGTTTAATGAATTAAATGAATTGTGCAAGCTCTCACTTCCCATTTTTCACTTAACCATTAAAAGAATATGAACAGATTTTTGGACAACCACTTTTCCATTCAGGATCTCTCTCCAAATGGCAAGGTAACTTGATATATGAAGTATTCTTGGTGTAAGCCCACTCTTATGGCACTTACTAACATATTTCTTAACACCATATCTCTATGTGAGCTAAGTATGGACATTCATATACCATAAACATCAAACACATCCATAGTATTGAATAAAGTGAGGTACTATAAACTTTAGGTAATAAAAACCCTAATAATTACTTAGAAATCCATCAAAATCTCATCCAACATGTTCATAACAGGTCTATACATCCTTCTCAATCAAAAAAATACAACAAATAAGAAAGAAAAGAGAAGAAGTAAGGCTTCTATGTTGAAGAGCAAAGCTGGAATTCTATGGTGGTAGCTTTATGTCTCCTTGAAATCCTTTGGTTCCACCTTGAATTCTCTTGGCTTTTCTCTAAAAAAAGCGCTCTTATCTCTCCCTTGAATGTCTTGCACGACCTCCTACTTTCTAGGGTTTAAAATTGGGTTTTTATACCTCATTTAATGCTTAAAATGAAGTAGGAAGGAGAAACTCCAGTTGGAATTTTCCAGAAAAAATCTATTTTTTGTCTTGGCTTCAATCTATGATATCTTATTGATTTCTTATCAAAATTGGGCCCTTGTTTCACCAATTTAAAACTGAATTTCTCCTCTTTCTTTTGGATTAAAAACAAAAAACATCCAATAAGAATTGTATCTTGCGAAAGCTTAACATTGGTGATGGGCTAGCCTAGGAAAATTCCAGCTTTCCTTTGGGTCACATGACTTGCTATCCCTTTGGTTCTTCTATCCTCCCATCCCTCAAAACCACCTTCAAACCTATTGATTAACAAAGAATTCATCACTTAATCATGCCCAAATCACATGCAATTAATGCCAACGTAATGTAAGAAAAAGACACACAATAATGCCATGTAAAATTCATGCAAAACCTAATCTTAAAGACCTAATTTACACACATTCGTGCATATTCACGTACATTCACACATAATCATGCAATTATATGAAACTAAGACAAAGTATAAGCTAAAAAAGTTAACAAAAATCAATTTATCACAATTAACTAACAAATTATCCTAAGAAAAGTATGTACAATGCCATCTATCACCTCTAAAGATGACCTGTGCATCTCAAATTTCTTCTCAAGACAAGATATGAACATAGGGGAAACATAATGCAAACATAGTAATATGTTGGTGATGAACAGTATCTCTAATATTGAACATGGGGCATGTTTGGTGGCATGTATCTTACTCTTAAAATTTAATATGAAGCATAGTAGATACATGGTAACATGTTGCAACCATGTTTAATTGTGGTCCACACTACTTCTTTAAAGGCTTGAGCATAGATGCAGACATATGAGTGTTTTGTCCAACATAGAAGAAGGCATAGAAAGGACATGTTGAGGTATTTACCAACACCATGCTAGGTTTGTCTTATATTCAACGATGGTACTAACAATTTTTCAAGTGTAAAATGATGTAGTTTAATATGGGAGTAGACATGGGAGTCTGTTCTATATCATGTTTACTTATAATCTTGTAAAACTTGAATGGCTTTAAGTCCAAGCAAAAAAGTAGTAAGTCTACATTTATTCCTGATTCAATCCATAAGTTTGAGAACCTCTTAGACTAAAAAACAAATAAACAATAAAATGAAACAAAAAAAGTCTAAGTTAATCCAATCAAATCAAAACTAAAACACTTAGAACATTGGGTTGCCTCCCAATAAGTGACTCTTTATAAGTCTTTTAACTAGACTTTTTACTTGGGCATCCTATATCATCAAGATAATAGAGATTGTAAAAAAAATTCCTAAGCTTGTTGGGATTACATATTAAGTATAACTTTAGTTGATGCCTGTTGATTTTGAATGTATTTTGATTTTGTTGCATGATTTTTATAATCCCATAAGGAAAAACTTAGGTAATAGTGAAAGTTCCTAACCATTTAGATTTAAGTTTACTCGAAAATAGTAAAAGTTAAGAATTATAAAGTAAGACTTGATCCTTCAGTTTAAACTCCTTAGCATACTTCAGATATTTTTCATGTCTTCTCTTTTACTTCTCCTATTATATCTTTGAATTTTAATATGCCATGTTGTTCCATTCATCTAACTCATTGATTTTACATATATGTTTTTCACCTACAAAGTCTAGATCATAGTTAAGAAGTTTTATAACCCAAAAAGCTGTATACTCTAAGTCCATCGATAAGTGATAAGATTTTCCATAAATTAGCCAAGACGATGTGGTGCCATTAGGTGTTTTGTAAGCAATCCTATAAGCCCATATAATATCATCTAGTCTTATAAACCAATCTTTCCTAAAGTGCTTCATGATCTTTTATAATATCCTTTTGGTTCCCTATTAGTTACTTCTACTTCACCACGAGTTTAAGGGTGATTACGGGTAGTAGCTTTACATGTAACATCAAAACATTTAAGAACTTTTTCAAATTGATGATTATAAATGTCTATACCTATATATCACTCATAATTGGAATATGACGTCTCACTAAAAAAATTTTCTTTGACTTAACACTAAGCTTTTGACCCTTTTACCTATCTTTCCTATTGTTTTCTTTCATATTTTGAAAAGTTCCTATGCAACAGGTCTAGTTTTCTACTAGACTAGATTCATCCTAATGGTAGAGAAAGAGGCAAGAATCAACCAATGCTATTTTGCAGAGGTCTCTTAAGATAACCTGTGCATCTCAAATTTCTTCTCTAGACAAGATTGAGGGAAAAATATTGGCTAAAGAGTTTCTAACACTATGAAATGTGAAGGAAACTGAAGCTGATGTACATTAGAGTGGTAAATTAGTCTCAGATGGCGTTATGCAGGATAAGGCCAAAATTGCATCTTATCCTAAATCTTGGCATGACAAACTTACAAACTCCTATCAAAAGGATAACTCACTCATTTTAAAGGAGTGTGTTCTTACTCCTCCCTTAGAACTACTTAATGGGGGTGCTATAGATTGTTCCTCTACATTAGTATGATTTTTTGGTAGATTGTTCCTCTACATTAGTATGATTTTTTTGTCCCACATGTACATATATAGGTTATGGCTGAATGGTGTAAGAAGGGAATGGAGAAAACTTTGTTAACTAAAGAAGTCATTGATTTCTCAAATGATGCTAAAATAGGGGAAATATTGGAATAGGGTCCCTAGAACATTGGAGACCAACATATATTCCTCCAGAGATGGAAACCTAGAATAGAGCTTAATAGGAGCAACACAAAAGCCATTCCTTTATGGACTAACTTCCATAATGTTTCGCTAGTGTCCTGGTAATTAAAGGGACTTAGATACCTAACTAGCTCAATTCAGAGACCTCTAAGCTTAGGTGCATATATTGCTCGCTTGGAAAGGATCTAAATAGCTTTGGAACTATTATGATAAACATGAGTTTAGATATTTGATCAATAAAGTCTCTTTATCAAAATTTGCTTTCTCAAAATAAATGATGAGAATAAATAGAATAATAAAAGTAGCAATATAAAATTGAAAATTAAAATTAAAATTTCAAATAAAAAGCATAATTAAGAAAAAGTAACAATAAAAAAATGTTTTTCTAATAATATAAATTTATTATTTTAAAAAATATACAATTTTTTAACCTAAAAAGAAAACAAAAAGTCATTCAAACACTTAAAAAAAATAATAGGAATCTAAAAAGAAAACAAAAGTTCATTCAAACACTTAAAAAAATAGGAATCTAATACTTACAAAAGGATAAAATCAAGGGAATCATACTTTATAAAATTGGAATAACAAAAAAAGTTAGAAGACTATTAAGCGTAATAATTTTTAATGGATTCAATTGAGTTATTTTTTGCAAAAAATCATATTTTAAATCATCATTTAAGGAATGTATAAATCTGTAATATTAAAAACTGTGTTATAGGTCAACTAAATTGAATATTTCAATTATTAATCTTATTTTTATTAATAATGTAAACATATGTCTTTATTTAATTTATGTTTTTGATAACTATTCAATAATTTAAATTATAAAGAGCATTTTTATTATGTAAATATATTGCTTAAATCATTAATATTTGTAATTATCAATTATTAATAAAAAGATATTTATACTCTATTAGATATTATTACCTAAGATCAATCATATATGTTAAGATATTAAAAATTCAATTTGAAGTGACAAGATTACTAAATAATTTTATTTTTATTTTTTGGAATTTCTCATATTTTAAGTGATGGAAGCTCTAACTTCTCTCTAACATTCAGTTATGCGTGAACTATGATGCCATTACTTCTCCTTGTTTAAGCTTGCCTTTCTTTTGTCTTCTAATTGAGAGTTTCTTTGTATCTTCCCCTTTTATTCTAGCTCCTTGCTTTCTTTCTTTTAGTTAAGTCCTTGTTCGGTTCTTCTTGTTCTAGTTCTCCACTTCTATATTTTTTTCTTAATCAATCTCCCTTTCCTCCATTGTTTCAACTTGCCTTCCTTATTATTCCTCTCTTCCTTATCTATGTCATTTTCCTACTCTTCACTTTCCTTTTGAGGAATCTTCTTTTAAAATCACCTTTATATTAGTTATCTACTTTTTTTAATTCCTTTTTAGTTTAATATATAAACCCCTATGCTTTTAACCTTTACATCTTTTCCCTTTTGTTATTTGATATCCCTTTTTTTCTCCTTTGTAAATATTTCACCACCTATTAATGTTGTTATCCTTTTTTCTATTGGTTCCTTAGTAGTTGGTGCTTCCCTCCTTCAAAGCAACTTAAGTTTTTAGTACTAGGACTTAGGTGAAGCTGCTCTTATTTTGGTCCTCTACTTTTGTCATCCTCGACTCGTAGATGGAAGCTCCATTAGCTCTGTTGGACCCCGAACGTTTCATAGAAGTTAGAACTTTTGAATGAGAATTTTTGGAGATTAGTCATAAGTAAAGAACCAAGGAATGAAGATTCTTGAACCAAGAAATGATAAGCAAGGGTAAAGTAGCGTATGAGAAATGTGGATATGTCCAACTTTTTGCTTTGGTGTTTCTGATGAATAAAAGATTTTGAAATAAGAAAATTAAGGTGAAAGTTAGAAGCAACAATGAAGTTGCATTTGTGTATTAAGTTGGTGAGGAATATGTACACATATGTACATTCTGTTATTAGTGTTCATAATTAGTCATGGACTATAAATTTTCTTTGTATGATATTGATTTGAAATGGAGTTGATAATGAGGAGTAAATGAGGTAGGAAAGGTGATCTTAGTATGATTTGTGTTAAGGAAAGATTGTAAAGCAAAATGAGTGGTTGATTGGGAAAATGCTTACGGAATATGCTTCAGTGTTTTGATGATTACTGGATCTATAGGATTCCATACAAGATGATTCTTGATTTTATTAAACTAGAAACATATGGCTACGTTTCTTAGGAAGACATCGAATTTAAATTCGGTCTTTAAGAATCTCAAAGTTTGTCATGAAGTTGAGAACCGGGTGTAGTACTTTGGATGAATGGAAATTTGTGTTCTAAATTCGAGGGCAATTTTGGATTGATTTAGGCCAGATTAGAGAAAGTGTGTCCTCTAGTAAGTTTTAGACATTTCTTTTAGCTTTCCAGCAATATATAGTATAGAATTTTTGGACTTCTAAGCTGAAAGTC
>JAOTIZ010000002.1:16468176-16491536 GCA_027123425.1 Erythroxylum panamense | reverse complement strand
ATTATTCAAATTGCATATGGATGCTAATTATCTGTTACAAGTATATTAGTATAATATATATTTATACATATGCTTGATTTTGTGCTAGTTGCCAATGGCTATAATTATATTAGCCACTGAGCTGTTTAGCTCAACCCATTATTTTTCCCTCCTCAGGTGCAACTCAAGACCTCGAGTGATCCTTGCCAGGCATCGAAGAACTCCGTAGAGATTTTAGACTATCTATTTCATTAAGTTAGTATATTTAGTTGGCTCATTGGACATGTTATCATGGAGCATACTTCACGTACTTTTGATTTTCAGTTGGTTTAGCATTATGTTATGATATAATTGTTGAATTCTCATTTTGGATTATTATGACATTTAGCCCCGGGACTTGGGGTATTTATTATGAATGATTAATGCATATGATTTTGGTTATGAATCTGTATGTGCGAATCGAATGTTGTGCAATTGTTGGGATCGGGTCCGACGGTTCGGGTCGCTCGTTGGGGCGCAGCCCGAGGGGCCGCCTCGGGATTCGGGTTACGGGGCTCGGGCCCAACAGGTAAAGTCAGGGCCAAAATATTAAGTATCGACATAGTGTCGAGGAGTCGCATTAAATTGGGCTATTTGAGCTTTTTAAGATTTGTACGGTTTTTAGATCTCTGTAGAGATTGTATAAACTTGTTGGTGAGTGGCTTGTGTTTATTGAGTCAAACCATCAAGTTTGGAATCAATCTATCGAAGGACTTTGTTCTGGGCTACATAATTATCAGTTTACCAATTGAGAGTTTCATCAACAAGATTTGAAAGCATCATTCCTTGAGAACTTATGCCACAGGCATGAATGTATCCGTTAGAGCTAACCTTTTATTGTTCATTATTGTGCCTCTCCAATGGAGGAAAGTCTTCCTCATAAGGATTAACCATTATGCACGAAATGGTTGGAGTAGTAGCAACTGGAATAGAAGCAATAACTGGCCAAGGATGTTTGGAGCTTGACTCTGGATGTGACAAAGGTTTCTTGTCAATAACTTTGAGCATTTCACAAATACTTCTGGGTTTTGGGCTTGGATTTTCAAATGGAGGTTCAGAATCATCACGATTATCATGGTGATAGTGAACTGGTCTAGTAGGCTGACAAGTAGAGATCTCCATTTTTTGTTCTTTTTTGTCCTTCATCGTCGATTATAAAGTTCATCATCATCATCAACACTGTCTGATTCAGGTTCAGACATATTTCACAGTCTAATTTGCACATAGATAGATCTATATTCTAGTCAAAATATCCGTAATGATGACTAACATAGACTGGTTCTCTATCAGGTTTAAAATAATGGATCAGAGGTCCATCTTTTCCTTCTTTGTGAGAGAACACTGGTTGCAGCATCAGAATAGGGCCTGATGTATGAGAGGCTCTAGATTGATCTTCATTGGGCCTGGTGTAGATGGATTTCACATTTCCATCTCATAAGGTCTTGAGAATAGGTAGAGTAGTGGGGTTAAAGGAATGCTTATGGGGGTGTCATGGAACACTTTTTAATAGTCGGTGATCCATTCAGTCGACATCAACTTTTCAAGCTTTTTTGGTGGTAATTGCTTCAGGTTCTGGATGATGGTAGTCTAATCATGAGCTCTGTCTACTGCCATGTATAAGGCATCAGAAGTGGAGTTTAGGAAGTTGAGATCTATGGCATGATTTTATAAACGGTAGATCATCTGGTGGTGAAGAGTAGCCATAATGGCTATAGGATCTTGCTCAGCTCCAGTGATCTGGATCTGAACTTGGAGTTGTTTAGAAAAAATGAGATCATCTAGTTTGTGTCGAAATTAGGAGCTATGATAAGGATGACACTTTCATTATTAACAGTTATCAACAAGGTACCAATACTTGCTATAGCCCGGATATCTCTTTTAGACAATGCCTGTACAACGTACCAATCGATACATTTTGGTACGTCATATAGATAGCGTCTAGAGGAGATATCCTAGTTATAGCAGATATTCCCTTTTTTCTATCAAGGTTGAGAACAAGATGCATAGCTCTAACGTATAGGTATGTATAGTTTTGCTCTTTTCAAAGAGAGATGAGCTAAGCATTGAAAGGCAACAAAGGTAACAAATGATGTCAACATTAAGAATCGTTAATAAGAAGCAATTTCTCACAACTTTTAAGTTAGAAATATAAGATCAAAGGATTATAAATTCCTTTAGTTTGAAAGATGAATGGCTCATTAAATCTTTTAGTTTGAAAGATAGAATGCTTATGAGTAAAACGTTATTTCTTACAATCTTTTGGTTAAAAAGATAGAAGATCAAGAATAAAAAGTAGATTTTTTAAAATAAAAAGATATAAAAATGAATCGTCTACATAAAAAAGAGAAATATTTTGACTATAAATTTTGACAAATTGTAAAGGCATTAAGAATTTAAGTAAGAGATATTAATTTTATTAAATTCCCATCAAACTATTTAACAAAATTAATTATTAAAATATAATGAAAATTGTCACACAAATTTAGTCATTCAAATGAAAATGGAAGAAAGCCAAGGAATTTCTCCCTCCTTTTAGAAGTGGGTGGACCAAAATATTGTTTACAATATTTTATTTAGAGGAAAAAAAGATGTTGGTGATTATGATAAGTGGTAGGGGACCACTTTTCAGCGCATCCAAATTGAATAAAATTAGCAAAGTTATCATGCAACAATTAAATTAAGTTTGTTAAAATTTAATTAGGTCTTTTATAATCGTTTATCAATAAATCTATTTATTCTTAAATATCTCAAGTCACTCGTACATTGGTGTTTCGCTCGCACTCTTATCACATAAATATTTAACACAAATTAATCAAAAGATGAACAAAAGGGTATCAACTTTTTATTGATTTATTTTAAAAAATTAACACTAATATTTGAGTCCCTTCCAACTTGAAGCATGATATAAAATAATCGTTTAATATCTTTTTATTGGAAACTCTTAACAAGAATTATTTTTAAAGCTCTCAATTTTCTTGCGAATAATTGAATATACTCAATGTCACATAAGTGGAATACAAATGATGTCTTTATATAAGATTACAAGAATTTAGTAACTAAATAAATTACATTATCTACTTACACTAACTCTATTATGTTAATGGAAAGATACCAACTTTAAGCCATTAATTCACTTTAGCATATAAAAATATATAGTTTTGGAAGATATTACTTTACTACATTTTCCTACATTTGAAGAAGTGCCTCCACTTTATAAGGTAGCTTCCAATTTTTCAGCACATTACTTTCATGTTCTTACCATATATAACTGCATCATCATCTCTTAAAATAAATGCTTTAATGAGTTTTTTGTTTAATCATCCTAAGTTATCTTTTTGTATGGTCTATCTAAACATGTTCGCGATGTAATCACATTATTCTATGACACAAGCTAGTAACAATCTAAAAGACATCGTACACTAAACTCATCAAATTTACATACCTTTAGACCTCCTCATTGAAGTTAAGTGTATTTGTGTACTTTTAGACCTAGCACAACTTAGTTGCACTATCATCTTTAATCTCATGTTCATATCTTAGCCATTGTCTAAAATTTCTTGTTAAGGGGCATGAAACGATCTTCTGTCATAGCCCAACAACAGAAGCCCGAATCAGCCCATGCGTCAACCACGGGACAGTTGGAGAACCAGTTTTATTACTTGAAGAAGCGCCAATTCAAAAAAAACATTATCGGTTAACTGCCGAACACGTAGCCACGCTTACTCTGTTCTTCACTCTCCTTGGATTAAAGATGAACATACCCTTTTGCTTGTATAATCAAATTCTTCCATTTACTCCCTTTTCCCAGAGAAATTTTCTCTCCTTTTCTCAAAAGTCTCGATCTTTTAACCGTCGCAGCAAATTCTGTTATGACCCCAGTGGGTTTGGTAGCTTAGGCTGTTACAGGTTTGAAGTTAGGAAGGGTGTCATTAGGAGCTCAGTGAGTGAGGTACAAGAGGAGAAACAAAAGAATCAGGTTGTGAGAAGAGCTTATCCTTTTCATGAAATCGAGCCCAAATGGCAGCGTTACTGGGAAGAACATCATACTTTTCAAACCTCTGATGATATTGATACTTCTAAACCTAAGTTTTATGTGCTTGACATGTTTCCTTATCCCAGGTATCTCCGATAACAGAAAGCCTAAGTTTTTATTTTATTTTCTGTTCTTTTAGGCTTTGAAAACTTGGCACAATCTTAGTTTAATGATTTGGTTCAGGCGAGTCAGTAGATTCAGTAAGCATTTGTTGAGAAAGAAAAGGCAAATTTGTGATGAATCCCTCTCTAACAATCCACTTGCAATTATTATGGTCAATATCACGTTTTGTAAATCTTCGGTGTCGGGTTTTATAGCTTCTGAATTTGTTTATCACGAGTCACTGAGTTGGTTTGTTGTAAGTGGGGGCTTCTGTTTCTGGGTTATTGTTGCAGTGGCGCTGGATTGCACGTTGGTCATCCACTGGGATATACGGCCACGGACATTCTAGCGAGGTACAAACGTATGCAAGGTTACAATGTTTTGCACCCAATGGGATGGGATGCATTTGGTTTGCCTGCTGAGCAATATGCAATCGAGGTTTGCTTTCCATAATGCTGTAAAGTTAGCATCAATGTCGACTACTAGGGTTAGCATTGTCAATAATTGATGGCCTACATGGCATGCTTTACAGACAGGAACCCATCCAAAATTCACAACATTGAGGAATATTAATCGCTTTCGCTCTCAGGTGATTCAAAATTCTCTGAATTTCTTCTAAGTGAAATTTCTCTCCTTTATTTCATGCATTGGTTTAATAGGAAAATATGTTCAATATCATTCTGCTTTTCTTTTGGTTTAGATTTCAACAATATCTGGATTCTGAGTTACAAACTTCATAATAATGTATGCTCTTGCCTATCAAAACCAAAAAATGTTGCATATAAGTGGATGCAGAGAATTGTTCACAAATGGCTCATTTGGGTTTCACTGGATTAGCAAAGATGCTTGATGGCCGTGGATGGGTTTAGTTGATATGAAATTTAATATTTCAAAGCATTCAACTAAAGAAAATTGCTACTTCTTTGGGTTCCCAGAACTTTGCTAAGCATGGGAGTGACCCTTTCACTTGAATTGTGATTTTTTTTCTATGACACCAGTGTAGTGACATCTGAACATTTTGCAGCTTAAGTCATTAGGATTCTCATATGACTGGGATCGTGAAATATCTACTATAGAGCCAGAATATTATAAATGGACCCAGTGGATCTTTCTACAGCTATTGAAGAGGGGATTAGCATATCAGGTCCAGGACTATAACCAATCCAACATTCTAAATTATCAGTTGCTGCTTTGGACTCAATCTGATAGTTTACTGCCTATGCATTCAGGCTGAGGTGCCAGTCAATTGGTGTCCTGCTCTTGGCACTGTTTTAGCAAATGAGGAGGTGGTGGATGGAGTGAGCGAGCGTGGCGGTCATCCAGTTGTAAGGAAGGTATTTCCATGCGTTGCTTACTGTTTTGAGCAATTTATTTCGTAACCTAGCTACAACAGTTGTAAGGAATGTATTTCCATGTGTTGCTTACTGTTTTGAGCAATTTATTTTGTAACATAGCTTCTATTTTCTCCTATTGTTGAATGATTTTGTGATTTCAGTGTTCTTGTTTATTACCAAGCAGCCAATGAGACAATGGAATCTTAGGATTACTGCATATGCTGATCGTCTTCTTCAAGACTTAGATGACCTTGATTGGCCTGAAAGTGTAAAAGACATGCAAAGGAACTGGATTGGGAGGTCTGAAGGAGCTGAGATGGAATTTTTGGTGCTTGATGATAATGAAAGGGAAAGAGACATCAAAATTACTGTCTATACTACCAGACCTGATACCATCTTTGGAGCAACGTAACTCCCATATCCTTTTCCTCTATTTTATTTGTTTGTCAAATTCTAACTATGTTAGAAAGTACTTGTTTTCTTTGATTAACTTATTGTGGATTGAGAAACCATTTTTTGTTCTTAATTGCTGGTACACAGGTATTTAGTCGTGGCTCCAGAGCATTCCCTGCTTCCGTCTTTTGTTTCTCCTGTCCAGAGCAAGAGTGTATGTTGATTTTCTTTCTTATGATATTACGTGTCATGACCTTTTTAGCACTTGGAAATTGATAAGCTGATAAATTCTGATTGCAGGTGGATGAGTACAAAGAACTTGCCTCACGTAAGAGTGATCTTGAGAGGACTGAGCTCCAGAAGGAGAAAACTGGGGTCTTCAGTGGGTATTATGCCAAAAATCCAGCTAACGGGGAAGCAATCCCAATATGGGTAGCAGATTACGTTTTGGGGAGGTGTATTTGAGCGTACTCTCTATGACTTACTAGTTTAGTCATAAATTTTTAGGTTTCAGATTTCTGGTATTAATATTGGCAAAAATTTGAAGTTCGTTGATTCTTCTTTTAGGTCTCTAACGTAAAAGTTTACTATGAACTTATGTTTGGTTTACTTAAATGGCTTACCTAATGTGATTCAAATTTATTAATTTGTGTTTCTGGTACAGTTATGGGACTGGAGCAATAATGGCTGTGCCTGCACATGACGCTCGTGACTATGAGTTTGCAATCAAATATGACATTCCAATTCGTTGGGTTTTGAATCCAGATGGTGAAGAATCTAATGACTTATTAAAGGCTTATGCAGGCGAGGGAATTGTTATAAACTCTTCGAATTTGGCAGTGGGACTTGACATCAATGGCTTGCTTAGTAAAGTTGCAGCTTCTAAAGTCATCGAATGGGCTGCAAGAACAGGAAATGGGAAGAAAAAGGTGTTTCAACTGTATCTAAAATTTAAATTTAATGTCAAAGTTGGGTTTGTATAATTTACTAAATTAACATGGATGATAGATATATGTTGGGGCTTGCACATTGTGCTACTCAGGTGAATTACAAGTTGAGGGATTGGCTTTTTGCTCGGCAGCGTTATTGGGGAGAACCTATCCCAGTTATTTTCTTGGAGGACAGTCGAGAGAGTGTTCCACTTCTTGAAACTGAGCTGCCCCTTACATTACCAGAATTGGATGATTTTACGCCCACAAGCACAGGAGAACCACCCCTGTCAAAGGCTGGCTCTTGGGTATACTTTTGGTTCCTTATGAATATCCTTTTTCTACCCTGCAGTAGTTATGCTCCTTTTTAACAGGAAATATTTTGATGCTTTTATGACTGTTCTTAGGTTAAGACCGCAGATCCATTATCTGGAAAACCTGCGAGGAGAGAAACAAACACCATGCCTCAATGGGCTGGTTCTTGCTGGTAACCTATTTTCCCCCTACCCAAAATATTACTCTCGTTTTTTGGCTCTTATTTAGCACCATTGCGTAAAAAAAGTTGAACAATCTGTTTTCTTTATGATATATATTTTTAATCTCCATTTAAGAGGAATAAGAGTGTTTCATATATAAGATATATTCATATATCAAACTAGAAATAGCTTTATTTAAAGGGGGGAGTGATTCATTTACAAGAAGAGCAATATATCTTATCTCAAAGTCTTAAAGTATTGGGTTATAGATCAAACTTATACATAAACCATTGTTAGTTCTTATTCCTAGTTGATTTGGGAATCTCATACTCAGCATACCTCTTTATGCTTAGAGATAGACATTTGGTGCATAAAATTTTAGGAATGAACATTTGTGAGTGCCCACAAGATTGAATATTTGTGGAAATCCATATAATTGATCTAAGCTTACCATGTTAATTTTTTATGTGCCTCAATTTTGGAGGACGAGTGATTCATATACAAGAAAGGGCTAGAATTGAATGCCTTAAAGTTTTGGGTGAAGATATGGATCGATGTTGTATATAAACCACTCATGGTCCTTCTAAATGGATATTAATAAAATATTTAACATGGTATCAAAGCCAATCCTATTTCGATGTTGGGCCTTTTAGCATATATTCAATCCTGTGGGCACCTACATATGTTCTACAAATGTTCATTTCTGGACTTGAAGGAGGTCTATTAAGTGTTAAACTCTCAAATAGACTAAGAATAAGAATTAAGAATGATTTATATAGAAGAGTTGCTCATAACCTAATGCTTTAAGGTTTTGAATTGAGATATGGTACTTTTCTTATATATAAGTTACTCTTTCTCCAAAATGGAGGTTGACAAAAATTTAATATGTAATTGAGCTAGCCTAGTTTGATTATTTGGCTCTTTACGTATGTTAATTTTTGTGGCACCCACAAATGTTAATTTATGCATACATCACATACTAGATGTTCATTCTTGTGTTTGAGGGTGTGTATCAAATTGTTAAGGGCTTGTTTGTTTTCATTTACGCTTTTTATTTTTTGTTTTTTAAATTCAATAAAAAACCTGTTTGTTTGAATTTTTGGTTTTGGTTTCTTATAGTTTTCATAATTTATGAAAACTATAAAAAGTAGTTTTTTTTTTGTAATCTGATTTAATATAAACTCAAGTATATATTATTTAATATTAATTACTAATAAGAATTATGAATAATTTAATTTAAGATTATAAATTTAATTATTTAGAATTATGAAAAATTTAATTTTTAAAATAATTTTAGTTCAATAATTATTAATAAATATAATTTAAAATATATTCAAAATTTATAAAATTTAAATATAATTTAAAATAATAATTTAAAAATGAATATTAATTTTATAAATAGAAATTAATCATTAAATTATTTATTTTAATAAAAATATTTAATTTTTATTGATAAAAAATAATTTATCCTTAAAATTTATCTAATATATAATTATTATCAGTAATAAAAATATAACCATATTTATATTAACAACCAAATAGGTTTTTATTTTTATTTAAGAAAAACACACACTAAAATCATAAAACAAAAACCAAAAATCACAGTAAAAAAACAGAAGTGAAACCAAACGGTCTCTAAATTTCTATGTTCATTCCTAGGAATGAGGGGATGTATTAAATTGTTAAATTTCATATTTATCAAGAACAAAAATTAATAAGGATTTATATGCAAAAAATGCCCATCATCCAATGCTTTAAGATTTCAGGTGAAAATATGAGTCACTTTGTATATAAGCTACTTCTCCTCTGAAATGCAGGTTTATGAAAAATTTAACATTCTTTATGCTACACAATACTAAAAAATATTTAATTTGGCTCTTCCTTTTTAAAAGGAAAAATAATTGGCAGTTCTCACCTATCTATACCTTTAATTGACAATTGTTTTGTCCTATTATGATGTATCCAAAGCATCCCAACGCTAAATCCTTGTAATGAAGATATGAGATCTTCAATTTTTGAATTGTTTTCTAATTTTTAATTGCTATGTACAACCATGTAAAGAATCACCATTTAATGGTGAAGCATATTGTTATAGTTAATTGGTCAAATCGTGAATTAACTATCTAGATTGCGAGAGCAATGAAGGAAGAAGAATTAGAGAGGGAGATGAAGAGAGAGTAAGAGGGAGAATTCAAATACTTCCAAAATAAGAGTAACAAGGAAGAAAAACAAATATTTTATTGCCTGGGTAGCTATTTGTTACACAATGACTATATGAAACAGTTAAAAAAATGTTTGCCAATAGACATGAGCCACAAATAAGTGTATTACAATAGTATTTAAATAAAACAATACATTTCTTGTTTCCTTGAGGCTTCTTTTGTAGCATCATTCTTTGTTTATTTATTTATCATTTTTGTTCCCACATTTCATCTTTCAGTTTTTGCAACATTGCTCCTTCCTTCAGGAACCTTGTCCACAAGGTTAGCTATCTTTTATATAGCTCAGAAAAGAATTCTAGGTTCCATTTCTTTATTGAGCCTTTTGTTCACTAAACCAGAAATTGTGTTATAGGTTTATTGTTGCGTTTGACTACCTTTCTATCCAATATTGATGTTGGAGCTTCGATCTATAATATTGGGTGTCGTTGGAAGGTCAAATGATACTGACTTATGCCTTTACATTTACCTTTTGAGTTGAGATACGTGAAATGTGGGATGAATTGAAGATTCGGCTAGCAATTGGAGCTTGTAGGCTACCCTTCCCATCTTCTATATGATTTTGTATGATCCATGGTATAATGGGGATAATTTGTGATTACTCCTCTTCTAAGGTGAATATTGTTTATAGGGTTGAAACTTTAGGACCACTCATTCCCCCAAACTCGAACTATTTATTTGTTGTCTTTTTATCTACTTCTTGTTTCATCAGATGCTAGGCTCCTCTGAGATGGAATTTAGTGATTGGTAATGATTCTCGGTCTCATAGCTTAATTCACCAATAAAATTTTGGAATCATCGGAGAAATGTGGTCCGTACACTGGGGGTAGATAACCATACTGAATTTCAAAGGGTGTTAAATTGATAGTTGCGTGATAGGTGGTATTTATACCACCACTCAGCTTGAGTATCCAATCGGACTACTTGTTTGAAAAATCACATAGCAAATAGGTAACCGATATTTTATTTATAGCTTATGTTTGCCCAGTAGACTGGGATGGTAGGCAGTGGAAAAGTTTAAGCTTACCACTTGTAGTTTGAAGGTTTTTTACCTAAAAAGCACTCAATAATGATGAGTCTATATCACTCACAATTGCTTCGATCATTCAAGTAGTTTAAAAATGCAATTGATGAACATTTGAGTTATCTTTGGGGTTAAGTAGGGATGCTTAGTAGCAATAAAATGAGAAAACTTGCATGTGAGAACTTGATCGAGATAACTAGGAACAAGAGACTGAACTAGAGTCGTATAGAGCAAGAGAACAAGAAACGTATAAAAATTTAGAATTGTGGCTCTCATACCATGTCAAACTTAGAGAACTTGGAGAACTGAAAATCCCTTGTATTAGAAGAGAGCATTCATATATATGCAGAAAAGTCCTACCTCAATAAGGATATAAAGTAGAAGACCTATTTAAATAAGGAAGAACTAGAATGTTCTCCTTTAATTTAGAGTTGACTACCTAAATAGGAACATACTTAAAATACATTAATTACACCAACAAATCAGTTAATTAAATTAGCAGCTAAATCTTCTGGTTAAATTAGTGGCTAAGTCTTTTGACAGGTCGAAAGCTTGTTGCTCCTTCTCCCTCCAATTCTAGTTCGTAAGCAGTCCAGTCAATGGTTTGACCGTCTCCCTATAATATTTGATATATCCTTTGTAGTAATTGTGAGTCAAGAATCCCCTCAGCTCTTTGAGGCATCATGTTATGGCCACCTTTTTATAGTTTCTAGCTTCTTAATGTCGGTTGCCACTCTATAATCAGAAATTGTGTGACCCATATAATTTGTCTTGTTCCAAAAAGACATTTGCTTCCCTTACTAACAACCTATCGTTTTGTTGTATTCGCATGGTTATCTGTACATGCTTGAGATGTTGGAAGGACTTACTATAGATTATGATGTTGTCAAAGAAGACCACGATGAATTTTCTCAAGAAGCGCTTGAAGATCTCATTCATAAGGCTTTAGAAAGTGGATGTACTGTTGGTTAAGCCTAAAGGCATGATCAAGAATTTGTAGTGTCCTTCATAGGTTTTGAAGGCTGTCTTTGGAATGTCTTCAAAATTTATTCGAATTTGGTGTCTTGTTTAAGTGTCTTGTTTCAGAGCCTTCCTTTCTTTTATGAGAAGGCATGAAGGTATAATAATTTGAAATCTGTTGTTGAGAATCAGTTGGAGATTTTAATAGGAAAGGGTTTCTGTCAGGTTGCTTGATATTAAGTGTTGTTTAACCTTTTCTTTTTTGTAATTGTTGGGTGTAAAGGGCATTCATGGTTCTTCGATAAGTTAACTGTTGTTAGGACACACTTGAGTTTCTTAAAATTGAATTCTTGTTGTTTCCCATTTCCAAAGTGTTTTTGATAGTCTGAGTTTTGATGCTTTTGGTTCTCAAATTCTGATATGATAGTAATGGATACTTGAAATTTCATTCTTATATTTTACTTTTGAATCATTGTCAGGTATTACTTGAGATATATGGACCCAAAGAACTCTAAAGAATTAGTTGATAAGAAGAAGGAGATGTAAGTGCACTTTTATTTGTTATATAAAAGTAACCCTGTTCGGTAGGTGCAAATACATGTTTATTATTCCGTTCAATAATCTTTTAGCTACTTTTAGTAATCTTTTCACCTTCAGTTATTGGAGCCCAGTTGATGTCTACGTGGGTGGTGCTGAGCATGCTGTTCTCCACTTACTTTATGCAAGATTCTGGCATAAGGTTTATGGCCCCCATCTGTTGAATTTGTAGGGAACCTTCATAACTTTTGTAATAGCTAATTGAATTTCTATTCTATCTTCTATTCCTCCTCATTAACTTACTATCGGGTTCCTATTATTTTTGGCTTTCATATTGCCTATTCATGTTTTGTGCGTCTCTTGTTAAATGAAATTCCAAAAACTCTTTTTTTTCCCTCTATTTTTGTGATTGAAGGCATAGGTTGTTGGTCATGTTTATGCTAATCAAACTAACATGAATTTTATAGCTTATTGAGTAAAATGGGGTTGTTTATGCTGCTGTTTCGATGACATACAACTTTCATGGATATAGAGTTTAGTAGATAATAATACTTAAATTGGCTGTGAGCTGTCTTCATTCAAATAGATTATTCAATTTTATTTTGTTTCTTTCTGCAAGAAGTAACTTCTGATTGAAATTCTTTTGCAGGTTCTCTATGATATTGGTGTTGTGTCAACCAAAGAGCCATTCAAGCGTGTCATAAACCAGGGAATTATCCTTGGGGAAGTAAGTACGATTTTCGAGCAACAATAAGCAATATTATGAACTTGTAATAACTAGTGTGGCAGGTTCAATACATGGCTTATAAAGACTCGGAAGGAAACTATGTATCTGCTGACTCAGTTAATACGTCAGAAGAAATTCATCAGGAAATAATTCCTGAGGAGAAGGTAAGACCTATATGTATCTGTATTTTACTACATTTGATGCTGATACATTTGTGCAAGAGGAAGGGAATACATTGTTTCAGTGTTCTGAGGAGGGCTTTCGTTTCGGTGTTTCAGATAATTGATTCTGACAGTTAACTGTCTATATAGGTGATGAAATCTGGGAATGCATTTGTACTAAAAACTGATCCTGATATTCTTCTGATTGCTCGAGCTCACAAAATGAGTAAAAGTAGGGGAAATGTTGTCAATCCAGATGATGTTGTTTCTGAGTATGGTGCAGATTCCCTTAGGTTATATGAGATGTTTATGGGACCATTTAGGTATACTTCTTAATCATAAGTCTATAGAAGGTGTATGTAGAGGTGCTTGCTTACATGTTGGCTTCTTCCAATTTTGCTTTTAGAGATTCAAAAACTTGGAGCACTAGTGGAATTGAAGGTGTATATCGGTTTTTGGGTAGAACTTGGAGGCTGATTGTTGGTTCACCTTTAGCTGATGGTTCTTTCATAGATGGAACATTGACAATTGATGATGAACCAACTTCTGAGCAGCTAAAGTCTCTCCATAGATGCATAGCTAAGGTTATTTATGTTCTCCTGGATTCTTCTTTATGTTTCACTAATTTAGCTGTATGGTGCCAGTGCATTTGGGTTTCCCCGATACCTTTTGAAGTGCGGCTGGAAAGCTTGCTTTAACTTCTTGTTAATGCAGGCAGAAGTCAATAATGGCATGTAGCACTCCATAATGAATCTTCTTGCTATTTAATTTTGGATGACAGGTAACTGAGGAAATTGAAGGAACAAGATTCAACACAGGAATATCTGCAATGATGGAATTCATCAATGCAGCATACAAGGTTTTTCGATATAACTATTATTTCTTAGCTTCCAAAGACTGGATACTTGATGCTTGATTTCATTCCATGCCCAAATAATCTTACCCCTCTCCATATTTCGTATATTTACTTTTGTTTAAAGCCTTAATTTTCTAGTTGACTTAATCTGCTCTATTGCAATTTTTACATGTAAAGTGGGACAAACTTCCGAGATCAGTTTTTGAAGACTTTGTTTTATTACTGTCACCATATGCACCTCATATTGCCGAGGAACTTTGGTTTCGTTTGGGGAACTCAGCTTCATTGGCTTATGAACCTTTTCCTGAGGTTATATCTTGTTTCTTTCCTGAGGTTATTCATTGGAATGTTTACTATTTGGTTTCCTCCTCACTTTTATGTTGTTTTATTCATTATCATTATTGTATTCCTGTTTCTCAACAATCTATGACTTATCAATATTTTCAATGTCTATACGTTATGCAATGGAAACTGCCCTACTTCTGTATTATGTGCTAGCCCTTGTGATAAAAATAGATGTGTTATTACTATGGAATCGTTTTATATTCTGGTTCTAGAATCCATATGTTTGACTCCTGATTTGCAGCTAGAACTTGATAGGTACCTCTTCTAGCTTGGAGGAATGTTGAAGTAGAAAACAAAAAGCAGAATGATGACACCGTCTGCATTCCTAAGTTTGTTAAATTTCTACAAGCACAACTTCTTATGTTTGTCATTGTATTGCAGGCCAATCCTTTTTTCCTGAAAGACTCCAGCATAGTTCTACCAGTTCAGATCAATGGCAAGACAAGGGGTACCATACAGGTTGAAGAAGGATGTTCAGAGGCCGATGCTTTTAGTTTGGCTACACAGGATGAGAAGCTATCCAAGTATCTTGATGGAAAATCTGTCAAGAAACGAATTTTCGTGCCTGGAAAGATTTTAAACGTAATTTTGGGCCCTCAAAATGTCAAGGCAGGTGTCAGATAATCAATTTTACAGCATACCTGAACTAATGTTGTGGATGCATCTTAAGTGGAAGAATTGTAAAGCCTGTTGAAGATCTTTACTAGTATACTTCTGGCAGCTGAACTTAAAATGAAAGTTGAAAGAAGCACTCAGAAACAGAAGAGCTGAAAGTTTACCATTTCGAGGATGTGTATAAAATTCTTCTTGAGAGAGGCATATGCCATATTTTGAGTATACAAAAGAAAATTTTTGTAGATACAAGCACCTGAAGAAAGCATGTAATAATCTTGAACCTTAAATTGAGTTAACAAATGCTTGTGTTACGAATTTTCTTGTAAACAAGGGTTGAGTACTGTAGTTGCTGCGCCTGCATGATGTGAAGTCTTTCCAAAGAAACTTTGCTTGTCCATTCACACCACCACTGCAACTGTCAAAAGATTTACCAAGAGAATGTAATCAGAACTAGAGTGAAACTTCGTTGCAGGTCCTGGAACATGATTTGAAGCTAATGGTGACAAAACCGTAAAGGTAAATTTCATGATCAGATTGGCTATACATCCAAAGCCTTTTCCTTTAACGGCAACCTCTCAACTACAAGTCTAACAACTCGTCCCTCGTTCTCGTATCAAATCATTCCATGTATCCAGATATATGGTATAACTTCCAATCTTTCATTCCCCTCGCTACACTGGCACAGAATCACAGTATAATATGGACGTACAAATGTCACCTCATGTTTGCTTTCATTCGACGGCCCGCCAAGATCCTGACCTTCTTTTCCAGAGAATCCATTTTTTTAATTCGAATGACATGCAAATCTCCAAATATTCCACAGTACCACGTTGTGAACATATTCTACCAAACGTAAACGTCTTGACTTTTTACAATTTACAGATTACCGACTGTAGTCTTGTCTTCGCTTCAGGGAGAGAGCAAGAAATATGAGACATCCACTTTAACGCCACTTTAATCTGCCACCTCATAAATTTGCTCTCTTTTCCCATATGTTCCTCTCTTTGAACCTGTTCATACTTCAATGTACTATTCTCCATCTCAGGTTTTCTTGTGCCTTCCGTATTTAGATAAAAGCCCACTGAACTAGAGCCGTTGTCGTTTGTTTATCAGAGTTCTGGGATTTGGATATTAGATTTTGATGAAAAAGATTGCGACTTTTGCAGGAAGAGCCATGACCAAGAAAGCTCCAGCACTACCCATACGACATCTCTTTTGGTTTGGTTGGAAGCTGCTTGTTATTCTCTGTCTCACTCTCTGTTTGATCGCTCTGCTCAGACTCCATTCTCAGTCCAATTTATCGTCTCCAGATTCATTTTCTCCTGCAAGATCTCGTCTTTCTCGTGTTGCTTTCGAGGGTCTTCCTAAAATCGCCTTTCTTTTTCTCGTTCGCGGTCACCTCCCTCTGGATTTTCTATGGGGCAGCTTTTTCGAGGTACTATTTTTTACAGCTTTGAGTACGAATTTTTCGTCAGTTTCTTGAGGAAAAGGAAAAAGAGAATGATGGGAGTTGGTATTGAAACGGACTGGTTTCCAGAACGCTGACGTGTCGAAATTCTCGATTTATATTCACTCGACGCCTGGGTTTGAGTTCGATGAGTCAACCACAAGGTCGCATTTCTTTTACGGTCGGCAGTTGAAGAATAGTATACAGGTGATTCTCTTATAGCACCAAACAAACTTGCAGGTTCTGCCCTCTTTTTTTTTCAAAGTTCGTGATTAGGTATATGGTCTTTTTTATTTGATTTGCTATGGTTTTTTAATTGCCGCATGGAAGGTTTGATTAATTCCTTCTTCTGCCTGGGAAACTGAAACTTAACTAAGAGTATCTACAGTTAGTATTTTATCATAGCAGTTTGATTAAATTTGGTTCAACTTCTTACCTTTCCTAAAATCTCTTTGGACGAAATATTAGGTGACTTGGGGAGAATCGAGTATGATTGAAGCAGAGCGGTTGCTGCTTGCAGCTGCTTTGGAAGATCCTGCTAATCAAAGATTTGTTCTTCTCTCTGACAGGTTGCTTCTCTTTTGCTAAGTCATCAATCTATCTCTTTACTTGTCGAGGGGCTTTTCCCTGGATTAGTAAGTGGATTTCGAGTGCCTGAGTAGGTGGCGTTGAGAAGGTTATTTGGTTTCGAAATTAGGACATCCTCTGCAAGTCAGAATAAATCTTCTTACTTTTTTGGGGGTGGGGGTTTAAATGCTGAATTAGTATGGTCATTGGTTATAAATTATAATTGAATTAAGGGATTTTCTGCGTTGCAGTTGTGTGCCTTTGTACAACTTTAGTTACATATACGACTATCTGATGGCTTCTCCAAGGAGTTTTGTTGACAGGTAGCTAGGAAGCTTAGCTCTTTACTATTATTTTTGGTGTCTTACCAACAGTTGCCCGAAAATTTGAAGTCTTAAGATTTAGGAGTTGCTTTATCGTGCAGCTTTCTTGATGCAAAAGAAGGTCGCTATAATCCAAAGATGTCACCTATTATACCTAAGAAAAAATGGAGAAAAGGCTCCCAGGTGCTTCTTCACTGATTTGTATACCAATATATCGCACTAAAGAATGGCTAATGGATTATGTTACTTGAACTCTGAGTTGATTATCGATGAGGGTTGTTTAGCCTATAACTGAAGAAATTTACAGCTTGTGGCCTCACTGATATCAATTTTATAGAAAGCTATTTCTTATGAAATTGGTGCTCATTTTAAACAAGAAATGAAGTGCTATCATGATATGAGAATGCTTTACAATCAGTCAAAATTGTGATTATTGGATTTCTCTACAATGAGACATTCCAACAAGTTAATTACAGTTAAACAAGTTCTATCAGTTGACACCATAGAATAAAACCTTCAACTGATTTATGCAGATCATTATCTTGTCAGAACATTGTAAAAAGGGATGAGTGAACAGTGCAAAACTATAGTAGTGCATTTGATCGCTTACATTTGCTAGAACATTTTCCATGGCACTTTTTTTTCCCTCTTCTCAAAACTGGCATTTAGTATTGAAAGTATCAAATGCCAGACTGATAAATTTTAGTTTAGCAGTATTTGTTGAACCTTACAACTTAAAGATATGATCCTACAGTTGTCTGCTTAGGCTTAAGTTGATCTTTCTTATTTTTTATATTAGCAATCAGTCAACTAATATAAAGCTTGATATCAGTGGATCACATTGGTGCGAAGTCACGCAGAAGTAGTTGCTGATGATGGAGTTGTATTTCCCATCTTTAATAACCTTTGCAAGGTAAGCTGTTGCATCTGGGGCCTGATACATTATTTTGAGATGAATTTACACATCTTCCTTTTCATTGAAGAAAATAGTATCCTTGTGTCTTTGAATATGGAACAGTATTAACATTTCATTAGCAATCTGAGCATTCATATGGTAACATTTCTCTGCAATTTTATCAGAGGATGTTAGACTGTAGATAGCCTGCATAATGTGAAATTACTGACCAAATTATCTGCATCTTATGGCAACATTATCTATCTCTGCAGCGGCGCCTGCCCCTTGACGTTGGAAAGGGAAAGCTGAATATTGTAAGTTTTACTCAATTACTTACCTGCATAATGAAAATTAAGTAATCTAAGTGAAGAAAAACAAATTTCAGATATTCAGAAATTTGATGTTGTTGGCTGATCGTTTATGGGACTTGCTCTGTTGAACCCTTTCTGTCATTCCCTTTAGTTTTGCTAAGTGATTTCTCATTCTCCCGAAATGTTCTTGTTTTGTGGGCCTATTTATTTAAAATCAATAAGAATGTTTGAGTGCTTGTATAATCAAATTAATGAGATGCATGCTACAAAAGGAACATAAAGTTCACATGTTTACCAGCCGTAAATTTTCAAAGAAAGGTAAACTGAGATAGGACCTCTAGTCAAGGCTTCTATATAGTATTTTCTTTATTATTTGTTTTTCTTTGAAGGAACTGATCTATTAATCTAACCTGGCATAATTAAATACAGAAACTTCAGAAGCAGCATAACTGCATCCCTGACGAGCACTATGTTCAAACGTTACTAACTGTAAGTCCTTTTTAGATTTCTTATTTCTCAAGTTGAACACTTCCCGCAACTCTGTAACTGGTATTGACCTTTTCTCTTGTTAATGCAGTCCTTAGGAGCTCATTATGTTGTAGTCTTAACTGGGACTTTTCTTTGTCTTGAACTTGTTTATTTTAGATGAGTGGGCTGGAAGGTGAACTGGAAAGAAGAACATTGACTTATACAGAATGGAACATGTCTGCAGCTAAAATGGATAACAAAGGCTGGCACCCTTTCACATTCACCTATGGAGTTGCAGGCCCTAAGAAGATCAAACAGATAAAGGTTATTATTTTGGCTTCTTTCTTCTCTTATTACCAAGATTAATGGGTTATATGTGAATATAACGCTTTCATCTCCATAAGAAGGGAATGTAAAGAATTCATTTTGAACAACCTGGGGAGTTGAGCTGTCTGGCTACTTCACCCCTGCACTTCTGATTGCTTCGTTTTGTGTACATGAGAAAGTTGATAACGCCCATCATAAATGTTTTTTATTCACATCGTTGGACATTGTGATGTTTTTGCAGTTCCTTTACAATTTTCTGTTGATTCCTGGATTTGGTGTCATTTTTTTGAGCTTTCTGGTACTGTTCTGGATTCAGTTCCAAACCTATAAGCTTGGTTCATCCTTCTGAATTCTTGTGCTTATTGATTCAACAGGACATCAATCATATATACTATGAGACCGAGAACAGAACAGAATGGTGTCATACTAATTCAACATCTGTTCGCTGCTTTCTATTTGCGAGGAAGTTCTCTCGAGGAGCTGCGATGCGGCTTTTGAGTGAGGGTGTTGTTGGTCCCTTTGATGCATCTGCATTATTAGCCACACCTGCATAACATAATACGCAACACTATCAGATCAAATCCTAGCCATCAACTGATCAATAGAATAGCAAGTGAGGGCATTCCTAGGTCAGTTACACAGTTACAATTATACACATATCTTACAGAAATCAGAAGATAAGGGCATAGGAACAAAATGCGGCTGCGATTCGTTCAAGTTTTGATGAGAATGAAATTGGAGATCATTTATTTTATAATCCTCGATACCATTAGTATTTAGCCTAGAGTTTATCTGATGTCTCAATGTAATTAGAGCAGAATTAGTTTCATGGGTGGTTTTTGTTAAAATTCTCTCTTGTAGACCTTTTAGGTTGTGAATATGCTTATATTATTTGATGTCCATCTACATGGGGCGCGAGATCGATGTTAGGTCCATTGGCAGATTGGCTTTTCGTACAACCTCGCAGAATCTCTCTTTTCTCTTTTAGCCAACCCCTTCTTTAGCTACATAACTTGCATAAAACATTATAGTCAAATTGATGTAAAACTATTACACCATTTAGCAGTTGAATCATAAGTAATACATAAAATTTAGAAGCTTTACCTATTTTTTTTATAAAAAACTATAAATGTTCATCGTACTACATTATTAGTTCCTGGCTTGTTGCGCTGGAGTTCCACTTAACTAATGGTCAGATTAATCTGAAGAGCCTCCAAATTTTATTCATTTTTTGTAATTTGCATCCCACAACTCTTCTTTTCCTTCACAGTGGGATACAGAATCTTATTACTGGAAAAACAGCATAAAATTTTCTCCGAGGTGAGCGAGATTTGGGAACGATGAACTCCTTCACTTGCGTTTGAACTCAAGTGGTAGGGTAAAAGTTGCCTTGAAGCGGCATCTGCTGTAGGTGAGATTTGTGCTTCACACGTCTGAAAATTTCCAAAGCTAAAGCGGTGAAAAATAGAAGTACAAGGAACCCGACATAAGCCCATTTCCATTTTTCTGCATGACCTTGTTGGCCTACCCCAATGAAAATGTTTGTTATGATCAGAGCAATCAATGCATAGCCTAAAACATGGTGGCATATCTCCCACACCCTTCTGAATTCGTCCTCTCTCTTTGGTTGCAAGCAAAGACCAAGCATCTGTAGATGTATATGTACACTCAGACATGTAATAGATGATGAAAGATTTATGCAAGTATTAGCAAAAAGCTGGAAAGCTTACCTGTACAGATGCGAACGTAAATATTACAATGTCAAGAATCCGGTGAGCTTTCGAGTTGTGCTGCTTGGAAGAGCCTCCAAGCAAGATTCCAATGGCCCAGCCAAGTGCACCCACGACATATCCCAGAGTCTGGCACAAAATGTGAACGTTGTACCACTCCTCCCATTTCAGGGGAGACTTTCGAAAAGATCTTGCAACAATTGCCCCCAATGGCAACAGAGTTCCCCATCCTATGATGTTTAGCAGCAAGGGAACCTGTTTTTGTTCGTGACTCATTCTTCAATCCCAAAAAAAAAAAAAACTTTGCTATCGTGAAAATGCGCAAGAAAATCAAAATTGTTCTTCTTACACTCTTGAGGGGATGCTTGGGGTGCCTAACACGTTGACGCTTTGGAGATCTTAGGTTAGTTGTTACTCCATTCTCCATTTCGTGAACAAAAATATTATCCCCAACTTGACCTGCATGATTTTGTGTGTCTACTTCCAATAGAGAGACATCCACATTGCATGAACTTGATTCTGCAGTAATCGCATGGGAATAAAATGTAAGGCTGACCAGGATTACTTGCCAATAAACATTCATAGTCTTTGGGATCAAACCTTGTGTAAATTGAGGACCACATAATGCAACGACATATATGACTCTGTCAGGAGTTCATGGTTATCTCACAATTTGTTTCATAAACTAGGTTTCCACCCCCCGATTACTATGTGTACTGGTTGTTTAGAATATGTTCTTTTCTTGTCAGCTTAAAGAATCCTGTCTGACTTGCTTGAACAGCACAAATCAAATCAGATATTATTCTGATCTTTACCATGTACCTGTCTGCTGCTAATTATTCTAAACCTCTTTCTAACCTTGCGTTTTGGCCCTAAAGGAGTTCAAAATGATCATTAGGCAATAAACATGTGATGATAGGAACATATCAAAGTTAATTAAAATCAATTCCAGGTGCATTAAGCAGGACATTTTGATCTATAAATGGCAAAATAAGAGTTTAAAAGAAGCTTACGATCATTTTTGAGGCCTTAAAATCGTGGCTGAGAGATTGCTATGAATGGCATGAGAATGATTACTCTGCAATATATTTCATATTAAATGTTATCTGCAACCTACTAGTTAAAATATTGGACCAAAAGTAGTGGTGAGGTTTTCTGTTCCTGCGTTCTCTTCCTACCAGAAGCAGAAACTTTTTACATTTTTCCTAGTCAATAATGATTTTAGATTATTGCATCTATGGCCTAATTGGCCCCTTATGGTTGCTTGATTCATAAAAAAAATTTATAATACAATTTTAAAATTCTATATATAAGTATGTATGCCCCCAGTCAATTTATAACCAGGCAACCTTTTTTTTTTAATTTTTAAAAAGATTAGTCCGGGAAGTATTCCTCCACGGCGGGAACATCTCAAATCAAGAAGGGCTACTGCTGGCTCAGGAGTTTGCTGCATTTCCAAGAGTCGAACCCTCAACCTTTTAGTTAAGCAACGAAAGTACGTGCCACCTACACCAACCAGGCAACCTTTGATTGGCAGAAAACTTGTCGAAAGTATTGGCCTAGTTTTGTTGGTAGCCCAACTTTCCTTTGCATCTAATCAAGTTATTTCTTCTTTCACTAAAAGGAAAAGAAAGACATGTAAATCAATTCTCCGGCGAATGTCAACTTTCGTTTATATAAGAGCTGTGCTCTCCTATCAAATTTACCTCACTTTCTCTTCGTATAAGCTTTCCTTCAAATCAATAACCATGACGTTTCTGAAACTAATGTTTTCTTTATTAACAAAAATGGTTCTGGTTGGAGCTCTGCATCTAGATAATCATGTCCAGAAATCGGCCACGGTAGCTGAATTTTCCCTTTCCGAAATGAACAAGTAAATTCAATCACATCCTGGCACAGCAGAGCCTCAGAACCGACATCACATTCAATAAGTTCCCTCGTGTCAGTCGTCTGAAGAACAGTCCAGGTCCCGATTGTTGCAGGAAGAAATGTGTAAATGTCAAAACTGATCGTTTGAACTGTGGAATATGTGGATAAAAGTGAAGGCACACTGAGAGATATGTTGCAGAGGAATGTGTGAGAATGCTTCGCTTGACAAGAGACGCTCTGGTGGGTGCAACAGTCAGTGTAAGAAAGGGGAATTATGTGCAGTTGTGATCTGCGGAGTGTTTCAAGGACTGACGATTACGTATTTCCAGTACATAAGTGTACCTGCAATTTTCTTTAATCAAAACGTTCGACCCTAAGAATCTGTTATTATCAGCAATATATTGTATTTAGTGCCATCTAAATGTAATATTATCAGCTTGAGCTTTTCTGAGTTTCTATTTTTATTTTAAATAAAAATAAAAATCTGTTTAATTTTTAATATCATCTGTCAAATTTTATTTGAAATTCATATATTTTGAAAATATTTTAAATTAAATTAAATTAATTAATAATTATTTAATTTAATTATAGAAATAAAAACTTATTAAGCAAAATTAAATTATTTATAATTCTTTCTAATAATTAATATATTAAATAATTAAATAATATATATTTATTAAATCAGATTTTAAAA
>JAOTIZ010000002.1:16400128-16432001 GCA_027123425.1 Erythroxylum panamense | reverse complement strand
TAATTTATTTATATTTTTATTTATATAGAAATATATACAAACAAGAATAATTTTTAATATATTTTTTATTAGTGAAAAATAGAAAACATATAAAAATTATTATTTAATTTTTTGTATATATTTCTATATAAATAAATATAAAATAAAATTTTAATTATTTCTTATTTTCACCATTTAGGATGGAATGAAAATAACATGAAACTCTTTGCTTCCATCCTATTACATTTCATTCTATTATGAAACCCTCAAACAAACGATAAAAGTGTGTAACGTTCCATTCCTTTTCATCCCTATCCTCCCAACCAAATAGGGCCTAAGATGCCTACATGAGGGGTCTTTACAAGGTATTCCTTGAGTTCCACTAAGAAGAGAAAAGACAAGGGATGCTTATCTATAGGCAAAATTGGAGATGCATATCACAAAAGGTTGTGTCTGATAGAAGAGTTGCAAAAGGTTGTGTCTGATAGAAGAGTTGCAATGCTCAATTTAGGCTATTTACCCTTTTCTTTTAATTTTCTTAATTTTATTTAATGAGTTTAATTAAGTTTGAAGTGTACAGTTAAATACAATTGTAATCATAAGTATTTATCAAGCCAACGATATTAATGGAGATACTAACATTGGGTTAGATTTGAAAAAAAATTGAAAGTTTAAGTTTTTAATTGTCACTTTTTAAAGTTTTAAGTTATAATTATAATATTGAGTAGAATTTGGGACTTTTTATAATCAACCATTTATTTAAAGCATAAAAATCAAGATTTGGTAGATAACTACGTATGTACTCTTAATTTTCTTATCTATAAATGGTTAAGATATTTGAAGACATACTTCTAGTTACTATTGATTAAGGTATCCCTTAGAGAGAGATCTAGATCGGAGAAAATATAAAATTGAAGATCTAACTCTGAATAATTAAGCGAAAATCCAATAATGCAGAGATCATTTACCTCTTTGTTTGACATTATTAGAGAGGGTCAAATCTAGCCTCAACATAATATCTATATTTAGTAGTCTGATATGACTAGCGGTCTCTGAAAGGACAGGATCCTTTTTTTAATATTACGATATTTTATTCTGTTCCATGAGTTTCAGTCATTCATTTATGCGAGATCCGCGTTCATTTATGCGGGACTCACGCAGGACCCATATAAATGAATAATTGAAATTTATAGAACAGAATAAAATACCATAAAATTAAACAGAGGATCCTGACTTGTCTCCGAATTGTCAAAATAGTTGCGTGCCCGGAGTTTCCCCAGAAATTAAAACAACCAAACTATATATGTCAACATCAGATTCAACTTTCCACGTATGAACCCTAATTTACTATTACTACCACACTCATGCTCTCTCTCTCTCTCTCTCTCTCTTCTTGTTCTCGTTTCATGATCATAAGTTAAACAGATTCGTTAAAACGTACAAGAAAATATGGTAACGAAAACACCGTTAAAATGATAATGACCATCTCCAGAAGAAATAACAAAATATTGCAATTGACTCCATTCGTTCTCTGCAATATGATTAAAAAGAATATTTTAACAGTCACATGTATAACTTCTATTGATCGTATTACAAGAAATTCATATTTAAAAATTTCCTAAGCAGAACTAATGCCTTTAGGAAAGGAGTTAAGAAGTTTGAAAAGCTCTAAAACAGAAGAAACTACACTGAAAATATATGAGAGTTACTGTGCTTTATAATATCTAGTCATAGGTTAACTTTGCGACTTGGTAATAACGAAGTTCAAATTATTACCCTTTACTTTAGATTTTAAAAGGACAATTTATATTTTCATTTAAAAAACAAAGCTTCCCTAGGAGGTCGGTAGAACAATTTTATGATAGGCTAATTAGTTGTTATGGCAGTAAGAAGATGTTGAAGTTGTATTTCGAGTTGGTTTAATGGATAGATTCCAATCCTAGTGAAGCCCTTTATGCCTTTTGATAAACCAAAGGAAAAAAAGATTGCTTTACATACGCAACGACCAAATTCATGTATATGTAGAACTGTCAGACTTCTGCATGCAGACATTGACAATTCTCCCTATTACTTAACTCTGCATGCAGACATTGACAATTCTCCCTATTATTTAACTGTTTTTGTTTTTAAATGCCAAACTGCACCTAACTATATGCCCAAATATCCTAACTTTGTCTTTCATTGGCTGAAAATCAAGAAACATATTTTTCTCGAGGGAGGAATCGGTTGCTAGCTCCGTTACCAATCCGATCTGCCATAAATGCGACAAGTTCCCTAGAGTTTGTCGTGCCAAGGGGAGTCCGAGTCCCAGATTGCTACAAGAAGAAATGTGTAAATGTGATGATGGATGAGATGAGCTGTGGAATCTGTGGAAGCAAGTGTAAGTACTGTGAGATATGCTGCAAAGGGAAGCGCATGAACCCACTGATCAACAAGAACCATGCAACATCAAGTGCAAGAAAGGGAATGCATGGGTCTTTGGGATGTGCAATTATGCGTAAATGACCAAGTATCATTATTACATGCATGCATAATTTATGTACTTCAATATTTTTGCGTCTCACTTCGAGTTCGTGGCCAGCAAAAGGGCACCCGCAGGATTTCTTGAGGGGCACCATCCATATGTGACGCTTCTTCGTTCTTTGTTTATTTCCGTTGCTTATATTTATTTACAAGTTAAAATGCTGAAATAAATATTTCATACTAAAATTACTTGATTTCCTTTATTTTCTTATATGCATAATGTGTATGTTTCATCCTGTTATAAGATGGCAAATGTTAATACTTATCTTTGTCCTAATCTTGACATTGACATTATCTCTAGGATAATCTTGAACCTTTTTTATATAATGCCATTCATTAAAGAATTTTTATTAACATCACCAAAAATAGGCAATACAAGCATGATGAACTCTTGTTGGATAATAGATACTGGGGCTTGCATACACATTTCAGGGAATGCTTGCTTGTTCCGTAAGTTAGTTCCAGTGAAAGGGAGGTCTACTGTTAGTTTGCCAGATGGTTCCATAACAAAGGTTAGCATGATGGGAGATATAAGACTTAGCAAAGATGTTATCTTGAAACGTGTTTTCTATGTACCAAGTTTCAAGTATAACTTGTTATCTGTGAGCAGACTTCTAAAACAAGAAGATGGGTTTTTTACTTTTTATCCATTCTTTTGTGTTTTACAGGACCAGAAATCTAAAAGGGTGCTAGCAGTTGGAAAGGCTATTGGACATCTATACTATCTTACTGAAACGTCGTTTCATGATGATGTACTGAGTGCATTTGCTTTTTTAAGATGGAACATCACTCAGACTTATATGTAGTCTAACTTTCCTTCTCGTGTGGGCCCGTAGGTCCATTGTAAATTCTAGCAAGGGAAAGGGTCTCATTTATGTTCAGTATACATTTGTTAAACTTTATACAAAAAGATCACTGATTTAAGGAACTTTTATCTCTCACCATTGCTATTCTTTTCTAAACTCTATAAACTCAGCATAGATAGTGTATGTATGTGAGCGCAGGATGATGGAGACCATAGTATCCTAAGCTACCCTTATATGGGCGAGCTTCCATCAAACTTGCCCATATAACTCGGGAAACGGCTACCGGGAACCTGTAAAACATGGAGAACGTTACCAATGCTCTAATGAACATTACTAATGCGTTGGTGAAACTGTTGAACCACTTGATTAATCTCACTTTCTCCTGCTTATTCTAATGGTCAACTTGGTAACTGTATCCAAGTCTAATCTTTATAGAAAATAGAGTACATAAATTTTGCTAATAAGTTCTCTACCAAGTGAGCACTATCTTCTATTACAATGTATAATATTTCCTAACCTTATGATAGTCTTTATTTAAGACTACAAAATCACGTAAAAATGGATTTCTCAATTGTAATGTACAATAAATATTCCATTCTCATATTTACAACATGATCCCTGAATTTTACTGGAGGCATGCCTTTCGTAAAGAGATATACAATCATCAATTTAGTGCTAATTTGTTTAATAACAACTTTATTTTCCTTAACCCATTCTTTAATGGCTAAGTACTTAATGTTCATATGTTTAGTTGGCCTCCCACTCTTATTATTCTTAGCTAAGAAAATAACCACTAAATTGTCACAAAAAATTTTATAAATTGGGAAATGATATCCACAACTTTAAGCTCAAATACAAAACTCTTTATCTATATACCATCTGATGTAGCCTTAAAACAGGACACAAATATAGCTACTGTAGTAGAGGAAGCAATGAAGGTTTGTTTGTGTTTTATATTCAAGGTGAGATGATGCTCCAATTTCTTAGCGACAATAGCAGCTCTGATCTAGTTGATCATTCTGTCTGCAACTAGGTATTTAAGTTCGTCGGTTTCTTTATAAAGACGGTTGTTCCTTTCTTTCTAGAGAGAATAGATGGTTGTCACAAAAGCAGCTTTAATAAGAATAACATTTTGCTGTCCAAAGTTGGTCAAAGAAATAATCCGATGAATTACTTGGTCAGAGTAATAAATATTGCATCACCTTCTTAGCAACTACTCAATATGCTAAGCCTAGATTACTTTGATATCAACCAACATTCCTATCAAAAATGTAATGTTAGGCCTTATGCTAACCTCAGCTTACATTAGGCTTCTAATATCATAAGCATATGGAATATTTTCTATTCGTTCCCTTTCTAAGTCATTATAAAGGCACTGGTCCAAAGTGAACTTGTTGCCACACCTGGTGAATAATTCTTCATCCAAAATCTCTCCAAAATTTGATGTAGATTTCAGGATAGAGAAATCCTAAGGAATCTATTTTGATATATCTTAATGTCAATTACATAAGATGCATCACCTATATCTTTTCACAACAAGTCAGCCTTTGATTGGCAGCGAACTTCTTGAAAGTAATAATACTTGAATAGCATTGGCCTAGTTTTGATTGGTAGGCCAACTTTCCTTCACTTCAAATCAAGTTGTTTCTTCCTTCAGTAATATACAGGTAGTCTCATTGAATCAAGACAACAAAGGAAAAGAAAGCCCTGTAAATCAATTCACTAACTGATTTCAACTTTTGTTTATATAAAAGTTATGCTCTCCTATCAAATTTACCTCACTTTTTTAAGTCTTCGTATCAACTTTCCTTAAATAAATAACCATGATGTTTTAGAAACTACTGTTTGCTTTATCAACATAAATGGTTATGATGGAACTTAGCATCTAGATAATCATGTCTAGAAATTGGTTACAGTGGTTGAATTTTCATTGTCTAATATTAAACAAATAATTTCACTATGAGTGTTTAATCATATCCCGGCACAGTAGAACATCAGAACCAATATGACATGTAACAATTTCCCTTCCGTCTGTCATCTGAAGAACAATCTAAGTCTCAATTGTTATAAGAAGAAATTTGTTATTGTCAAATGGATCGTTTGAATTGTGGAATATGTAGATACAAGTGCAAGAACACTGAGACATGTTGTAGAGAAAAGTGAGAATGCTTCGTTTGATGAGAGGCTTTTTCTGGTGAGTGAAACAAGAAGTGTAAGAAAGGGGAATTATGTACAGTTGGGATTTACGGTTATGCCTGATGAATATTTTAGTGTTTCAAGTACTGGCGATTACCTATGCTATAGAACCTGTTGGTGGTCCTAAATTTTGATCAAATACTAAAAGATATTCAGCTAATATTATCTCTATTAATCAAGAAGACGCCTGGAAGACTAAAAAAGGCAAGAAAAAGGGATAAAATTGAAGAACCACGAAATCCGAACAAATTGAGCAAGGATGGAGTAGCTATCAGATGCCATCATTGTTCTAAAATTTGTCACAATATAAGAGGATACAAAAATAAGAGTCAAACTTTGAGGAAACCTAAAATCATTAAGGTGGTTATTATTAATTTTTTCTCTTCATTTCAGTTGTAGAGAATATGTCAATTTATTAATCAAAAAGTATATCGACATGTATAATGCATCGAAAAAGAGGAAGGTCACCAAAAACTAAAGCCCTTCATCTAAGTTTATTAGACTTACAGTTTTAAGACCCATATAATTAGTATATACATGCTCAAATACTACATCTTCTATCTTAAGAAGAGAGAAGAGTGGTCAAGTGATTAGTGAATATTTAGATTTAATTTCAAGTTACTTTTATTGAAATAAAATAACATATTTATGATGTTTATATGTGCAATTAGAGGAAATATTGTGATATTTTAGGATTTTAATGGGAATACTTATTTACGGCTGGTGAATAATAATGCAACGACAACTCAAGCTTTCTAAAATACAACTGGCAATACAACTCAAACTAAGAGGAGGACCAAATTGAGGGAAAAAGGATTTGGTCCTAGAAAATATGAAATTGTTGATGATTGAGAATTTGGATACCAACTTCTGGTTATATATTAGTTTCGGATATGTATTAGTTATCATTTGGTTGACAATTTTGACAATATTTGTTCACAATTTGAACATGGTTTGTTTGATAATTTGATAAGTTGACACTAATATATAAGTGTTACGTTTATAAAATTGTTAGTTATGCTTTGCTTAGGAATATATAATTGGTAGCCCACTTCTTGGTCTTGTCCTTATTTTATCATCTTGGAATTTTGGTCTTGTCCTTATTTTTATCATTTTGGAATTTTTTTCGTGTCCTCATTATATCATCTTCTTCACATTTGTATGGTTTTCTAACATTTGATCCAAGTTTAGATATTTATGAATGAAGTAATCATTTTGACATGCTTATTTGTTATAATATATGATCCAAGTTTAGATATTTATAGTACTAAATATTCTATCGCGTTGTTTGTAAGGGAATAGAGCCTAAGAAGAAGCAAAATCCTTCTACCTATAAATTATTTTCACTGCAACAATGAGTTCATCAAATTAGGATCCATTAGTTCCAATTCCTTTGTATTACCTATACAACAATGAAGTTTGCAAATGACTCATCATCATCACAAGATACTACTTGCATACTCAATGGTTTCCTTGTTCTTTTAAGACAACATATTACTTACTATTGAAAAAAGAGAAAAACAATTTACTAGTTAGAGTATAAGAGTTGATAGATTGTTACATAAGGTTTTATTTAACTAAAAAAAATACAATTTTAGAATAGATATTATTGCAAATCATCATGTACTCTCACATAATGATGAAGAAAATAGAAAGAGAGAATATATAAAGATTAAAAGTCTTTATGTTATTTATATTCAGATATCAGAGGCAAAATATTTTCATAGAAAAGCTTGGCATTTTGCAAGTATGCTTTCATAAAATTTAGTCATTTACTTGTTTTAGCATTATACAGACCGAAGTTTCACTTTATAGGTATACCATCCTCTATATAACTTAGTTAAAAATAAAGGACTTTGGTGTACAAAATTAAAATAAGATTAGACATATATGCCTTGGACCACAGTATTATTAAGCAATGAAATAACTTCTTTAATAATAGATCTTCACCTAATATCTCAGTCTGAATATTTAATAAACAATTTCAAAAACATGTAGTAGTTACTTCTTATGTATTTAGCTCAACTGGGTGGATCAATAACTTTTTCCTCTCTTTTTCAAATTTTATATGGAACTCTTAAGAGATTAACTCACAACAATTTTTTCCTTTGCAAAATCTATAAGCCTTCTACTAATCAAATTCTAAATAAGAACAACAATGAAATTATAAACATTTTCCTTGACAGTTGCATTCGATCTTTTCCTAATTAAATGCCCTAAATGTCCCATTTTTAATGTACCGTTCTTTAACAATGATAAAGAGGCCTACATGAGGGATCTTTACAAGGTATTCCTTCAATTCTACTAAGTAGAGAAAAGATAGGGGATGCTTATCTACAGGAAAAATTGGGAATGCACATTAGAAATGGTTATGTTTGATAGAAAAGCTGCAATAGTATGACCTTTCAACAAGACATGAATAACATATAACAAATTCAAATTTTTAGAAACCGTTGCAGAAAGCACAAGATAAAGTAGTGAGTAAAAGTAGGTTGCAGAACAAGAATGGGTATGGACAACAAATATATCATGTCCAAACCCATCTATATTATACACATGAGCAGTTTCACTCACCCACCATTCTCACATCGTCTACTACATTCAGTGCACAACCTGAACAAAAACTGAGAAATTAAATTCAACACTAGGATAATAAAAAATTGTGTTAAATGCTTACAGCAGCTACTGGTTTAGCTGGTGAAACATTTACTATAGTTACTAGTTTAGTTGCTGTAAACATATACGACTACAAAGAATGATGTGTGACAATTTATAGCTAATGTGAAAAGGAGCCAAAAGAATTTATAGCAAGTATAAGAACACTCTATAATGCAAAGAGGAGTGAATAAAAGGTACACAATAGGGACTAAAAAGTGCAACTGAGAAGAAAATGGGTAAGACAATCAAAATGATTTTTTTCAATACAATGTTTAGTCACAAAATGATCAAGTCAAAGTCAGTGAATTCATAATTATAAATAAGAAAGTTATTTTGTTATTTTAGTGTCACCAAAAGTATGGATTTTAGCAACAATTTAAAAATTCGTTGTCAAAGGATGGCCCTTTGGCAACAACAAAAAATAAACCATCTAAAAAAGCATGAGCATTTTGCAATGATTCCAAAAAAGCATCATCAAAGGCTTATAATTAGTGACACTTTTGTAAAACATCGTAAAATGGAAAGGTTTTGGTGACGATTTTGACTTTTAATGACGATTTTGAAATCGTCACAAAAAAATGTAGCAAATACTCAACCTTGTTATAGTGAGTTTTAGTATCTTCCAGCATAATTAATCCAATTCACCTAAAGTTATTGACACATCCTTTGGCAAACACTCATGTATTCTAATAGGAAGAAACCATTGTAGAAGCAAATGATAATCATGGCTCTTTAAGTCCAAAACTTTTCTATCGTATACATTGATACAACATGTTATATGGGAGGCATACCCTTCAAGAAATTTAGTTGATTTAAGATACTGACAAAAGCTTGTTTCTCTTCTTTTAATATAATGTAACAAGCAGGTGGAATCATGTATGACCCATCATCTCTCCTTTTCAAATACAAATATTTTCTTATATTCATATCTTCCAAGTCTAATCTAACTTTAATTGTGTCTTTTGATTTACCATCAATTCTCATCAAAGTGCGTAAAATATTCTCATAAAATATTTTTTAATAAGCATGACATGATCAAATAACTTCTTCTTTTAGTAAGGCATATTGAAAAAGATTCTTTTTATCTCAATATTCAATATGATTCAAGAGCATATATTAACATAAAAATGCATACATTACATGCATCTCATGCACCTTGATTCCTATTCATAGTTCAAAGTCAACAGAAAAGTAAATGACGTCGTTCTGAGCTTGAAATTTTTCAATAAATAAGGTTCGAGGCCCAGTCAACTCGAGCCTAGCCCTATTGCCATTTGTAACAAATTCTAAAATTTTATATAACTAATATATAAAAGCAAGAATAATTTTTTGCATTATCATTAGACACAACAAAATTAAATTAAATTAATTTATCTTAAATTAATTGATAAATTTTGATTTAATCAAAACTAAGATTAGGGGTAATAATATTTTTAGATTTAAATAATTATAAAATAAGTCAAATAAAATTGAAATTAATAAATTAAATTATAATTAGTGACTAAATTAAGACTTAAAATTTTTTTCTAAATTCTAATAAAATTTCCCCTATGACTAATCCGTTGGTGAGCACTTATAGTACATGATCTTGTTTTATTCTATTTTCCATTTCGCTAACACATTTAATGTATTAAGAGAGGCCAAAAATTGAGCAGAATAATTGGGAAATGTAGATATTCGTTACTTTTTATTATTAGAATAGAGATAGTCGTATTAGTTGCTCCCCTCATATATCTCTATAATTTTGACTTTAATTGTTGATGAATTTTATGCTAAATTAACTTTTCAGAATAAAAATGTTAACATTAATTCATCGTAGGATGTTCACGTAGTGACTAGTTTTTGATGGTGAAAATGAGCTCTGCTGAGAGGAATGTGACAAATTGCTCCCTAATAAAGAATAAATGAATGCAAAACAAATCTCCTCATCAAACACTAATCATCATGTCTTCCATGGTCAATCTTCTTCTTCAAGATTTTTAGTATTATCTAAAATACCTCTCTTTCTGTATTATCTGTATCTCATTTTCTATTAAGAAGCTATTATGTGAACATCTTATTATATATAATATATGTTATGTAAAGCTTCCTCGAATCTTCAAGAAAACATAGATGAAAATGAAGGCGGTGGCGATGTCCCAATGGTCCATACAGTATTAGTAAGATTTGTTATTTTAGAATAGTCATCGATTACAAAAAAAACTATGTTTGTTCATTGTGACGATATCATTTAATCATACATATGTGTTCAAATTTGGGTTCCTTATCTGGTTTGATTTAGCTTTGATTATTCTATGTTTTTTGCTCATTAGGTGAAATGCATGGTATATGCGGTTCATCTAATATAATAATCCTTACTGCATCTGGGAAATTATTCATTGTATCTATTGCAAATTTAGTTAAAGCAAGGAAGTTGTTGAAAGAGGGTGTCAATATACCAACACCTGACGGAAGAATTTTGACTATTTCAATTGATTGCTTCCAATGTGCAAGGAGCCTTCTTGGGAATCAAGACATTGGGAACTCCTTTACTTTTTCTACCGAGTCTAATGTCACTTGGAAAAGGAAAAAAATAATTATTTCTTTTCCTTGTTGATGGAATATTAGACATGAAATTTTATTTATTATTTTATTTTTAAGAATTGATAAGCTTCTAATTAAAATCTTATAGTTCTTACCATATATCACTATATTATATTGCTTACCTTATTTTAATATTTATTTATATATTACTATTTTATTGTTAATAAATATTAGTGATTAAGAATAGTAGTCAACTTAAATTTATGATGTTTTAGGTGCTCCATTTTATTTTCATGAAATTTTTATATGAACAAAGGTATAGTACTACATACAATAGGTATCATTAAAGAATCATTTGTGTATAAATCCATATATTAAATCAAATTTATAGAGTTTGAATGCATTAGCTATTTAAACAAATTTATAAGAAGACAAATGAAAAAATATGAAAAATCATATAAATATCAATTATAATTAACCTTAGAATTCTTAAGCACACTTATCATTAAAAAATATCTTTTTAGCATTATTATTTTTAAGAATATTATCTAAGGCAAAAGTTTCTTACGAAATATATAAGATATAAAATGTTTAATATAAATTTTTGGTGAATACACATATTCGTCATCAAAAGTTCAACATTTAGTGACGATTATAGTGAATCGCCTAACATTAGTGAAGAAGTTTCTAAAAAGGTCGCAAAATTTCTCTCCTTTCGCGTCAAATTATATTTATCTCATGAAATATATTTATTTAGCAACGATACGATAGAAGGTCGGAAAAAACTAGACTTTGGTTGACAATTTTGGGAATCGTTGCCAAAAGCTTACTTTTAGTGATGTTTATGAAATCATTGTAAAAAAACATGGCTGAATGTCAGTTTTGTTGTAGTGACTGTATTAATATTTAATATTCAATATTTAATGTTTAATATTTAATATTATTAGACCATGATAGGTTTTCGCCCACTGTTGTGTTCTTGTAATTTAGGGTTTTCTTTTCTCTTATCTTGAATGTCTTTTTGTGCTTGCTGCTGTAAAACTTTTTACAAACAATTAGCACTGGGACACGCTGTATCTTGTGATACAAAGTCTGTTGGGCAGCTGATGTGAACAGGGAATATATTGCTTGAAACATGTCGAATTTTATTTACTTTAACTATTGAAGACCATGCCAAGTTAATTGAAGTTGAAAGAATAAAATTTGACAAGACAAAGGAGAAAGTGAAACAAATAGAAGAAAACCGGAATTTGGCCAAAATAACTCATGGAATACAAAAAATATTCTTACCTTAGCTAAAGGAAAAGTTGTTTACACAGAAAAATCAAAAAGAAAAAGAAAAAGGTAAGTGAACGCAGTTTGCTTGCCTGACAATTTCTCAGAATAGCCTATTCTCATTGCTGTGAACTCCGCATGTGACTGTTGCTTTAGCTCTCGCTTTCTTCCAATACCATACGGCAGCCCCAACTCCAAAGGCCCCAGCGCCTGAAACTGCAGTCAGAGCCCCTGCATCCAGAAAATAAGATAAGCAAATCCAAAATATATGTCTTGCTATATACACATTCGGTTTACCTGCAATGACTCCAGCGTGGCCATGCCTGGAAGTCCCATTATCTGTAAAATAACACGCAAGTCCTCAGCATTTTTGGACTACTAAAGGTTTACCAATACAAAAGCCTTGATATGATACCATTGCAGTAAGTGGTGGCATTTCTCTGGTTGCATAGACACAAGAAATTCTGTGATTGAGTGTCGAATCCACAGGTTCCGCCCCCTTTTGTCATGTCCTGACACTGAAGGCAATGCGTAGTCACAGGAATATCAAAATTTACTCTAATCCCATACTCAGGAACTTGATCGTAAGGAGAATTTCCCCCATTATCTCTCCAGTAGATACTAGTGTAACTTGCACAATACTTGAGCATAAGCCTGAGTGATTCAGTTGCTTTGGGTTGGTAAGTACAACAAGAACTAGCACCTAATGCGGTGGCACATCCCGGTAAGTGCCTACAAAGATAACTAGCACTGTCACAAGTGGAGTCGCAGCGATCAGGGAAACGTTCGCAGAAGATAGGCTTTGGCTCCACAATCACATTCTCCGCGCTGCAATTGAAGAAGAGATAATCATTCTGAGAGGATAGAGTCAAATGCGTGCTTGTGTCCAAGCTAAAAGGTCTGGTTGCACGATAGTTACTTCCATCCTCACATTTCCACATGAATGGATCGGTGACTATGATATGGGGATCTGAGTAGCTTATGCTTTGTACTTGGTATTTCCCCGAAGGGGTTCGAAGCTCAAGAGAGGCCAAATCGGTGCAGACGAATATGTGCCTGTAGTAATTGCTGCCACACCCATCATCAATGCCAAAAGGGTAATTGATTGGGATAGTTCCACATGACGTTCTACAATGGCTGGCCTGGACTGTTGTGAATCTAAAATCTGGCAAACTGGTTAACAATATGATTAGGAGAACAGAACATAAAAGGCGCTCGTTTCCTGACTTTGGATTGTTGATGAAGAGTTGATCCATTAGAGATGTGATGGAAGTTTTGATGATTAATTCCAAGTGCCTTAACGAATAAATTGGTAGATGGTAGTGCAATGAATTAAAGTGGAGTCTTAACGAAGAATAAAGAATCTGTGTGTGCTTCTTTTTCACTTTGTTTTTCTTTTGTTTTCTTTTCTTTTACATGAACACCGCTTCACTTGATGCTTTTGCTTTATGTGTTTTAGAAGGTAAACAAAAAGAAGAACAGTGCAGCAGTTAGCAGGCACACAATGATTTTGTTCCCTGAAAGTAAAAGCTTCAAATCATCTGTTCTAAAGCCCAGAAAAGATGAAGTCTAAGCCCAATGCTCAACCAACTTCTGAAGCAGTCTCCAAGTCCAGGCCTATTACATCAAAACCTTATCGAGGCTACTACAACTATTCAGGGTCAAGGGTTTTAATTTCATTGGAATTTGGTCAATTTCAGTGACAGTAGCCATTTCTTGTGGGGGACCATGGCCCCATTAACTTGACTTGGTATTGAAACGGTGATTGTCAAAGATGTATTATTGCGACTTAACCGATTGGTCACAGCTAAGGGCTGCGACGACTATGCAAGTCCAAGTTGCATAGCTGAGGGTCTGAAGTCCATGATCTAATTAAATACAACTTTTTGAAAAGACAATTCGGTCGTACCAAACGCGAAAAGAAAGACCTATCACATGTCTCGTTCAATGCTCTAAACAGTAGATACCTTTTTTGCTTCTACCCTTAACATCCTATAAGTTGGTTCATATGAATGCCCGAGCCACCGGGAGAAATTTGAAGATTCCCACAGGCAGCCTATGACACACAAGTTGGGTCTGTGTTGATATATTATAACAAAATAGCAGAGAAAAATCTGCCGACTCTGGGGATGGAAATTCATAAAGAGAAGACAAATATAATAACCAACTTCCATCCAATTTTCAGTTGGATAAGAAACACAAGGTCTTGACTTTGTACATGTAAAAGGTATCTATTCTATTTATTTCAAGAATATGCTAAACAAGCTTCTGATTGAAAATTTGCCGCATGTGTCTGAAAAGTCTGGCCGTTCTTTACGATCCTATGTCCAAATTTCAACTTTTCAGCTAATTTTGCGTGCGCAGCTGACCAGCAAAAACCCATCTCCTAGTCCATACTAAGAACTTATGGTACGTAATTTTATTGATTTTCTCCGTCGAGGAAAGTCTATAAGATGACACCTTTTGCTTTGAGGACACAAAGCTTGAGGCTACTCCAGTTAGAATATGTTAACTAAGTTCATAAATTCCCATGTTTAGATAATACCGCTGCCGTCTGTTGAGGGTTATTGTAATATTACAATTTGTGGACACAAAATATAGGAATGAATAAGGAACATTTAATAGACTCGTCACACTAATGAAAGTAACTTTCAAGCCTTATATGATTAGTATTGTACTGTGGTAATTTACAAAGAAAAGACAAAGATCTATTATATAAGAAAACATCATTTTCCACAGCCTTTCTTCACGGAAAAGCAAACATCATTTTCCTTAACCTCTTCCTCTTGGGAAAACAGATAAGAGAGGAAATCCCGTCTGATTTTGTGGTCAAACTAAGATCTTAAAGTTTTTAATGCATTTTCCACCTTTACATTTTTTATTTGTTATTAACGTCGCATCATCTTAGCTATATTTCTGCGATGCTTCCGATCATTAAAATTTTTTGCTTGTTTACCATAAGCCCTAGTTTTATCATATATAGTGTGCCACGAAAGACTTTACTATTAGGATCAAAGTTAATTTGTTTACATACATTAAAAACAAAATTTAGTTAAAGATAAACAATTACATGGTGCAAGAAAGATTATTTATTAAAAATTTAGATGAAAAATAAATAATGTACAGTAGCAAAAGTAAATATAAGAATGTATGACAACTAGAACAAATTCAAATGTATGACTATAACTAGTTTAATTCATTTATGAATAAGTATCCATCTTGTTTCAAGCTTCATGAAATAAATTCAAATATTTAAGAGTAGAACTTGTGAGGATCCAATCTTATAAATTCTAAATTAAAAATTAATATTTGTAACTTATATTTAGTTAGATAGTAAATGTTTGTATCGTAACTCATGCTTTTTATTCTTAATACTATTTTATGTGTCTTATTTATTTCAACTTTAATTAAGTTAGGATTCTACCTTATATACCTAATTATTCCAATAAAAGGCATCAAAGCCTAATTATGGTGTGCATATCTACTTATTCTATATTCTTAATTGTCACAATAAGTGAATCCTGAATATCAAAACATAACTTACATATTATTCATCATTTGACGGTACTTAGTACTATTCACGCATATAATTATTATTTATATGAAATAGTGGGAGCTATTTTCCTTATCTCGAACAATATGAAATAGAAGCAATAGTAGTCAAATTTAATATAGAGAAGTTCAATAAAATTAATTTCTTATTATGAAAGTTGAAAATGAAGGATATCCTTACAAAGGATAAATTTTTGTGACCATTAGCAGAAAGCTTATATATTTTGAATGAAATGAAAGAAAATGTTATTTTAAATCTTCATGTAGCTTTAAATAATGAAGTTTTGTCAAGCTTAAAGGAGAAGAAAATAATAAAAGAGATATAAGATCATCTCATAAAGTTGTACGAGATCAAGTCATTCTACAATAAAAATTTTCTTAATCCACTTTGTGACTAAACATATTAATAATTTAACTATTACATTCTCTCAGTTTACATCATTGGACTATAGAATAGGACAATATGAACATATTGAAATTCTATGTTATAGTTTACCCAATTTGCATGATTAACTCATCATCATCTTAACTAATAATTTTCTTATATATTAGTATTAGTCTTTAATGATGTAGTCACAATTATAAAAGGAAGGAAGTCGAGGTAAGAATAAAGAAGATAGACAATTTGATTTAACAATTCTTAACAAAACACGTCATAAGTGAGATTCAAAATTTTGGTAAATCAAATCAAAAATTAAGAAGAATTTAAAATATTATATAATAATGGTAAGAAAGGTCAGTTGAGAAATGATTTTTAAGATTTAAATAACAAAAATTTCAATCCTTGAGAACATGTTGTAACTATTTTAGATGATAACAATGCACTACATTGTGCAAGAACAACAATAATTGAAACCAAACAAGTCATAAAAAGGTCACTACTTGACGTTTAACTCTTTAACTCAGGAGCTACTTTTCATATAACCTCTAAAAGAGAATAGTTCTATCATTATGAACCTACCTTAAGAGGATTTGTATATAATTATGATGCACTACATCTAAACGTTATTGGTATTGAAACGATTAAGTTAAAAATATATGACGGTATAATTTATACTCTTCAAGAGGTCCTGACATATGGATGGCTTAAAGAATTAATTATCTTTTAAGACTTTGGATGTTCTTAAGTATAAACTATAAATATTCAATAAGATTTTAAAGATAAATTGAGGTGCACTTAAACTTATAAAGGGAGAGAAGATAAGTGCAAACTTGTATAAATTAAAGGAAGAGATATTATTAAAAACAAAGGCATCAATTGCTTTAAGTAATCTAAGTAAAAGATCTTTAATGCTATAGTGTCAAATACTTACACATATATCTATACAAAGAATAAAGATCCTTAATGAGGAAAAGTAGCTTCTGAGGCTTATAGAGGTATCATTACCCCTTTTTTTAGCCGTATGTTATAAGTAAGCAGTATTGTATAAACTCTGACACATCCAATTTACTATTTTTATGGAAAACAACAATTTCATCCCTTATAAGAGTAAAGTACCTTGTTTTTTTTATTGATTATTATTCCAAAAAAAGTGTTTAGTGTATCCTATAAAGAGGATCATATATATTCTTAATGGTCAAAGTTATTAAAGCGCTTGTTGAACTTGATATTTTGGGGGAAAAATCAAGTTTGAGAATAAATAATAGAGGATAAGATATTGGCAATGATTTTGATGTATTATGTATGTAAGAAGGCATCAAAGACAATTCATCGTTGCATACACTCTTTAACAAATGAAATGGTTAAGTGGATGAACAAAACACTATTAAAAAGGACAAGAGCAATATTGACATCTCCACATCTAAATAACACTTTCTAAGTATAAGCAATTAATACAATCTATTATATGGTGAATCAGGACTCATTAATTGCAATTAAGTTGAAGATGTTGATGGAGATATGGATTAGGAATTTAGTGGATTATTTCAATCTCATTATATTTGGAAACATGTATATGTGGTGTATGAATCTACATAAACCTATAAAGTTAGATCTAAAATTCAAGAAATGATTATTTTTAGTATATGTTAATAGAGTGAAGCAATGTTGCTTGTAATATCCTACTATCTATAAGGTTATTGCTTGCAAGGATGTCACATTTCTAAAAGATAAATTACAAATGAAAGAAGAAAATAACAACATTTCACAAATAAGTTTAAAGACTACAATATATATGGAAAGAAATTTAACAAAAAAGGCTTATTCTGAAGTAGCAATTGATCAAGATCTTTCAAAACTACTTAAATTTAAAGCTCTAGAAGTTCATCGATCACATCACATGAAAAGATACCAAATTGGAACTCATATCATATACCATAGATAGTATAATATATTGTCTTTTAGCAGATGATAGGTAGTCATCAACTCTCTAAAAGCACTAAATAATCTAGATATCTCTTAACACATAGTAGTAATGAATAAAAATAAATAAATTCATTATAAAAACAAAACTTTAGAACTTGTACCATTACTAAGAGAGAAATATTTTAGTGATAAATGTATTTTTAAAGTCAAGCAAGATGGTGTCGTCTAAGTGGAGTGATACCTTGCAAGATTGATGGTGAAAGGATATACTTAAAAAAAAGGAATTGATATAAATAAAAGACTCTTCCATATGGTTTGACTTACCACTATCATAGTAGTCAATATATATTGTTATTAATTTACATCTAAAAAATTAGATATAAAAACTAAGTTTCATCACTATATATATATATACACTCTAAAGTTTTTAAAGAATAATAAAAAGGGAACTTAATTTGTAAGTTAAAAAAATCTTTGTAGGATCTTCAACAAATACTAATGTGTTAGTATAGGAGATTTGATTCCTTCATTGTATGTCTTGGATTCAACAAACTTAATGAATACCTTTATGCATATTAGGTTTGATGATAATGATTTTTTTCATATTATTGTATGTCAACAACATACTAGTTTGAGGCTTCAACAAAGGTTAAATTAAATAATTAAAGGTGTAATTTGCTTGACAATTTGAAATAAAGGACTTACGACTAGCAAAAAAGATTATAGGGATATAAATTTACAAAAATAAATATATTGATAATTTTTTTCTTTATAAGAAAAGCTAATTAAAAAAAAGTTTGCAATGCTTTAATATACAAAACTATAAGCCAATATCTACCCATCATCCTATTAATGTTAAGTTGTCCTCTAATTTTAATCCTAGAAATAAGGATCAGAGGATGAAGATGTTTTGAAATTGTATGCATTTGCAATGGAAATTTAATATTCGTCATGATTTGTATAAAGTTGAATATTATAAATACCCTAGGAGCAACTACATAGTGAATCATAATATAGATTATAAGAATATTATAAAAAGAATCTCGCATTACAATATAGAGGATTAGACATTACTATATATTAGAGGGTTTGTTAATTATGATTATGTAAGTGATCTTAATAAAAAAATTAAATTCACTACATGTTATGTGTTCATGCTTTTTGTAAGGGTTGTAACTTGGGTTTTGAAGTTACTATAACTTGTGACTATGTCAACAATAAAAAGAAATACGTAACAGCTACACAAGTCAATAAAGAAATGGTATAGTTGAAATTGTATTGAAAATTTTCGAGTATAAAAATAAAAGGTTTCGTTATTTTATGATAATTAAAGTGTCTTGCATATAACAAAGAATATAATATTTCATTCAAAAATCAAGACTTACGAGTTCGGTTGCACTTCATTCATGAAAAAAGTGGAGGAAGGAACATTAGATATGCAAAAAGTTCGTACTAACAATAATCTAGTAGAGTTTTTGATAAAGTAGTGAAATTGACAAGTTTGTTTATTGTTGATCCTTATATAAACTGATAGACATGTAAGCAATATGACTATATCAATGTAGTGTAAAGATTGATTGGTTCTTAACTAAATCTTCAAATGGGAGATTATTAGAAGAATCTTCTAAAGTTCACTTATAAATGAATTTTGTTTACATACATTGAAAAACAAAATTTAGTTAAAGACAAACAACTGGCATGGCGTAAGCAAGATTATTGATGAGAAAAATATAAATGAAGATAAATAATGAATGATGATAAAAACAAATATATGATAATGTAGTAATTAGGATAAAATAAAATCTATAGCTAGAGTTAGTTTGATTCATTATAAATAATGATCCATCTTCCTGTTTCAAGCATCAAAAGACAAACTTAAACATATAAGAGTAAAGCTTGTGAGGATCCAATATTATATGTTCTAAGTTACAAATATTACTTTTTTTGGTTAATTATTATTTGTAATATACCTTTTTAATTTAAATAACTTTTTATATGTCTTATCTATTTCAATCTTAATTAAAGTGTAATCATTCTTTATCTGCTTAATTATTCTAACATTAACCTAATCCCCTCATCAAGTTTTAACAATTAACTAATGGAAATATTGATTTCTCTTCATATTCAACAAACTAGTAAACTTCAAACTTTCATCCTGAACACCATCTTACTTATTTGAGTATTTGAATATAATACCTTTTGATCTTAAGAATAGGCACATTCATCTAAAGTATGATGATAATCTAATTATATATATGTTATTGTCTATCTTCTTCTTGCCCTTGTTCTTAAACGAATGGTTCTATATCTATATCACATATAAAAGAATGATCCACTATACACATTGCTAATTGTATTGAATATATGATATTTAATTTAAGTTGATGCTATTTAAACGTATAACATTTTAGTTTAAAAATAAATTTATTGTCTTTAATTTGCAACAAGCCTTTTTTAAATCATAAATGAATTTAGTTGTTAATTTCGAATTGCATTATGTTTAACTTGAATTGTTTAAACTTTCTTAATCAAATCTAACATGAACTTCTACTAACTCTAACTCTATAACTAGTGAATATGAATTTATAGTTCAACCTGCTCAGGAAATTTTAACCTGTAAAACCTAAAATACGGTGATGGTCTCACAAAAAACATGTTTATATTATAACCTAAGTATATAAAATTGGAATAATAAAGGTTTTATTATCACATGCAGAGATTATAACACAAATCAGTAAATAGTTCCTTGATTGTAATATATTTTTTATGTCAGTTAATATCGTATGAATCCCTTTTCTAGTTTGACTATCTTTCAAAAGATCTCCTAGTTCAAACGGCCTTAGAAATTCTCAAGGTTATATAATTAATCAAATATGTCGCTCTTTAATTATTTCAATTTAGAATTTTATATACTTTATTCGTCAAATATTTAAAGTAAATTCCAACTGTTATTCAATTATATTCTAGTAAAATATATTTATAACAGTTTAATTATTAATATGACACTAGAATAATGGCATAGTTAACTAATTAGTAAATCATAGAAACTTTTAAGACAAAATCCAAATTAGAGACATTTGAAAATAATTAAATGATAGGAGGTCTTAATATACTTATATTTTCTTAATTAATTTATTCATGGTCTCTAATGAGATGAAATATATTCGTAGGCCTACTTTACTCATTCATTAATTTGAGTCTTCATTTGTTACTAAACTTAAGTAGGTCCGAATGAATCTTACCCTACTAATTTCAAATCCATTGGTTTATATATAACCTTCAAATTTATTGAGATTAGTGCCAAAGTTCAAATAGCTGTGAGTACATCTGTTTTCAAAAACTACAACCTCATCCAAGTTTTCTTTTAGAATCCGCATTTGTGATTACAAGAAGCATTTTGTCAGATTCATCGAAATTGCAATCACATACTTTAAAAGTAAGCAAATTAAGTCAAAAGGCGTCAGAAAAAGATAAAACATTACCGTGAGATACGAAGGTCACACAATTTTGTTGGTCCAGTTTGATTTTCATGGCTTATAATAGTGGAAGATGACTAAGATGAGGAGTTCACTTTTGGGATTGAAGACAATGAATGATGGTCTCCTTCGTATAAAAAGAGGAGCCAAAACTTATGGGGGTTTGTCAAAAATATATGGCCATAAAGTGGTCATCCAATTTGTCGGTCTTAAAGCGGTTTGAAATCAAGAGAAAGATGTCCAAGTTTGAACCACTTAAGACGGATAAAAAGAGAGTGATTATAAAGAAATTAAGGAAGAAAACAAATGGGTTTGAAATTAAGAAACTGTTAAATAAGTGTTAATGGATGGGTTTTTCTTGGGTGTATCTGCACCAGGGTCTTAGTCGAACAACAATTCAGGGATTCTGAAATCATTCGCTTGACATTAGAATTGAAAACTTGTTCGACAGTCCAGCTAGCACATAATTTAAAGACCAAACCCTAATTAAAATAAGAAAATCAAGACATGAAGAATATGTCATCCTCGTATTAACCAGCTTACATGTCAAGTTAAAAGAAAGGGTTTAATTAGGAAATTGATGAAACAAAGAACAGTACATCAAATTTCCTACTGAATTAACCTGCTTTTTAATATTCTCTATTATTTTTGTAAAAGCTGAGGAGGAAGAGGTAAAGGACAAGCCCTAAGGTGCAACGGATTTGTGATTTATATAAATATGAGTGTGAAAGGGATCTATATGAATAAGCAAGGTTCCGATGACGTTTCCCACATGACTGGTCTAATCAGTTGGCAAAATTGGGAAGAAGCTTGCAGTTTCCATTTTGTCAAATAATACAAGCTGTCAAAACCTAACCACTTCAGACCAAACCAAACTTCTTTGACAGGCAAAGTAAGCCACGTGGGGGTTTAGAGTGTCCAACAGAGTCAACATTAATATATAATCTCCGTCAACTCTGTCTTTTTCTTCTATGTTGATCTTGTCTTGTCTTTTTCTCTGGAGTTTGAAAATCTTCGGTTGTTCTCTGCGATGGGGCATTGACATTTTGATTCGCTTTCTTTTCTCCTTCCCATTCCATCCTAAACGCGTCACTATTATTTCCGTCTAGAACAAAACGGAATCTTTTGAAGGTTTTGAAATCTGGCGGTGAATTGAAATTCCATCACAAAATATCGCACAAGCGTTCAAATGTAACACTGAAAATATGTGTTCAGCTTAACAAAAATCATACTTAAATTAATGTATTCTATTAAACTTATCAACGTAATCCTTGTCACACTTTTTTTTTTAACAACTCTTAACATACATAGTTATATAGAAGAAAAATATAGTATAAAGAATCATCAAAATTCTGGTATGGTGATGACCAAGTGGAAGTTCAGATCTTGATAAACTATTTGCACCAATTCTTTTAAAAGTAAACTCTGTGAGATAATATAAGTAACTTCGCCTTTTTCTAATCGCCCAACCTTAATTGGGTACACAAATGGGAGGTTTTAATGTTATCTTTTGGTTGTGGGGGAATATCTTCTCTTAACGCTGTACGCATCATCTTATTTCTATTAATTAAATCTTATATTTCAAAAAAATAATTTAAATCATAATTAATGATGTATTGAATAGGCATAGATTCATTGGAAAGCCAAGGGAGGGTAAGGGGACGGTTGAAAGAACGTGGGGTGTCGTTGATATTAGAGAATGCGCATTAAAGATCACAACGAGGGACGCATTACCTGCTGCCATTGACTGCAACTATATATATATGTATATACGAAGACTACCTCAAGTATGTCAATTGCACATAAATATGCATACCCAGACCCTGGAAGAAGTAAATTGACGTTGTCTAGTTGTCTAACCTCGTTGGTAACGTTATGTTATGTAGCGTCATTAATTCTGATAGAACTAGATTTAAAGTTTATAAATTAAATTTTAATCTGAGTTCAAGTCTAAAAATCTGATTCTAGTGACTTGACCTATTGCCTCGCCTGATAAGAGAATCGGACTGACCGTTGTTCGTAAGCCTTTTACGGTGTCAATTATGCTGTCTTATAGTACCTTACAAGCCAGGCAGCTTAATTTCTCGAATTGGAGTGGTGCCCACATACTCACGCGCGTGTGTCTATCTGTACATACTCATTCAGATCTTCTTTGGCAGGGCCATTTTCCACCAAAATATTGAGAAAATGAAGATTAAAAATATTTTTCCCATCATCATTGAAATTAAGCAGTCAAAATATGGACTTTTGAGCCTTATAATTTACAGAAATAAGCACCAATGTTATGTGATGGGGACATTTGTGGTCCTTAACTTTTTTCGTTCTTTATTACAATTATCTTTGGTTTGAACTTATTTGCGATAGAGGAAATCTTGGGGCTTCATCTTGAAGCATTGTTGACCATTTTACGTCACAAGCCAAGTCGGTGGTTTTACGGTGTAATCACTTCATGCACGTTACGTGGTGCATGAACTTTCCATTTTTCAATTAGGGAACCCAACTTTCTAGTTTTATTTACACAAGTCGTCCTCTATCAATACCAGTGTTCATATTTGGATTCTGATAATTTCATTAATTGTGCAAGCAAATATAGTTAAATCAATTATATCAGAAAGAGCGTTTAAAACATGCTGTTTAATACCTATGTGACCATGACCCAACTTCCAACTACCATATTGGATTTAAAGTAAAAAAAAAAGTTTTAGATGCAAAGATTGCTTATTACAACTTCTCATATTTGGTTTAATTGAAATTGGGAAATTATTTATTGGTCAATAGTTCATTTCCTGGTCTTATGTTATAGCTATAAACTACCGTAATCTACAACCAATATTTCAGAAAGTGTATCGGTGAAAATTTAATATATTTTAGGAAGGTAATAGTTCGTCTCTTTTTTTAGAAACTTATTCATGCCCCCAAATCGGTATCTGAATCAAGACCAAAGGAACTAAGGCTGAAATTTTCTTTTACTAATATGAATCTTATAAATCTTTTTCGATTTTAATGTGAAAAACTCTAAATTAATCTTGACCTACACTAGTTAGGTCACAAAGTTCCACGCATCGTCTGAATGTGGAAAGCGGTTTAACGCAGATTCTCTAATCTGTCGTATTATTGTGGGCGCCGTATGTTTGAATAGGACGATACCCAAACTAGCAAGTTAGACAACAAAAGCATGCAAAGAAAATAATCTACACTTATTTCATCGTCTGGATTCCAATGCCTCTCCAACTAGAGAAGAAAAGGATGTTACATTTAATCTAGACCCATGTCACTGACATGCCCCATATGATGCTTATGACCAATCACAAGTTCACAACCAAAAGCAAAGTATGTGACGTCAACAAAACGAATTGCTCAATTCTCGTGTAGCCGACACCAGGACTTTCTCCCTTTCCAATTAAGGAGTTGTTTCAAAGCCACGATGTTGGAGTTTCTTTGCAATCAATACCCCTTTGCCTTTCCTCTCTGGCTGGTTGGCTTGCTAGTCAAGGTAAATAAAGGAAGCTGCCAAACCACAGTGTCCTCTTCTTCTTCTTTAATTTCCTTTTCCTTAGTAATTAAGTCTTGGACATTTGATTAAGAAAGGGGTGATGAATTAGTAACTATAATCTTTGCCTGTGCAATGTTAATTTTATTTTTATCTTCTAATTTATTATGTAAGACAATCAAATCAAAGAATGAGCATCATTTAAAGTTGCAATGGATGTGTCCTTGATTTCTGATTCAAAACCGAAGCTTTAAGGTGTGAGGCGTTAGATTGGTTGGCCTGCACCGTCTGCTGATTGGGTAAATTTGAATTGTGACGACAGTTCTATTATTAATCCTGGACTGACTAGTGGTGAAGGGTTATTGCGTTATTCATTTGGTTGTTGGCTAGGAGATATTCGTTTCGAATTGATGTTTCAACTATCTTGATGGGGAAGTTATGGTTCATTCGAGATGGTTTAATTTTTGCGTGAGATCACGGTTTTTAGCAAATTGTGGTAGAATCTGATAGCATGAAAGCGTTGAGGATGGTGACTTGTGACGTTATCTTTTCACATCCTTTATCTGTTTTGATTGTGGATATTCAAGTTTTACTTGCTAAGAATTCGATTTGTTCTATTAGGCATGTATTTCGTGAAGGTAATTTTGCAATAGATTGCTAAATTGGGTCATGACATTTCTTCAACTTTTCAAATTTAAGAAATATTCTTAAAATCCTCTTCTTAATTATATGGGCTGATACTTGTGATATTTTGTTTATAAGATAGTTTTAATTTTCTAGTATATGTTAAAATAAAAAAAGAACGAACGTCATTAGATATGTGAAATTATGAGGAATATTAAAATATTAATTTGCTTTTTTTTAAAAAAAGTTTGGAAGATCCGTTGCAATAGCAATCGGTCGTCTAGGGGCGGTTTTGACTAATCAAGCAGCCGTAACTCCACCTAGCATTTTATGCCTTCTTACAGTCATATTCACACGTGTAATTGCAAACCTAGCAGTTTTGGAAAATGGACACGTGTCTCCATCTAAGGTTTTGGTGGGCAACAAAGAAAAATAGCGTGCAGAACGCCGACACAAACAATAAACAAATATTTAAACTGCAGACAAATTTAGGAGTTTTATTTATGTTTTTAATTTTCTGCTTTTATTATTAAAAAATATTTATTCTAGTTTTTGATTTTAATTTCTTCCATTTTCAAAATTTATGAAAACAAAAAAATTAGTTTTTTATTTTTCCTTTTTATAATTTAATTCACTATCAACTAAATATATATTTATCTAATTATTTAATATATTAATTATTAATAAAATTTTAATTTAATATTATTTTAATTAATTGAATAATTACTAATAAATATAATTAAAATTAAGATATCTTCAAAATATATAAATTTCAAATAAAATCTTGATTTAGTAATTAAAATAAATATTAATTTATAGATAAATAATAGTTTATAAATTATTTTAAAAATTATTAAAGCTTACGATAATTTGGTTACGAATTCATTAAAAATACATTATATTATTCTAATTGATTTATAAGATAGTATCAATATTTTATATAAGAAAATATAAATATAGTTCATATTACTATAATTTTTAAAAAAGCAAATAAATTTTACATTAATTACCCAATATGCATAATAAACATGAACCGTTTCTTACTGCAATATTTAACAAAGGGATTTTAGCTAGCTAGAAAATGGACAAATACTGAACTGCTCTTTCACAATGCGTTGCTTAACGAAACAAAGGAACATTCTGAGTCCCATTTCCCAAAATTATTAGAGTTGGTGAAGTATGAAATTCTAGTTTTGTTTCAAATTGTCACGGACAGATAAGAAGAGAGACGATCAATGTGATTCTTGCAGATGACAAACACTGACAATGTGATGATCCTAGGTGAACAATATTATAAGTACTTTAGTTTAAAATATCATTTGTAACACCTGTTTTGGAATAGGGTCCCCACCCATGTAATGGGAATTAATTACCCTACAACTACAGCCATCATGTAATAGAACGTAATTCACACTCCATCAAAAGTTTTAAGCTCTATCATCCATTAATTAACAAGAACATCAAGTAATTATTCTAAATTCAATCCATGTTTTATTAGTAATAATATTGATTAAATACGAGACTGGGAACAAATTGAATGTGAGACTCCTGTAGCTGTAGTTGTATTCTCATGAGCTGTGTTAGCCCGCAGGTAATATTTAAACTAGTCAGCATCATAACCGATAAGACAAAGCAAGAAAAAGAATGCGGTCAAGCGAGGGAAGTGGGTCCCAAGGCAGGAAAGAAGTCAGATCCGAAACGCGGTGATGCCCCTTTACTACTAAATGAGGGGGCCCACGTCTTAGACCAGGAGAGCCGGGCCGTCAAAGTCGTTGACTTGGAAATCATTTTTCTCTTTAAAAATGTCTTTGCACTATTCCTCACGTGGAACGCGCCGTACAATTCGGGGCGGTGGGGGTGATTCATCATTCATCTCTCTCTCTCCCTCATGCTTTTCCCGTTGTATTTTATTTTCCTTTTAATTTAGAGGAATGGGTCAAAATTCTTCCTGGACGAAATGTGCACGAAACCTCCTATTTGCCCCTCTCTTTACTTTCTAAAATTTTTCCAATCAAATATTCTAACTAAGACAATTGAGATTGAGAGCATAGAATTATAAATAAGAATAATAATAATCCCTAGTAAATGGTAGCGGGTCATAAACAATGTTTTACTTTACATGGAGCGTAGCTTAAGTAAGTCTACGTGAACCTTTCTAAACAAAAAAAAAGAAGAGTAGGACCCAGTGCCAGAAGAGTACTGACGCACCGTCTGACGCAATAAAATGAAATGCGAGAGAAGAAAGATTAGATTAGATTAGCACATCCGTAAAGTTCTGAGGAACAGAAATTAAAATCTAGGAAAAGTCTACATGGTCTTCCGTCCAACGCCTTTTTATAGCCGACCCTTTTGCACCGGTAAAAGACTTCACAGACTTCTTCCCACATACACCAACTATAAGCTCTCTCTCTCTCTCTCTTCAGCTTTTTTATAGTCCCTGATTTACTTGGGCGCCTGCATCTGTATCTTTTCAAGTCATCGCACTCTTCCTCCCATCAATTTATGGACAAAGGATGGGGTCTTACCCTTAACTCAGATCCTCTCACTTTCTTCCCCAGAACCAAGACGCCTCCTTCTCCTCCTCCTCCTCCTCCTCCTTCTGCTCCAACAGCCTCTGTGAGCTCATTTTCCATGACCAAGAAAAACTTTGACATGGGTGGTAGTGGTGACTCTATTGGTATATTTCAGTTCCCGCTGAACCTTACCGGCAGGGAAAATCACGGCGGATCTAGTCCTTCACAGCGTGACCACAACCGGGTTGCTGCTGGTGAGGTCGACTTCTTCTCCCAGAAGAAAAGGGATTCTTTAGATGAAGATAATAGTGATTCTAAAACCGCAAGTTTTGTCAGTGTCAAGAAGGAGCACAATCATTCCCAGGGTGAAGCCGCTGCTCCTCCTCCAATGTCCACTCTCGATGTAAATGTAAGAATAATCGCCAACTTTTGTCTTGTTCTGTATTTTTAATTACATAGCTCTTTATTATATAGAATTATTCATTTCTTTTGTTTCTGAATTAGACTGGGTTGCACCTTCTTACTGCTAACACTGGAAGTGATCAATCAACGGTCGATGACGGAGTATCATCGGATGTCGATGATAAGCGATCCAAGAATGAGGTAAGACGATTTAAGAACACAACACCAAAAGGTTATCAATTTCTTGCAACTTTTGCCTGCACGGGTACGAACAAAGTTGGGATTTTTAGACTTAAAGGATTTTAGTTGTTGCAGCTAGCAAAGTTGCAAGTGGAGCTTCAAAGGATGAACACAGAAAATCAAAGGCTTAAAGACATGCTCAGCCAAGTTAGCAAGAATTATGGTGCGTTGCAAATGCATCTTGTGACATTAATGCAACAACAACAGCAGAAGCAGCTTACCCATGGGGCTGAAAGCACACAAGCGAACGAGGTACTTATTGTCTATACGCATTTAACAATTAGCCACAAGAATTCCAATAAGGAAATATTGTCAATGGTTCAATTAATTAACTGTGCTAGTTCTTATCGGTGTTGCTTTCAGCTTGTTGAACTGAAGTCTGACGACAACAAACACGAGGTAGTACCGAGACAATTCATGGATCTAGGCCCTTCCGCCGAAGCTGACGACATATCTAACTCATCATCTGACGAGAGGACCCGTTCAGGGTCACCTCTAAAAAACGGAAGGCTCGACAAGGGTCAATATGATCAAGAGAACTCTAGTCTCCGGGATGGCAAAATGGTTGGTAGAGAAAGAGACCAGAGCCCAGATGAATCTGGGTCACAAGGATGGAATCCTAACAAACTCCAGAAATTGAATTCTGGTAACAAGGGTGTTGATCAATCCACTGAAGCAACCATGAGAAGAGCCCGTGTCTCAGTTCGAGCACGATCTGAAGCTCCTATGGTACGTATGCAACAATTAGCTTTGCTCAAGACTGCCAGTTTTAAAGTTCAGTTACGAATATTGATTGTTTGTTCTTGAACGAACATAGATAACGGATGGGTGCCAGTGGAGAAAGTATGGACAAAAGATGGCCAAAGGAAATCCATGTCCTAGAGCTTACTATCGGTGTACAATGGCAGTTGGTTGTCCAGTTCGCAAACAAGTAAGTTAAACCTTGTGTAGTTAAACCTCTCGGTTTCACTTAAAATTAAGACAAATCTAATTTAACTCAATCTTGTGAATTGCAGGTCCAACGTTGCGCAGATGATCGGTCAATCTTGATAACAACTTACGAAGGGAACCACAACCACCCTCTACCTCCTGCTGCAATGGCAATGGCCTCAACAACAACAGCGGCTGCAAGTATGTTGCTTTCAGGATCAATGTCGAGTGCAGATGGCCTAATGAACCCAAATTTACTGGCAAGAGCAATCCTCCCTTGCTCGTCAAGTATGGCAACAATCTCAGCTTCAGCTCCGTTCCCAACTGTAACATTGGACCTCACTCACAATCCAAACCCTTTACAATATCAACGACCCCCTACTCAATTTCAAGTCCCTTTCGCTGCCCAACCACAAAACACTGGTGCCATTTCAACTTCACAATTGCCGCAGGTTCTCGGGCAAGCACTGTATAACCAGTCAAAGTTCTCCGGCCTTCAGTTGTCTCAAGATGTAGGGTCTTCACAATCAGCCCACCAGGCACCAGCACCACCGCCAGCACAGCAGGCTTCCCTAGTTGACACAGTCAATGCTGCGACGGCGGTCATCACGGCGGATCCCAACTTCACTGCTGCTCTAGCCGCCGCCATCACCTCAATAATCAGTGGTGCTAATGGCACCACTGCCTCCACCAATCACAATAGCAATAGCAATGGAAACAACACGAGCAACAGAAGTTAGAAATGGGTTTCTTTTGTTTTGTTTTTTCCGGATAGTTTCTCACTTTATCGGGATTCGTTCTTTTTTCTTCTTTAATCTTTTAACACTTCTTTAGTTACCCTTTTTCTTCTTTTACTGGGGGGATGAAAATGAGGTCACATGTCCATACAACTTTTCGTTGTTCTTGTTGAGAAAGGATTGGGTTAGAACACGAAAGGTCTCATTAATTCTTTTGTTGTTAGTTCACTTTCAATAACTTGTTTGGAATTGTTCAATGAATACACTAAAAAGAGAATTAATCACGTTGATTAAGTTTATGTCTGTTCTTTTACGATTTTTTGGTCCTTGATGTCTGTTCTTTATTTAATGTCCGTTCATTTTTAACCAAAAAAAAAAAAGTCCGTTCATTACATCAATACCTTGACTTATCATTTAGAAAGCAAGAGTCACAAGGAAGAGAGCAAATATATATATTGATGGGTTTTGTAGTCAAGAAATACGGCGGGCTAACGATGTTTGACACGGAAAGAGAAGGCCTGAGAAGTGTGCAACGCAATGAAGGAACCTGGACTTCTAATCAAAGAGGGACAGTTCCAAGAAGCTACGTCTACGTGTTTGTTGGACGAAGTCGAATCATAAATTGCCACTTGGGGGGAAATGGTCAAATATGGTTCAGACTAAACAAGCGTAGAAAAGGCAAATACTCCATGTAGTTTCGTGGAGAGTAATGAGGCTAAGGTGTCTTACTGGACAATTCAGATACGTTTGTTGACTTCTGGACCTTTGATTGACATCACGTCACGTCATACTCATTCAATCAATCGTGTGATTCTGTACATGTTTTTTTAGAAGGAAAATCAAGTAAGTGCAGCTTTGTGGGTCCCACCGTACCTCTTCCACCGAACATTACTGAACCACAGTTGCTGCCCAACTTCCACATGTTTTATGTGAGTGATTTAATTTGGGCAGTAACACGGATTGTTAATGCTATAAAACGACTCCCTATTCCCTAATAACCACGTTGCATGAGCATGACATAAGATCAAGTATATATATATATATATAGCCTTTGGAGCCGTAAACTTTTTTCTACATTTAAGACGTTCATGGTCGATTCATTGAAATTCTTCCCTTCCAAAGCTTTTTGGTATTATTCTCCTCAGGACATACGTAACTTTGAATTCTATTTGACATTAATGAGGGAGGGATAAATACTTGTGTATTGATTAAATTCAGAAATCGGCGGTTGAGAGTTTGAAATTATGTGAGGGAGGGATAAATACTTGTGTATTGATTAAATTTAGAAATCGGTAGTTGAGTTTGAAATTATGTTTGCATAAACATAAGTAGTCTCACTGATATGTGAGATTGAGTTTCAATTATATTATTACGGGGTTAATTGTAAAAAGTTTTCAATTTTACTCAATGATTTTACAATATTAGCTTGAATTTTAAAAAGTAGAATTAATATAACACCCCACTGTCATAAAGTATATATCGAAACATCATGAGAACATTCCAATATATAACCAATAATAATGAGATATCACTACAACAAAAATGACATACGGTAACATGTGATAAATGTTATTAAATATGAATAGTAACACTAATGACTATGCTATGACAGCCCATGTTACTAAAGATATGATGCTTTAGTAA
>JAOTIZ010000002.1:16377132-16394020 GCA_027123425.1 Erythroxylum panamense | reverse complement strand
CAATTTGGAAATATCATCGGTAAAACACAATCATACTTCATTAACATCAAAAGATAAGAGTTTTACAAGGCTTTAATTGGCATTTCGAACACAATATATCAATATCTCAAAATCCCTAAATACAGAAGAATACATGAGTAATAGTTTACTCAAAATGCAACTAAAGCTTTATTTTACAAAACTAGCTTAATATACAAAAGTATGTAAAATCATAGTGATGCCTTGACTCTTGGATACTCGTTCTCATGCTCTTCACCTGAAAATGGGGCAGAATAGAGGGGGTGAGCTTAAAGCTCGTGGATAACAATTTTATAATTGATACTAAGCAAAAACCATTTTGAAACTCACATCGAAGCAAGATACATATATTTCCCAAATCTCAATTTATCAACAATTCATAAGCAACTTAATTCATGCATCATCAAACTTGCTAACACATTTAAACACATAAGCACATCGGAATGGTTTTGGTGGATCCAAAACAGAATGTACTACACAATTTCTATAAGGCTCTTGTGTAGCCATAAACAAAATGTACTAACGCAATCTCACATAATGGTCTTGCATAACTATGAACTTATGGGAGTCCATGAAGGAGCTCCATGCCACTAGCGGGTAGGAGGGAGAAGCCTTTTGTCAATGTGCACTTGACTTACTTATGGGACCACCACAAACCCACGTAATCATGCATTTCATATCTTGAAAACTTATTGCCCAAAATGACACATTTCGAAACATGATTTCATAAACTTGATATCCTTTAAAAATAATTTCCATTTTCATTTCATAATTCATCCACAAAATTCATACACACAACATGTAGCACTTTCTCAAAGCACTTAAAGAACAATAAATGCTCATTTAAAAGTAGTTGAAAACATTTATTTCCCTTTTCTTGAAAGAAACATTAATGACTTACTATTCAATTATAAAAAATGTAACCCACCTTGAATTCCTTGCTTATCTTGCTCGAATGTGCCTCTCCTCTTGCTCCTCTTGTCTTTCTTGATTCCTTTTTCATAGGCAAAAATCCTAAGTTCAACTGGGTTGCAAAATGAAGACCCACAAAGTACATTTACTAAAATTGATCCTAGAGTACCTAAACCCATGCATTTCCAAAGCTTCATGAACCAAAACCTTCTAAAAATCCAAAGCATTAAAAATGCTCTCACCTTAAATCTTCACGAAATGAAGGGATGTTTAGTTCAAAAGAAAACTCTTGTCTTCCTCTAGTTTTTTCCCTTCTTGCACAACCTCAAAATCTCTCTAGAAGGCTTAGCAAAGATGAAACCCTAGCTCAACTCTCTTCTTCCCTCGCAACCACCGAAATCTCTCGTCTTTCTCTCTTTGATTTGTTATTTCACTTCCTTCTCTCCTATTTTCGTTTTCCCCCCTCTTTAGGAAGAAAACAACACTTCTTTCTTCCCATTTTACCCTTAATGATTGAGAAAAGTCCTTCCTTTAATGCCTTATGGTTTTTAAACTTAAGTAAGCTACCCAAAATACCCTTTTTATGCATTCTTACTACTTTTAATTTAACTAACCCATGCAATAAATCTACTAACATAGACCTAAAGAAAAACTAACTCCCAAAAAAAATTCGAGGGCCAATATAGAAAGTATATATGTAATAGTTTGGAGCACAGCTGTTCCTAGTATTTTATAGGTCTTGGGTAAAGTAAAAACATGAGTCCTTATTTTTGCTTATTTTTATACTTTTATAAAGAATAAAAAAACAAAATATAAGTCTTTTGTTGTTTTTTACAAGGTTAAGAGTGAACCCTATTTTACTTCATTTTATTTTTTATGAGAGTAAAAATGAGCCATATTTTACTTTATTTAATTTTTTATAAAAATAAAAATGAATCCTATTTTACTGTTTATAAGGATGGGTTCTGGGCAAGTGCCCAGGCTGCCCTTGCCCAAGGCTGACCTTGGTTTGGTTTGGAGTTTAGCCTTGTGCTAATAACCAACAAGTTAATAAAAATGCACGACCTTAATTAGTGGTGCAATCAAATAATGTAAGACCATTTTTACAAATAATGTAAGACCATTTCTATCTCATGACTCATGCATTGTTTCGATCTTTAAGTCTTTGCTATAAAGTTCTAAACCCTCGATGTAAGTGTGTAGTGTCTTCATTTACTCAGTACAAGGTTTTAGGCCAAGTAGGCTGATGTTGCTACTTTTTACATCAATTCTATAGAAACAAATGTCTGTTTCCTTGCTTTTCAAGTTGTTGATAAGACCTTTGTTTACTATAACACACCCCTCTCTTTCTTTTGTATATCTTTTTGAGTAACTACATATCCTCCGCGTAATCCTCACCGGCAGCTGAGTTACCATCATAAGGTTGCGCTTGATATGAGTAGTATTGTAAACGTTATCATTATTTTTAATAATATGATGCCTTACCTACAATAATTTAAAAGTTAAGTTATTTGATAATCTATTAAATATAAATCAATGATAGGCCATACTATTGTAGTAAGTTAATGTTGGTGTTGCTCCAAAACTTGGAACATCTCTCTCTTTCTTTAGTTTTTGTCCCATATTGAAAGAGTAAGGGAGTTTTACCTAGTTTATATACTAGACTGTTTTGTGAGACTTTGAATCAAGTCTCTTGAGGAGGGTATGGATACCACATACATACGCACGCATCCCTTGGCTAGGCTTGGTTATGATATGATGTAGTCACATATATGACAAAAAAAATTTGGGACCCACTCAGTTTAATTCATATGGTTTTATTACCTAATAACATTACTAACGTTACTTGAAATCTCTACAGGTTCCCACTTTTATTACTCAATAATGTTCCTTTTCTTTATATATAACTTCATCCCCTCTTTCTAGATACATGCTACTCACATCTCTCCTTCCCTAGACAACAGACACCATCTTCTCTTCTTCATATAACACATGTACATATGTTCTTTTCTTAATTCTCGGAGTCAGTTTCTACTTTGCCTTTTGAAGTGCACTGAAGCTGGCGGAGAAAGTGTTAACCTTGGAGTCGGATCCTATTCTCCTGATGCACCGTTGAGGGGGGATTTTTGACTTAGAGCAGTGGTTTACACAATGCCTTGTGTTAAGATAATTTGTTCCAATTTATTCTTATTACTATTTCATTAACAGTTAAGTGAGTTACAAAAACCTTGTATGTCATGTAAAATCAATCAATAAATAAAGTATGCTTCCATATAGTTTCATGACTTACTTGATAAATCATAAGATAACAATATTGTTCTTAGAAATAACTATTTCTTATTTCTACTACATGCTACTAAATCATATTTTAATCAAAATAACATTATTTCCAATATCACTTTTTCATATATTTATGTTATTTCTATCTAATTTAATCAATTTTCAATTTGTTATCTTTTGATTTTATTGTTTGAAATTTATTTCTTGATTGAAATCTTAATAAATAATTTCTTTAAAGTTGGATTTGAAACTCTAATCTAGTATCAATGTCAATGTAATTTAATAATTTGATCTTACAAAGTTGGTCAACTGTAAGTGTTTGAACCTTTAAATGCTAGGGAAACTTGATTGTATTAAGAGAATATGATAACTTAGTAGTGAAAGCTTGTTATATATAGTTTTGAATTTTAATTTAATGAAAATATGAAAACTTGAGTGTCTAAAGAGTTTTTAGGCTTGAATATTTGTAAGATCTTTATTACTTTCCTCTTAGGCGCATTATACCTAAGATACCAAAGTCTAGTTGATCATTTAAGGTAGCAATTGGTGTTGTAACTTCAAAGGCTTCTCCTTCGTAATAGATATTGAAGATGCTATTTAATACCTAAATAAGGATCATTTATAGACAAATTTTTTCTGGAACTCTTCATTACATAACACTAGGAAGTGTCATGGGTAAAGTTACTCTAATTCAAGCATAATCTCGAGAAAACTTCTTTTGTTTATGGCTAACCATACAGTAAAAGCTCAAAACAATAGACGAAATTAAAGGGAACCATTCTTATAATCTACTTTTCACATTCGATAGCTAAGGAAACAAGACTTTTACTAAGAAAATCTTGATATAAATTAAATACATATGTAACAGATTTTATATGGAGCAAGAATCTCCAAACACAATTGAATGGGCAAGTAAAATGAATTACCACAAAAAGAAGATCTTATCATTTTCAGGTTGACCTTTTGCATCATATATGCTATACAGAAATAGAGGAACATAAGAATATTCATAAATGAAATAAAGGAGTTGCAAGCCTTTTATCACCACACTCTCTCATAGATAAGACAAATTATACAAGCTAAATTAGTCTCAAACTTACCTATCCCAAACATAATAGCTAAGTGGAACTCATGCTAGTCTTTTGGACCTATCCCACTTTCATTAGCCCAAGGCCTATATGGTATAATTAGCTTTGTCAGTTTGATAGTTTAAAGATGGTTATAGTCTTGATCCTCAGTAGTGCCTTAATACTATTGTTTTTTATCTTCTAAAAAAGATCTTTATTAATTTCAACTTAATATGATTACAACATGTCATCCATTTATAAATTTTTAGAAGTTGTCACTATTGGAATTATTTGAATGGCCATTTAAACTTTTGTAGAACATGATTGATCATTTATATTTCTATATATCTAGAAGATTGTACACATATACCTTTTGATTGGTAGCGCTCAAAGTTATCATAGCTCAGTCTTTGTTCTACAGTCTTAATCCATCTTATAAACCTTACAAATCTTGGTTTTTATTTTGATGAAAAGAACTTCAAGTTTTACTTTAAAATATAGTTAACTCCTAATGTTTGAGAGTATTTGAAAGGCAAAAGGGTCACGTTTAACCTTAAGTTTTACACCAACTGATAAGTATGACCCAAACATTCAGATGTTAACAATTTTAACCATAACATTTTAAAAACATTCAATTGTAAACTAATCTTAACGAAAAATTCAAAACACTTTGTTAGGGGGAAAATGAAAACCAGGAAAAAAGTGGGATATATAGATATAAAAGTGGGATTTACCGAAAGTAAACTAAAACATCTTTATAAAATTAAATAAACAATGAGAGAGAGAGAGAGAGGAGACATAAAGAAGATAAATAGTTTAATGGCTATTTTTACCAAATTAATATATGCAATTTCTTATGCTCCACTATAAGGTGACTTAATACTTACAATAGAGCTTATGAATCCTATTTACTCTTAACAAAACTGGTGAACTAAAACAGTACCAATCTATTCGCACCACCAAAATAATGAATCACAAGTTTGTAAACTACTTCAGCATGATCTCTCATGGAATTGATCTATACAATGCCATATGATTAGTTCGCAAGAATGGTGAATTACCACCCTTCAACCAAGAGGTCTTAAAAATCCTTTAACAACTAATGGAGTTTGCCTTATTATTCTTAATCCTAAGTTTTGTCTATATTAAGCTTTTTGCAGCTTCTTTTAGGTCACCAATCCTTAATGTTTTAGGATCTAAAGGAATAACTCGCCATTATTTCCTTTTACCGACTCATCTTCTCTGTAAGCAACTTAGTTTAATTGTGTTCTTATCTTTTACATTTTTCCTTAAATTTGGATAGTTAGTGTTAGAGTTTTATCTAGTTGAATTTGGTGAAGTTGGTAAGGAATCCAAGGAGTGCTCTAAGGATCTAGTACTATACAAACCTAATAAGCATAAAAAAGATCATTTGGCCAAAGCCACAACAATTATTGGTGATAGGAATGTTTAGAAGGATGCATCATTGATCCAGTAGCAACTACAACTTTTATATAAGTGACATGATTGTGAGATGTTGTAGTGGTTGTATTAACAAAATAGGTGTTTAGAGAATTACAATGAGAACACTTTAGTTCTTGGTGGTTCTTGAAGGGATTTAGGGATAAATTGGATTAGGTCCATATAAGTCCATAAATAACCAAATAATATCTCAACTGAAAATTTTAAGGTAGTAGATTATGAACCTTATCTTTTTACATAATTCAATAATCCTTATATTCTTTTCTGACCAAAGTAACTCAATTTATAAATTTTTTACAATTTTGGTGGTTATACAACCTCAATCTTCAGTCATTGCCTTCTCCTTTAAACATCCTCTCATAACCTTCAATTGAGTATAGATCTTACATTTCCTAATCAAATCCCCCATGGACTCATTTTCTGAACTAAACTCTAAACTGAACTCAAAAACAAATTTATGTTAAACAACGGTTTGAGGTCTAAATTAGTTCATATATAACTAAGGATACTATATCTAAACTAAAAAATCTTAAGCCAATAGATTATAAAACCTATCTATTTATATAATTCACTTCGTCCTCGTGTTCTTTTCTGATGTAAAATAATTCAACTTGTGATTTTTCAATAGTTTTGGTGGTAGTATGGCTTCAGTATCATTACAAGAAAATGGATGTTTAGGGACAAAAATTACCGACGGAATGTGAAGGTTTTCTGTCGGCAAGTGAATTTGCCAACAAAAATTACCGATCACATAAGTCGTCAGAGAAATGGTCATCAGTAATATTCCGTCAGTAAATATTACTGATGGACAAAGAATTGAAAATCCATCATATCATTTAGCGACAGTAAGTCATTTTATATCAACAAATTTAGCGATGGATATTGTATATGCATCGGTTAATTTTGGCGATGGTCAAGTTATTGAAGTTTTGTCGAAAAATTTAGCAACGGTAAGTTTTTCTGTCGGTAATAGTCCATCAAAAAATTTAATACTAAATTTACTGACAGAATAAGAGCATTTCATCAGTAAATGCACTGATAGTTTTTTATTTTTCAATTTTGATTGGTAATCTTATGATTGATATTTAATTTCCACGGTTATCTAATGATAATATATTGAATTTTTTCTACATTTAATTGATCTAAATAGTAAGTTGAATGATAATATAAAGTAAAAATTATCTCAATTGATAATAAAATTATTATCTACAAAAATAAATATGTAATTCATACAAAATGACTTGAGAGTAGCAAAACAAAGTTATGCAGTTGGTGAAGGCAGATGTTCTGATTGCTGCGATAGGTACTGGCCCTCCCTTCAACTCATCCATCTCATTACAGAGCTGGGCTATGTACTCCATTGATTGTTGTAATTGAGTTGCCAACATCTGTATTGTGCTCTCAAGCTAAACGACTTTCTCATTGGATGTCGACCGTCTACTAGATGCAGCTATACTGGACGTGGAGGATTGTGAATAGTATGTATTCACAAATGAACCTAACTGCCTATTTATTTCAGCTTTTGGAGGGTGGAAAAGTATTTTTTCCACCGCAAAGCTATTTTTAAGAAAAATGAGTGTTTGGCTATAAAATCCAAAAGCACTTTTTAAATAGAAATGGCTTTTTAAAAAAAGCTAAAATACAGCTTTTTAAGAAGCTCAAATTTGGAGCTTTTCAAAAATTTGGGTAGACTTTGCATTTATAGTTTGCGTTGTTTATGTTTATAACAGTCCTTTAAAACATGTCTTGGTCTCTCTGATGTTTGGAAAGCCAGACAAAAATTCTTGTCTTCTCTCTGCTTGTACTCTGCGATCTAGCCCAATCTTTTTAATACCATCGTTGCTCTTCTTTATGACTTACTATACCCTCCTACAAGATCCAGAGGTAAGTTTTCTCTCCATCATTGCTTCCTTTTCTTTTGATTCGTGGGTTACTATTTCTTCTGTTTGATTGGGGGGAAATTGACCAAATGCGGGTTACTCTATTTGCATAATAAAAGGGCAAAAGTTTATTCGAATTCCAAGTGAGCTTCTTTTCTCCATTTTTCCTCAAATTTGAATTTGCAATTTGTGGAAATGTTTTTGTTTTGCGGTTTTTACTCTTGAACTTAAAGTTTGCCCTCGACTATCTACAGGCAAAAATTAATGATTCGTTGTCTGGACCTGTAGAAGCTCTATTGGATGGAGCTAATAATAAGACTTGGTCTTCAATAAGGAAACTTTTGAGGTGTGAGATAGAATCTGCTGTCTCTGGTCTTCTAATGCACTATCAGGTTTTGACATGGATCAGGAGACAATTCTGCTCAAGCCATTTCTGCTCAGGTCATTTCTGCTCAGGCATGATATCCCTGCACAGTTGTCCTTTTGCTTCCTTTGTCTTTATTCTCTAATCTCTTCTATTGTCTTAGTGGTCTCTTGTATTGTCTCTAATCTTGAAATTTCATGAATGTATTATGGTTTGGATAAAGCCCTATGAAGATGATAAAATATATGTAGCCTAATGTTAAAGGATGATTGGGAAACATTGTATATGGTATATTTGTTAGATGAATGGACATCATTATGTAGCTTGTCAAAGGTGGTACAAGTTGGTAATATGTTAGCTTGCAGAAGGTGGAGTAGCTTAAAAATCTACCAGCCCTATCATGCTTTCGAAAATTATAGAGGCAACAAATAATAAAAGTATTGTGTCAAGTGGCTAAAGAAACGGTTAGCATCGATCCAAATTTTGATGAAAGTTAGTGATTCTTTATAGCATTCATATTTCCTATACCTTTCTCATTAAAGCCAATAGATATTGATATGAATTCAATTAAAGATTTCTCACTACCTGTGCCATTAGCAATGCTTTGACCATACTCCAGTCAGGCACAGTACTCTTGTCATACATTTTGCTTGATTCCATACTTTTCACAATTGCTCCTGAGTTCCATCTTTGTTATGGAATCTTTCTCATTTTCTTGGTCAATATCCAAGAAGCTAATAAGCATAATAACAACTGGTTACCACCTCCATGGGTAATGGTTTCATTGTTAGTGCTGGGATTCAATGAGTTCATGACTCTTCTAAGGTCGACACTGTAAATAGCATTATGGAATCAATATTCTTCATCGCAAAGATTATGATGCCTCCTTTGCCAATCAAATTTTTATTTTTTAATGACAGAAATCCTTTTTACCTTTTTGTCATCTTCATATGTTTTGTGCTTATTAAAGCCTTGTGGGTGCAGTTAGACATTTTGGCTGAATTTCGCAATGGAATTGTGAGTGTTAGTTATCTTTTTCGCAGTTTAGGTCTATATGTCCTATAGAAATGATAGATAGTTCAAGAATAATTATCTGTGGCTAGAATCTTAATTCTACCCATCAAATTGTTATATGCGCTAGGCAATATGTTTTCTGTGAAATTATTTCAGCCTTTTACCTAATGCTTTGATCATAGGATTGGATTCTGTTTCAATGCTATTAAGAGTTTGTTTCTTTTGTTGTTTAGTTTGTACTAGCTATATTTGTTGTTTAGTTTGTACTAGCACCAATATGTCATTAAGTGCATCATCAGGTGTAACTTCATTAGGAAATGGATCTGAATACTCAAGGGCTGTAAAAGAATAATAAATGAAATCACTATTTGGTTAGAAGCTTTTTTTTTAATAGTATGAGGATGTCAGTGATTCTGGTCAGTCTACAGTAGATTGTTGCATGTGTATGGTATGTGATTATCCACTCTTACTACTCTGTAAGGGGTAATAGATTTTGAAGGCATCCCTTTTTTATCCAGGTGCCATATAGAGGGGGCTAGTTGGTTTTTTGAGAAATGCCCATTAAAGAGTATCTCTCAGTCTAGGTGTTGATTATGTTTGTTAGATAATGTACAAGGCTCCTTTTATATACTGCTAGCTGATCAGGGAGTTGGAATTAAAATTTTGTGAGGATCATACTACTGAGTTAATGGTTATGTTCTAGAATGAGTCAATGAAAATAGCCTTTTACTTTTTAGTCTCTAACTTGACCGTTTGCTTTTGTAATGTAAAAGTTATATTCTTTATCACCATTTGGATTATAAGCTGCAAGCATTTTTCCTATCTTGGGATAGAGACGTTTTAGTTTTTTGTATAACAACATTCTAGCGAAACATTTTCTAGATGGTTTGAAATAGTATTAAAGATTGTTTCATGTATGTCGATTGATTTCATAAAACTAAAAGATCCAACTTTTAGAGAAATTCTAAGCAAAATTAAAGATGTTAGAAAGTATTGGCCTTATTTTAAAGATTACATTAGAGTAATTGATGGAACACATAATAACGAGATGAATGATGCGAGGGAACATATTACAAATCTTCTTGTATTACAATAAAATGCATAATTTATTATGTATTTAACTATTTACTCAACTCGAATATAATATTTATTTTAGGATTATAATATTATTTAGCTTTTTATATGTTTTAATATTTATTTTTGATATTAGTTTGATTTCCTACAAATAAAAAAGAGACATCTCTTTAAATAATTTCCTACAAGATGGAAGTGAATTTGTCAAACAATTGTAAAGTAAATGTAAATCCATTGTTTGATATACTTTAAAAATTATTTATATGCATAAATAATTTTTATTACAAAATAAAGTATAGTTAAAATTAATAAAAGTGTTTTTTATTTTTATGTTGCCAAATAGTCTACTCTATGAAGCTGTTTTTTTAATTAACAGCCAAACAGTCAACTGGCTTCTTAGAAAAGCTCTTTTCAAAAAAGCTCTACTAATAAAAGCTCTACTGATATAAGCCCATCTAAATAGACACTAAGTCAAAGATCCTTCTATGATGGTTCCTACTACCTACTGCATCAAGATATACCTGACTCTTATTAATAGTTTTAGAGTGCTAAGATTGTCGTTGAATGCTTTCTTGTATTTAGTCCTATTAGGAGGCAATGTCTATGTTAATAAGTGATAATTATTAAGAATTAATACTAAAACATAAATTTCAAATACATTAAGTTCTATACATTGAGTGTTGACGAAGGCCACACCATCATGTTTTTTAATGTGGGTGTACATAAAGAGCTGACGGGGCGTAGGCTTCCTACCCATAGACTTTTCTTGCATTAGAATAATATGTTATAAGTGAACTACAATTTTTAAAAATTTTGGCAGAATTTGCTCTATTTTATGATATTTACCCCTGTTGAACAAAGAAACTAAAAAATATAGTCATATATGGCACCAGATGTTTATAACATTATCATTCTCCATAATACATATATCTTTTCATTCCAAAATTCACACATCAAATTAAATTGAAATACATCAAAGTAAAAAAATTAGAATATAAATGTAAAGTGTAGATACTTACAAGTTTCTTTGCAAGCTCTAGTGGGTAATAGATCCTCCAGTGTGTACGGGAAGACTCTCTCCCCTCAGTCCTCCACATCTGTTGCAGAATTGCACTTTGAAATGGACATTACCTTAAGTAATGTCCAATACTGCTACTAACGACTCCATATTTCTTCAGATATACGTGGAGGTCATATACCAGTCTTATGTAGCACACCAAGAAAGTTTCTATAAAGTGTACAAGCTCGCGTCTCCCATACTTTATAAATATCCGTGTTAAATTTGGAATCCTAAAAAATTCTTTATGAGAAAAGGAAAAATATACTATAAATACTTATAACTTACAATATTATCTAGTTAATGTATAAAATTAATTAGATTACATTAACTAGATAAAAATACAAAAGAATATATCTTTTATATCATAAGCTCTTGATAATAATAAGCCTTTTTTGCCTGAGAGACATTCTTTCTATATATAACCCTCAAGATTAATCTTCTCCTTGAACTTGGATTTCATGTTTTTTGAGCATGTTCTAGATAGAACTAACCTAATATATAAGCAATTTTAGATCATTTTCAAATTAAAACCTATAATTTCAGTATAAACCTATGGTGTTATCATGCATGTATTTTCACTCACAGATTGTTGACTATTATGATGTACGTTCTTCCATCTACATTAAAATTGAGTTTTATTTTGTGTTCAAGTTTTAATTAGATTCCTAATGAACTGCACAAATGAAAAGTAATGTACATTTTTTTAGAATCTAAAACTCAAGATAGGGATCATAGTATAGATGAAAATATCACATTGAAAAAAAAAGTGTTTACTTTATTTGCAAAGAGATTTTGGTGTGAAGAAGAAAAGAAAGATAGAGTTGTTAACAATTTCATTGGGGACATCTACATCAGTCCACTTATATATATTTTTAAATAGCAATAAGGACATGTGAATACAGTCTCATATATGAATAAAACGTGATATCTTTGAAATTTTATAATGTTCTATTCAAGAACTAGAAGACTGAGGGGCTTAGTCACCTTACCAATACTATGAAGAAACTTCTTCGTATGGATTCAATGATAACAAAGGTTTAATGCCTTGGATACCAAACTAGATACTATAGTGAGTTAATAGTCCTAAAGGAACGCTCTCTAGATGACACTTCCCATGCTTAGTTGATCAACACCAAAAAAAAGGAGAAGAGGGATAGGAAGAAGACTCTCAAACCATCAACTTAGGATGACTTAAGTGACTTAAAAAGTGAAAAATGGAAAGAAGTAGCTTATTGCTTCATAAAAATGATAATAAGGTACTTTCAGGCTCTAACTATGATAGCAGTGTAGAAGTGAATTATGATTAACTAGATAAGAGTATAGAAAACATAAGCATGAAAAGGAAGTATCTTTCAAAGTTAATAAAACTTAAAACTTCTGAATGAATGAAGAAAGAGGTTAATACTCTTAAGGAACTAATTGTCTAAACTTATTAGGAGAAATGAAAATTTTGAAAGCATGATGGTAGCTCAAATAATTCCAGTAATAAATATGAAATCAAGTATACTTATAGAAGTGTGTTTGACACACCAAGACTATATTTTTTTAAGGAACAATACATATATAGTAAAAAGCCTTTACCTAAGATAGTAAGTGAGCATGGTACATCTTTATATAGATATTCACATGCTAGGCTAAAATGCAAGTTATATACATTCATGAATAGTTCCTAATCTAGCCCTTAAAGTCAATTATCATTAACGTAAGGATCACACATATAATAGGTCACATGATATATCATTGTTTGGCAACCTTGGATATATTAATAAAAAAATTTGCTTCTTTAAAACAAAGAATTATAAGAAAACCTTTAAAAATGTGAGTTGAAAAAAAGAAACTAACAATCAAAGACCTAAGTTCGTTTGGACAACCAAAGCACATTAATTATGTTATTTTATAGGTCTCTAAGAAAAAAATGGTACAAATAGTGGATGCTTAAGGCATATAATCAATGATGTATCCTAATTCATGACTCTTTGAGACAAAGATATAGGAATTTTCATATTTGGAGACAATGCCAAAGGTAAAATATTTGAAATAGAGAAAGTAAGGAAGATCATAATAAAATTGACCATTTTCTTTTAGTAGAATAATTAAAGTATAATTTATTAAGTATAAGTCAACTATGTGATAAAGACTATAAAGTTTATTTTAAAGGAAAATAATGCATTATTTCTAGAACCATTGAGAACATCATTACATTTTTATGTAAGAAAGAATGCAAAATTTATCTAATTGATCTTAATGATCTCTCTAACTAAGTATGAAGTGTTTAATGTCTAGAAGTGAAGATGTTGATATTTGGCATAAAAGGCTTGGACATGCAAGCATAAAACTCACCTAAACTCCAAACAACTCGTGAATATACTTCCAAGAGTTAAGTTTGTAAAAAAAAGGAGGTAATTGGTGCTTTCCAAATGAGCAAACAAATCAAGAGCTTGTGTAAGGAGAAAAAGTCAGTAAACTTGACTAGACTTTTACAATTACTTCACATAGATTTGTTTGTCCATGTAAAGTTTCTATTTAAGTGGAAAATGTTATGTAAATTTTATAGTACTATTTTAAGCTAAAAAAAGATGAATGCTTTAGGGAATTTAATTAGTTTCACAAGAGATTTCAAAATGAAAAGGAACCCTTTATTGCATTACTTAAGGGTGCTTATGGTACAAAATTTGACAATGAGAAGTTTGAGACTTTTTATAAGGAGAATGATATCTTTTAATAAAAATTTAAATGTCAGAACCCCTTTAAAAATGGAGTTGATAATAGGAAAAATGGGACATTTCAAGACATGGATATAGTATAATAATTAAATTAATGACCTCCTCAAGTATTTTTGATAGTTGTAACAACTACATGTCACATAGCCAATAAAGTCTTATAAGATTAACAATGGATAAATTATCATATGAGTTTTAGTAATGGAAGAATCCAATGATTAGTTATTTCAAAGCGATTGGTTATAAGTATTACATTTTGAACATTAAAGATCTAAAAATTTTTATTTAAAATTGTGGATGGAAGGATTTTGTCTTAGTTATTATTTAATTAGCAGAGTATATAAAGCGTTTAATAGGAAAACTCTTATTATTGAAATTTATGGATATTATTTTGATGAATCTAAACCTCTTGCCTATGAGAAAATTCTTGAAGAGGATGACAAATATCTAACTAAGGAATTGAAGAAATTAGCCCTTAAAGAGAACAAAAAGGATCACCAAGGCACCTTGCAAGAGCTAGTAATTGAATCAAGTTAGGGAGATAAGAAGGATGAGATGCTTATAATGGATTAGAAACACAAGAAGGTCATCCTCTAAATTAAATGATAAATGATGTTTAATAAGAGGTAATTACCAAATCTTGTTCTATAAATATATCACTTATTGTTTTTATTTTTCAAATTGAACCTAGGATTATGGAAGAAGGCCTTATTGATACAAGTTCGTTTATTACTATGAATCAAAAATTAAATCAATTTAGGAGAAGTACAAAATAAAAAGTACATTTTAAATTTTTTTATTCTAGAAAAGGTTCATATATATTGATCAACCATTTGGTTTTGAAAATTATGATGCACCTAACATATGTATAAATTGCCTAAAGCATTATATATCTTAAAATAATGTCCTAGGAAAACAAATGATTATCTCAAAACTCAAACTCAATTGTATAATTAAGTTTGTGTGAGACTTAAGAGATTAACAATACAAGGTCATAAACATAAAATCTTAAAAATAATGAGAGAAAAGTTGGGGCTAGTATGGGACAATGGTAACAAGTGTAACTAGTGACAACAATGCGAATGATAAATAAGTGAAGAACAAACTTTAGGAAACTAATGAACCACTAAATGATTCTAAAGTTGAGAAAACGTTAAGTGATTGTTCTTTAAAATCATTCTAAAGTTGCTTTAGATTATGACAACAAAAACTAATGAACCACTAGATGATATCAAATCATTCTATAAACTAATGAACCACTAAAAGAAACATTCCACATTATACATGATGTTAAAGACCTCATACAGAACTTTCATCGAACACTTGGTACCCTATTGAAATTCATCCCTACTTTGTTTCAAAACTATTGTCTTCTTCCATTATTCACCAACATAACCACACAACAACAAACAATGACCCATTAATAACCCAAATAAACCTTCAAAACTAAATCCATAGTAACACCAACACATTGAACATACAACGGTTCACATACAAAAATTGAAGACAAAAATTTAACCCAAGAGCAACAAGTGGACAACTAACCTGGAGATGGAAAACCCAAGATAATAGAAGCAGTTGGTAAAAGAACGACCGAAAATGAGCAAATGGAAGAAGACAACGTGCGTAACAGAGGAACAATGGAGAATAGGAGAAAAACAAAAATGAACGATAAGGGGGCGGGGGCTTCGAGTGTTTATTTTCTTCCCAAATGAAACGTCGTTGTTTAACTTTAAATATAAACAACGTCATTTAACTTTAAATATAAACAATGTCATTTTCATTTATTGAAGAAATGATATTTCTGTCGATATATCACTGATGAACATTTCTTTCGTCGGTAAACTCTAGCTCTTATTCTTATTGCTAACCATTATTGCCTATTTTTACGATGATCTTCACTATTCTGTCTAAATTCTCCGGGAATAATTGTGCAAATAAATTCCCTCGACATTTACCAACGAAATTTTTTTCCATCGCAATATACACTATTTCCCACCAAGTTTACCAATGGAACTTAATTTTCATCGGTAATTTACTAAGGAATTTGGTCCGTCGATAATATTCCGTTAGTAATTTGAAATTTTCTTATAGTGTACTTAGTTACCACCTTCACCTACAAATAATCTAAGGTTACATTTAATTGAGTAAATGTCGTGCATTTACTAATCAAATCCTCATTTACTCGTTTTCCAAATTATGATACTAGTTTTAACTCTAAATTGAACTAAAAAACAAATTTATTTTAAACAATGCTTTAATTTTGTTTGTAAAAAAATTAACATGTAATAGAATTTAAAGAGAGAGAAGGAGCAAGAAGCTCGATAGTGACCTAATTTTTCCTAAGCAATAGTGTCTTGTAGGTGATGTTGGGACCACTACTGCTAGTTAAACTCTAAGTTGACAATTGTAAGTCATGTCTTAAAAATAAAAATGTAAAAGGAAATAATAGGCATTTAAAGAGATTAAAATTTTCGTTAATTTAAGGTTGAATATATGAGAGTTCTAAAATGATGAAGTTATTTTTTAGTATTATCAAAAATTAAGGGTTTGAAGTATATTTAATATAAAACATAAATTTTAAAAGATTATTTTTATCATTTTGTTTTCCTCTCACTTGTTTAAATTTGACCCACTCTAATCAACACTGTAAAAGAGGACTTAATAAATCCAAGGCAAAAGGGTGACTTTTCACCATAAGTTTTACACCAATTGATAATTCTGACATTCCAAAGTGAACAATTATAACCCTAACATTTAGAAAACGTTAAATTTTGACCCCATCTTAATGAAAAATTTAAACCCTTATGTTAAAGGCAAGGTCAACACTAACCTGACATTTTAAAAAAATATTTTTATTACTTTTGTGGGCTTCTGTGCCACATCATTGCTGACATGACAAGGTAGAACTCACTTTTTAAAAATATATTAAAATTTAATTTATTTATGAATGTGTGACCCTGTTGGACCCCGAACTTTCGGTGGAAATTAGAAATATTAAAATGAATTCAATGAGTGTTTTCGGATATGAATTATGT
>JAOTIZ010000002.1:16359000-16370178 GCA_027123425.1 Erythroxylum panamense | reverse complement strand
GATAGCAAGGAGGTCAGGGATGAGATTATGGATGAGGCACATAATGCGCCTTATGCCATGCACCCAGGTAGCACCAGAATGTACAGAGACTTGAGAGAGCATTTCTGGTGGAAAGGCATGAAGAGGGATATAGCAGAGTATGTGAGCAGATGTCTAGTGTGTCAGCAAGTCAAGGCCGAACACCAGGCACCTTCAGGCATGTTAAGGCCATTGTCCATTCCTGAATGGAAGTGGCAACGGGTAACTATGGATTTTTTGATGGGTTTGCCCAAGACTAGTAGGAAGCATGATGCCATATGGGTAATTGTTGATCGTTTAACGAAGTCAGCCCATTTTTTGGTAATTAAACAGACTGATTCTTTGCATGTGCTAGCAAAGAAGTATATTAATGAGATAGTGAGACTACATGGAATTCTAGATTCTATAGCTTCTGGTAGGGATCCTCGATTCACTTCAAGATTCTGGGGAAGCTTACAAGAGGCTCTAGGGACCAAATTGAATTTTAGCACAGCTTTTCATCCCTAGGCAAATGGTCAATCTAAGAGAACCATTCAAACCCTTAAGGGAACGCTCAGGGCATTTGTGATGGATTTTAAAGGAGCTTGGGATGAGAATTTGCCATTGGTCGAATTTGCTTACAACAATTCGTACCACTAGAGTATTTAGATGGTTCCTTACGAAGCATTGTATGGAAGGAGATGTAGATCTCCGATATGTTGGGATGAAGAAGGAGAAAGGAAACTATTAAGAGTTACTTTAGATGATAGAGGATATGGTCAACTTATTTAAGCAACAAGTTAAAGCGGCTCAAGATAGAATGAAGAGTTATACTGATGTACACCAAAAGGAAATGGAGTATAAAGTCAGTGAGAAAGTCTTCCTTAAGACATCTCCTTGGAAAGAAATTATGAGATTTGGCAAAAAGGGCAAGTTAAGTTCAAGATTTGTGGGCCCTTACAAGATTCTTGAGAGGATTAGACCACTAGAATATAGATTAGCGCTGCCACCAGAATTATCACAGATTCATGATGTCTTTCATATTTCCATGTTGAGAAGATATAGATCAGATCCCTCTCACATCATTCAGACCATTGAGGATTAGTTAAGAGATGATCTGAGTTATGAGGAGATGCCAGTGGAAATTTTGGACATCAAGGAAAAGGTCCTCAGGAACATGATGGTTCAGCTAGTTAAAGTTCTGTGGAGAAACCATTCCATTGAATAGGCCACATGGGAGCTCTTGGAAGCCATGAGGGAGAAGTATCCTCAACTCTTCAATGACTCAGATAATAATTTCGGGGACGAAATTCTTTTAAGAGGGGGAGAAATGTTGGCCCCCAATTTTTTTTAAGAGTTAGTTTTTCTTTAGGTCTATGTTATTAGATTTATTGCATGGGTTAGTTAAATTAAAAGTAGTAAGAATGCATAAAAAGGGTATTTTGGGTGGCTTACTTAAGTTTAAAAATCTTAAGGCATTAAAGGAAGGGAAAGGTGGACTTTTCTCAATCATTAAGGGTAAAATAGGAAGAAAGAGGTGTTGTTTTCTTCCTAAAGAGGGGGAAAACAAAAATAGGAGAGAAGGAAGTGAAATAACAAATCAAAGATAGAAAGAAGAGAGATTTCAGTGGTTGAGAAGAAAGAAGAGGGTTGAGCTAGGGTTTCATCTTTTCTAAGCTTTCTAGAGAGATTTTTGAGGTGGTGCAAAAAGGGAAAAAGTTAGAGGAAGATAGGAGATTTCTTTTGAACCAAACGTTTCTTCATTTGGGGAAGATTTAAGGTAAGAGCATTTTTAATGCTTTGGATTTTTGAAAGGGTTTTGGTTCATAAAGCTTAGGAAATGCATGGGTTTAGGTACGCTAGGATCAATTTTAGTAAATATGATTTGTGGGTCTTCAATTTTGCAACCCATTTGAACTTAGGATTTTTTCCTATGAAAAGCGAATCAAGAAAGACAAGAGGAGCATGAGGAGAGGCACATTCGAGCAAGTTATAAGCAAGGAATTCAAGGTGGGTTACATTTTTATAATTGAATAATAAGCCAACAATGTTTCTTTCGAGAAATGGAAATAAATGTTTTCAACTACTTTTAAATATGTATTTATTGTTCTTTAAATGCTTTGAGAAAGTGCTACATGTTGTTGTATAAAATTTATGGATGAACTATGAAATGAAAAATGGAAATGATTTTGAAAGGATATCAGGTTTATGAAATCATGTTTCGGAAATGTGTCATTTTAGGCAACAAGTTTCTAAGATGTGAGATGCATGATTATGTGGGTTTGTGGTGGTCCCCTAAGTATGTCAAGTGCACTTTGACTAAAGGCTTCTTCCGCCTATCCGCTATTGGCATGGAGCTCCTTCATGGACTCCCCTAAGTTCACAGCTACACAAGACCCTTATGGGAATTATGTAGTACGTTCTATTTTAGATCCATCCAAACTATTCCGATGTGCTTATGTGTTTAAGTGTGTTGTCAAGTTTGATGGTGCATAAATTTAGTTGCTTAGGAATTGTTGATAAGTTGAGATTCGGGAAATATATGCATCTTGATTCAATGTGAGTTTTAAAATAGTTTTCACAAGCTTTAAACTCACCCCTTCCATTTCTGCCCCATCTTCAGGTGAAGAGCATGAGAACGAGTAACCAAGGGTCAAGGAATCACTTCGAATTTGCGTACTTTTGTATTTTAAACTAGTTTTGTAAAACAAGGCTTTAGTTGCATTTGAAGCAAATTATTGCTCATGTATTCTTCTGTATTTTGGGATTTTGCAATATTGATATATTGTGGCTTGAAATTCCATTAAAGTCATGTAAAACTCTTATCTTTTGATGTTAATAAAGTATGATTGTGTTTTAATGATGATATTTCCAAATTGTTGATTTCACTTTCAAGTCTTCCATAGGGGTTAAATTCGTGTTCTGAGTTTGGGGGAAAAATGGATTAATCTAGGTTGAATTAGGTAAAGTTGTCTTCTAGAAAGTTGTAGTTTATCTTTCTAGCTTTCCAATAGTATATAGTATGAAATTTTTGGACATCGGAGTCGAAAGTTATGGTCCTTATAAGTGGAGAGGCTCAGGAGTGTAGATTGTATCATCTGGTAATAACGTATCGTCTAGTGATGACGTGTCATTTGGTGATGACTTATCGTCTTGTGATGATGTGTATCTTCTGTGCATTGTTCATCTTACATCTTCTGTTTACTGTTCCTAAACTTCTTTTGAGTACTGTTCATCTTGTATCGTTTGGTCTAATTTTGACCCTCTATATGAGAAATTCTATCTTCAAGGTCTTCATAAAAATTGTAGATCATGAAATCCTCTTTTGAACCATCTAAAGAACACCTTAATCTAATATCTCTAGAGAAAGTTATGCTAATTTTCCCAAATTGTCTGACCTTTCATGTGGTTTCATCTGGTCCAATTTTGACCATGTATATGATAGAATCTATCTTCAAGGTCTTCATAAAAGTTTTAGATCTATGAGTCCTCTTCAAAAAATTCTAAAGAACACCTTATTCTAATATCTCTAGAGAAAGTTATGATAATTGTTCTGATTCGTCTAGCCCTTCATCTGGTTTCGTCTGACCCTTTGTCTAGTTTCGTCTAACTCCATTGTCTGGTCCAATTTTGTTCCTTTAGATGACAAAATCTTGCTTTGATGTCTTCATGAAAGTTGTATATCTATGAGTCCTCTTCAAAAATATTTAAAGAACACCTTAATCCTATATCTCTAGAGAAAGTGATGACAATTGTTCTGATTCATCTGAACCTTCATATGGTTTCATCTGACCCTATCGTCTGATCTAATTTTGTCCCTTTATATGACAAAATCTTGCTTCAATGTATTCATAAAAGTTGTATATATTGAATTACTCTTTCAAAAAATATAAGAATGACCTTGATTTGATACCTACAGTGAAAGTTATGTCAATTGGCCCAAAATAGGTTCAATATGATTGAGGACAAAACCTTGTTTGATTTCCTTCGGCCATAACTGCATCATCCAAATTCTAAATGAGATTATTCTTGTTTCTAAATAAACTAGAGGCATGGAGCTATAAATGATCTGAGGAATAGAATTGTAACTCAGTCCCTAAGACTTACAATTTTTGGATGGAAGTTGGGTATAGTGTATTGTCCTAGTTTAATAATAGTCTGAAAAGTTTTAAGCCCTAACTCTTAGATTTCTAAACCAATTTGAATGATTTTGGTGTCATTAGAAACTTAAGACAATGGGGAAAAAATATTCTGAAGAATTTAAATTGTAATTCCAGTTTAAGGTTTCCCAAATTATGTTCTAAAATAGAAGAAATTTGTTTATTTGGATGTTTGACCGGTGTGGGCACCACTCATGTGGGATGATGACTAATGAGGGTTCCTTGAAATAACCCTATAGGATAATATGCTCACGCTTTATGACTCCGAATATTGGGCTCCGGAATGGGGGTCCAATAATTGTGGTATTAGAGCCCAGAATTGAGATCTTACATGGGCATTTTTGAAATACATGTCATGTTACATACATTTTAGTCATGTCATAGCAGACAATAGTACCTAATCCTTGGTCTGAGTCGTATGTGTATGAGTCACACTTATGAGCATTTGTTAAGAGTTTGAGCTGATAGAAATAGTAAGAAGAGAATGACAATATGATAGAATGTGAGAAAATAAAAGTTTGTGGATATTACGTAATCCGATATGTTAGACATAGATTCAGTATTTGTGATTATGTTAGTGAATATGGTGATAAAATTTTGTTGCAGATATGTACTTGACTCGATATGGATTTGAAAATATTTTCATGAATTGACTGAGAAGAAACAGAGACATAGGTGGAAATGACCAGATTTAAGGTGTACAAGCAAAGTGGAATTGAAAGGTCTAACTTTAAAGTTAGAATGATTGTTTGATTACGGTGATAAAAGTTATGATCTGGTATAAGAAGATATTAGTGGAAATTGAGATTGTTGACGATGATACATGAAAAATGAATTCAAAGATAAAGAGAAAAATATCGCCTAAGGTCAATGAAGATCAAAGTAGCAATTGTGTAAGATATAAATTGGTGAATTGTTGGAGATAAATATGTGGACAAAATGGGATGGATTTAATGATACCCACCTAAGCATATGCGGCAGTAATTATGATTACTACTTCATTGAGTTTTGGTAATTAGAATTTATGATCTCGTAAGAATGATAGAAATTGGTCTTCCCGGGGCACTAAGAAAGGCTGATAATGCAATGATGATAACAGATGATTAATAAAGATTGCATGAATAGTATCCCTAAAAGAACAAATCGGAAATGAATACGTAATGATTCAAAAGTAAATATTGGAGACATATCTCTAGTGGAGACTTAAGCAAAAGAGGTAGAATATACTACTGAGAATTTATGTATTTTATTTAATGTAAAGTATCCAACTACTTGAGTGGATTTTTGTTAACACTATTGCTAATGTGAGGAGAACTTAGATCCATATTATATTCTATGCGAGTATGCACATAAGATATGCATTAGGTTTTGATGAATGTATTACCCACACAGGAAGTTAAGTTTGCAAATAAAATGGAAATGCATGGAGAAATTAGTATGAATGAGCAGACAGTAGGATAATTCAATGTGAAATCAGAAGAAATCGAATGAATTGAGGAAATTAATCAAGAAAGGAAGTCAATTGGGAAATTGAAAATAACGTGAGACAATGTTACCTCATTGAGGAGTTAGTTATTTAAGGAATTACGAGAACTAATTAGGGGGAACATGGAGTTTGATAATAATTGTTTAAGTTAACAATTGTCCCGACAGTACTATGGTATTGAAGATTAAAACGATCCAAGCAGAATTTGATGATGTATTAAAGGTTTTCAAAAAGTTAAGAAGAATAGTTGAATACTTAAAGAAAAACATGTAAATCGTATGAGTAATGGAAGTAAAAAGAGTTTTAGAGGAATTATAACACCGATATTAATTATATTGTATGGATTTGAAGATTTTATAGTATACAATGATGTTGTATAAAAGATTTGGATAAAATCTAATGTAACATAATGAAGTGATTTCATATGTATGGAGACAACTAAAGTCCTATGAGTTGATTATTCGATATATGATTTAGAGCTGCTGTAGTAGTGATTGCTTTGAAAGTTTGAAGACAGAATATGTATAGGAACATCTTGGATTTATAATCATTAAAGTTTGAGGTGATTATTGAGTTAAGAAAAAGTTGAATACGAGACTGAGATAGTGGATAGAAATACTGAAAGACTATGATTGTAAAAATGAATACTTCCCGGTAAAGTTAGAGTTGTATCTAATGCGTTAAGCCAAAATCCCAATAGTAGTGAAGCATAAATTCAGATATTGAGGTTATAAGATCTAGTGCAAAAGAGAGCATAGAATGTGGAGTTGAATTTTAGGCAAATCAAAGTGCTATTTGCTCTGGAATTGAAGATCAGTATCACATGGAAGGATTAATCGGGCCTAAATTGAGGATTCGAAAATTGTGAATCTTATTGAGAGATTAAAAATAGAATTGAATTTTGGGTTCGAATAGGAAGAATGATACATTGTGATTGAAATAAGAAGTAGGTGTATTGATAAAGATGATTAAGCAAAGAGATTGTTAGAAAAGTAAAAATGGTAACTTAAGTTATTCATCCTAGTAGGAATATGCCGGAACATCATTTAACGACTATGAATGTCGAATCAAGTGAGTGAATGTTTGAATTGTCGACGGTCTTAACTGTCAGAGATATGCTTAAGGCTTATAGTTTGGAGTTCATAGGAATATGAGATCAATGTATAGTTCTATTTGACCTTAAGCATCACAATCATTATCATAGTGATTTCATTAGAGTACTGTATGAGGAGTTAGATGATAGTAAGAGTCGTTTGCTTTTGTATTGTGATGATTAAAGCCTAAAAATAGTTGAAGGTTAGAATTAATTGGAGATGTTCCTGATAAGTGAAATGGATCTGTATTAGAAATTAAGTGATTCAAGAAGGATGAATGAATTAGGTGGATCAACATCAAGGGTATGGAATATAGTGAGATAGATATAAGAGTTAAGTGTTTTAACACCACATTGATGTGAATTATTAAGTGAAAGATAAATTATCTCTAAGAGTATCACCGTGCCAAGGTGCTCAGGTTAGGAAAAGGGATTAGCTAAGCCCGATATGAATAGGTCTATATGAAATAGTTATGAGAAGTGCTACTGATGAAAGATGTCTTAGATTCGTAATATGATATATGTGAGTATGTTAAGAATATTGATACGATAGGATATTGGTTTTATCGAAACAGGAAGTGAAAAATTGTGAGTAATCTGAAGTATATTGAGGGAACATATAAGATAGTGTGATATCTGAATAAGTCATGGAAGGATTGATTGAATCCATTAACTAAGGTGATTTGAAAGAAATGATTCGAGTGATAGAGTTAAATGGAAAATGGAGCAGCACAAGAGGAAGCACACCCCTGCCCTTAGATCAGTCAGGTAAGAATTTCGAGGACAAAATTCTTTTAAGAGAGGGAGAAATGTTGGCCCCCGAATTTTTTTCTTTAATGAATAAGCATGATTTAAATGATTTTTTAGGTTTTGATAGATTAAATTTTTTGATCTAATTATTATGTCAAAGTTGGTAGGATTTATTGAATGGGTAAGTGGAATTAAAGTGTTAAGGTTATAAGAATGCTCAAGGGTGCTTTTAGCAAGACACTTAAGGATAAAGAACATAAGGCATATAAAGAAGGGTAAAATGGACACTGCACACTCATTAAGGGTAGGATTGGAAGAGGAAAATGTGATCTTACATTTAAGAGAAGGAGAAAATGTGAATTGAGATAGAAGAGAAATAGGAAGGAGAAAGAAGAGAGATTTCGGTGGTTGAGAGAAAAGAAGAGAAAACAAGCCAGAGTTTCAATTTTCTTGGCCTTTCAACAGAGATTTTGAGATTGTTCAAGAAGAGAAAAAGGTAGAGAAAGAGAAGAGCTTCCATTTGAGCCAAAGATCTCCAAAGAATCAAGGAAATCAAGAAAGACAAGAGAAGCAAGAGTAGAGACACTTTGAGCAAGTCTTTAAGCAAGAAAATCAAGGTGGGTACATGTTTATAATAAAGTAAATAAGCCACTACATGTTTTCTTTAAATCAAGAAAGTTTAATGATTTCAATTGCATCATAAGTGTTTCATCTATCACTTCTTGAATGAATTGAAAATCTGTTATATGTTTGGTATATGAATTGTGTTGATATGTGAAAAGATTTTGAAAATGAATTTTTGTGAAAATATACATGTTTATGGAATCATATTTTCATAAATGTTTTCGAAATATTTCATATATATGAAAAGTCAAGATTCAAAAAAGTACCATTTTGGACAATATATTTACAAGTATATGAAAACAAGTTTCCAAAAATGTCCATTTGGGTAAACGGTTTTCAATTCATGAGTTACATGTTATGTGGGTTTAGTATAATCCATTCAAGAATATCACATGCACGTTGACCAAGTTAAAGGCTTCTCCCGCCTACCCACTAGTGGCACGGAGTTCCTTCATGGACTCTCTCAAGTTTACGCCTACGCAAAACCACTATGTGGGATTGTGATAGTGCCTCAAGTTTACAACTACACAGGACCATTATGTGGAAATGTATAGTTTGTCATGTTCATGGATTTACCCAAACCATTTTGATGTGCTTATATGCTTATGATCTGTGAACAAGTTTGATGCATTCATATTTTATGGTTTGTAAATTTGACTTCACGATAAGAATTTGAGAAACATGTGTTTTATGAACTCAAAAAGAATTTTCTGTGACAAGTAAATGCTTTCAAAGCTTTTGTTTGTTTTCCATTATAAACTGTTACCCACGAGCTTTCAAGCTCACCCCTCCTTTTATCCTATCTTTAGGTGATAGTTAAGAGACCAAATGATCAAGAGCCTAAGGGCATTTCTCCAAATTTGCTTATTTTGTAGTATGAGTTGATTTTGGGAAAGCAAGAAGTTTGTTTGTTCAAGGACCTTTTGTAATTTGAGATTTTTAGACGATGATGTAATGTGGCTTGGAATTCCATTAAAGATTTGTAAAACTTTATTCTTTTGATGTTAATGAAATGTAAATGGTGTATGGATGATGCGAGTTGAAATTAGAGATATGTGAAGAAGAAATCAACTCGAGGTGGTGATTTTGGAACATAAATCGTGGTTATATATATATGTATGCATAAGCGAGATACTATGGAAAGGAAGATAGGAATTATAACTGATCAAATGTAGTTGAAGGTGTTGAGACAAATGAGTTGAGAATTGAGAGTCTAATGAAATCATTTTGGTAGCTGAATGGTTATGTTGAGAATATTCCAAGTTTGCATAGTGCAAAATTTCAAGTCTTCCATAAGGGAAAATTTTGTGTTTTGAGTTTAGGGGAAAATCTGGATTAATCTAAGTTGAAGTAGACAAAGTTGTCTTCTAGAAAGTTGTAGCTTAGCTTTCTAGCTTTCTAACGGTATATAATATGGAATTTTTGGATATCGAAATAAAAAGTTATGGTCCTTATAAGTGGAGATGCTCAGGAGTATAGGACATATCATGTAGTGATGATGTATCGTCTGGTGATGACGTGTCATCTGGTGAAGATGCATTGTCTGGTGAGGAAGTATCGTCTGATGAAGACGTTTCGTCTAGTGATGATGTATCGTCTAGTGATGACATGTCGTCTAGCAAGGATGTATTGTCTGGTGAGGATGCTTCATTTGGTGAGGACATATCGTCTAGTAAGGACGCTTCATCTGGTAAGGATGTATCGTCTGGTGAGGACATTTCGTTTGGTGATGACGTATCGTCTAGTGATGACGTCATATCGTCTGATACACTATTCATCTAATCCTATCATCTGGTTCCATTTTGACCTTGTAAATGATTGAATTTGTATTCAAGGTCTTCATAAAAGTTGTAGATATTGAATTCCTTTTTCAAACCATCTAAAGAATACCTCTATCTGAGTTCTTTAGAGAAATTTATGACCATTTTTCCAATTTATCTAACCCTTCATCTGGGTTCATCTAATCCTATCATCTGGTCCCACTTTTGACCCTTCAAATGATAGAATTTGTCTTCAAGGTCTTCATAAATGTTGTAGATATTGAAGTCCTCTTTCAAACTAACTAAAGAGGACCCTAATCTGATATCTCTAGGGAAAGTTATGACAATTTTCCCAATTCATTTGACTGTTCATCTGACCCTATCGTCTGGTCCAATTCTGATCCTTTAGATGACAAAATCTCACTTCAATGTCTTCATGAAAGATGTAGTTATTGAAGTCCTATTTCGAACCCTCTAACAATGACCTTGATCTGATATCTCTAGAGCAAGTTATGTCATTTTTCCCGAATAGGTTCAATATGATGGAGGATGGAACCTTGTTTGATTCCTTCAACCCAATCTTTGTTATCCAACCTCCAAATGAAGTGATTCTTGAAGGAATAGATCCCAACACACGTCTCTCTATCTCTCCATGAAAATTTATAGCTTTTGGTATTGATTCAAAAAAGATTGATAGAATCAAAGTAAGGGCATTAGTGGAAGAGCATGAATTGGATATTTAATTAAACATGCTTCAATATTTTGATGATATCTTGATATGTAAAGCTCCAAATGATACGAATCTTGTTTCCAAATAAACTAGAGACATAAAGCTACAAATTATATGAAGGACTTAATTTTAATTTAGTCTTTAAGATTTTCAATATCTGGATAGAAGTTGAGCATAGAATATTTTCTTCAGTATAAGAATGATTCGGAAAATAGGGTCAGACACTTACGGTATCAGAGAATGAAGATGAACCTAGGATGACTAATGAGAATTAATTGGAATAACCATACATAATAACAAGTACAAGCACATGTTTTAGGACATCCCAATTGGGCTTCAAAATCGGGGTCTAACACCTTAAATATGCAAGTTTACTCAAAATTCTTAAAATCATCAGATCACCCTCTTCATGTTTTACACTTCATCATTCTCTATACATTTTTCTATCACTTTATTCTCTGAATTTTCTTAATTCTCTTCCTCTAATTATCATTTTCTTCTCTGAAGTGAATCACACGTTAATACAATGATTAAGTACGATATAGAATGCACGAGAAGGGGGGGTTGAATTGTGTATT
>JAOTIZ010000002.1:16331499-16343271 GCA_027123425.1 Erythroxylum panamense | reverse complement strand
TGCACCTTTATCGTGGGATACGTGTCGGAGCGACCCTCGGGCGTCCCGATATGTACCCTACGGTGAGGGGGCGCTACTTTTTCTCTATCTTTAATTTCCAATCTTCAGTGCAATTTCTCACAAGCCTTGCTTTTAACTACTGAGATTGTCTTCTTTGCCTCTTTCTTATCCATTTTGTACGTTACTCTATTAGCTACTCTCTCTACCTTTGTGGTGCTATCCAATAAAGTTTGATAGGCTCCTTTCTTGATCTTAATCTTTTCTTGTACATCTTCATCCTATCACCAAGACTTCATCACACGACTATTAAGCCCTTTAAAAACTCTCAAGATCTTTTTAGTTGTATTCCTTAAAAGAGTTGGTACTCTCTCCCACATCTGGTTAACATCTCCGTCCAATTTCCATTCATCTTCATATATTATTTTATCCTTAAGTTGTTTCACCATGCCTCCGTTCATATTCCACCATCTGGTTATAGTACACGTCCTAAGACATCTCTTTTTTGTCCACCCTTTAATTATGAGATCTAAAAATAACAGTCTATGCTAAGTTGACAAGCAAGTGTTTGGTATCACCTTACAATCTTTGCACCTAAGTCGATCGCTCCGCCTTACAAGAAAGTAGTTAACTTAAGTTTTCGTGATTATGTCCTAGTTTTTCTTGAAAAAAGAATTGACTATCGTTAACTTAAACACTACTGTAAGATCCAACAAGGCAGTCCTATTATCATTGTTATCCCTGTATCCAAAACTTCCACGAGTCCATAAATACTCGTTAGAGGTTACTCCTATATGACTATCAAAGTCTCATAGAATAACTTTCTCGTCAAGAGAATCTCTTAATAGAGATGTGAATGGGCCAAGTCGGGCCTGGGCACCCCTGGCCCCGACAAGCCGAGATGAGTCGACCTGTGACCCGAGATCAGGCTCATATATTTTTTTATAAAAAAACTTCAAAAATGATGCCATTTTTGAAGTAATAGTCAACCCAAAGGCTAGGCCGGTCTGTGACCCATTTGGGCCAACCATGGTCAACTCGTACCCGCCTGTAATTCTGTCAAATCAGGCCATAATTGTGTTAGGCTGGGCAAGATAGGCCCTTTTTGTCATCTCTACTCTAGAATCACCTAACTTAAGGTGTTTATACGTAAAGTATATTAAGAATGACGTCTTTCACCATAATTTTTACGGACATAATCCTATCATCGGCCCTCTTTACTCAACAAAGAAAAACACCTTTCAAAGTAATGCATAAATAATATTGCACATGAATTATATAGAATTTATTAGAGAACTCCAAGTCGTAATATAATTTGCCCCTAAAACAGGACGTAATTTGCTTGGTCAGCATCTTTATGCCCACATTGTTGAACTTGTTTAGGATCCTGACCCTGTAGTTGTGGCAGTCTCTAAAACTAAAACCACCGTCTGATTCAGTCTTCTGGAGTCCAGTTGAGTTCTTCGGAAGGACTTCCTCGTCAACTTGTTAAAACCTTGTCAGTCAGAACCCGTGCACATGTACATACTCACCAGACCAACCCCCATGGCGGATTCATTAAGAACGACTGCAGCTGAATTAGAAGAACTGACTTGCTTTGTTTATTCAAGTCTACTGCTAAAAGCTGTAAGTTCAAAAACATCTTACACGTGTCCAAACCAAAGACTAAGCAATCAAGAAAATGGAAATAGATATTTATGCACAATTATCCAAAAGAAGAATATGTTTACAAAAAAAAATTGAAGCCATAAAAAACCCATAGCGTCAAATAAGCAAATCAAGAATCAGATTCAGGAAAAGAAATGAAAGATATTCCTTTTTCGTTTCCACTTAGAAAATTTTATACCAAAGGAAGGACTTTGATCGAACAGGAAGGTACCTAGAAGCCCAAGTGTGCAAATTTTCTTCCTTTTAAGGACCCACCATACATCTTCTGATTCAGATTCTCCGACAAAGATGTCATCGCCGGACATTTCTGTAATCTTGGAAAAATCGAAAGAGCTCGATCGGTTAAGAATAGAGCAAGAGAAAGTGCTGCAAGAGATCAACAAAATGCATAAGAAGCTCCAAACTAGTAAGTGTTTCAAAGTTTGAACTTTTGTGGTTATAATCCATGCGGGTGTTTGTTGTTTCTGGTAATTTGATGGTCCCATGTTGTGGTTGGATGAATGGGTTTGTGTCCGATTGATCAATGGCGCTGCATTGTTGGTATCTGAGGAATGTTTCTGCGTTTATCTTTGCTTAAAATTTCGTTTGGATTTGCTTAAACTTGAGGTTGTTCCTTATGGGTTTGTTTTCTTGCGGGGACAATAAAGAATGGCAGACTAACTTTGCCAGTTCCTATCACATGGGAAACTTAGCTGCATGTCACGTAATAAAACTAGTTATCGTGAAATGTTAAGCTTTGGGTTTTGTAAATCGCGGATTGACCGGCTTATAATAGCTACATTTATTGTTAGGTATATCATTGTTGCTTTGTATCTTTTACTTGAAGTTATAATTTGGTTAATGCTAGTTCATTGAAGTAACTTGATTGTGATACTCTATAAGATGTCGTCTCTTTACTAATTTGTTAATGCTTTCCGTAGATTTTCAGCATTGGAATCTGTTGATCATTGTCACACCGTCATTTTATTATATTTCATCCATAGGCAATTTCATTCATTTAATATTCCCTTTGATTTTTTCTCTTCATTGATAATATAATAACTAAGTGGTGGTTTTGCATTTTCATCTTTAGTTATTGCGCTGAAAATTGTTTTCTTTGGTTTTATCTGTACAAGTAGCTGATTTTAGATGGTTTTTGCATGTAAATGCAGCTCCTGAGGTTGTTGAGAAGCCTGGTGATAGTTCTTTGTCGAGGCTCAAAAGTTTATACATTCAGGCAAAAGATCTTTCAGAGAATGAAGTAAAGTATGGCCACCTCATGTTTTGTGATGTTGATGCATTCTACTATGTTCCTCCCTTTCAAACAAACATTTTATCCTGTTATTGGGACAAAGTATTTCCCTACTTATAATAGTATTATTTTTATCTTTTTTTTAATGTTGGATTACATAATTTTTACATGATGATCAAAATGATAAGATGATTTGACAGACCTTTTGTTTTTGTATATGCATGCAGTGTTGGAAATAAATTCAAATTTTTAGAGTTGTTTAAATTCCTTTAGAATAGGTCTTAGATTATCTTAGAATAAGTCTTGGATTATATTTGATCTTATCTTGTAAGTTAGATTTGGTGGCAGAAAAATCTATTTAGTTGTTTGTATTTTGTCTATAAAAGGCAACTAAATTTGATAATAAAAGTATGGGAATATTACATATTGTTTAAACTTTTCTTATCCCATCTCTTTATCTTCTCTTCTTTTCTTCAAAATTCCAACACAAAACAGTTTTATTGCGATGGGAATAATGATAGGAATTGCTGTGAAGGTGAGTTCCAACTGCCTCCAGTGCATGCCAGATGTAGTATGCTTTGTGTTTTAATATCCCACTTTCATAAATATCAAATTTCTTCAGGGAATAATCTGGAAAATATCAGAAGTTGACAATGTACTTATGGAATTTCTAATTCTATGTTGACTACGGACAGAAGAATTGGTTTCAGATATATCTGGCTTGCGTATGGGCAATTGATTGAAATATTCTTTTAGACGATGAAAAATTGATCTATCTTATGGTTGTCCTTTGTGGATGTGGCAGTAGTATGAATTATAACATATGACTCCTTATATTCTTTTGTCTTTATTGACTAAAATTGATACCTTCAAGTCTTTGCTCGTCGTCAATTGTTTAGTTATCTTAGCCTTAAGTTCTAGGGCTACTGGCCATTTACTATTTGTGAAAGGACTGTGTTCAAAGCTTCAAACAACAGAAATTGTAATATTCAACATGGATGTTATGTTATTTTTTATTATTAATTTCACCACTAATTGTTGTGCTACAGGTCTGAATGACTGTCAATGCAACCCCTTAAATTATCTTAGAGGCTCTGCATCATCAACTGAGAGAAGATTGAATGTGTTTCTTCCTTTGATCTCTCCAGATACAGCTCCGCAGCCCTTTCTTCCTCTTCTTGCACCTTCTCCTTTGGCACCTTTCACAAATGCTACTATTCCAAAATTATCAGGTTCGCTTTTTTTTTCCCAGTTTGGTGATATTAGCATCACAACCCCTTTAGTTGGTAAAACTAAATATTGTTGAACTTGCTGTTGTCCTTGTTCTTGTAGGACTATGTATGTTTAATTTCTCAGCTATTCAAAGTTTGATGAGCACGACATCAACTGATTGCCATGCCTTCTTTGCACCATTGTTTCTCAGCTATTCAAAGTTTGATGAGCACGACATCAACTGATTGCCATGCCTTCTTTGCACCATTGCTCGCCAATGTTATATGCTGTCCACAGTTAGAAGCCACCCTTGCAATTCTTGTTGGACAATCTAGCAAAGTGACCAATGCACTTGCATTAAATGGAACTGTTTCCAAGTATTGCCTTTCAGATATTGAGCATATTTTGGTGGGTCTGGGTGCTGAAAATAATCTTGGGGAAATATGCTCAATTCATCCCTCAAATCTAACAGAAGGGTCTTGCCTGGTTACAGATATTAATGAATTTGAGAGTTTGGTAGAATCTTCTAAGCTTCTTCATGCCTGTGAGAAGATTGATCCTGTAAATGAATGTTGTGAACAAGTCTGCCAAAGTGCCATTTTGGAAGCTGCTAATAGACTTGCATTAAAAGCTTCTGAAGTTTTGAGCATCGAATCATCGAATAGTTTACCTGGGCACTCAAATAGGGTTAGTGATTGTAAACATGTTGTACTCTGATGGTTGGCTAGTAAGCTTGATCCCTCTCGTGCAAAGGAGGTTCTTAGAGGACTATCCAATTGCAATGTTAATAAAGGTGAGTCTTATCTATACGAGTGTGGTGAACTAACATAATTTATAATGCTTGATAATTACTAGACTGATTCTTGAAGTTTCTTTTATTGCTGAGAGTCTTACAACCATTACTTGGCATTATACGGGCAAACAGATCTATCATCATATCTTGTGAAAGAATCTTAAGAGGTCAGCATAACTTGCATCCATGTTAGTTTTGGAGATGTAGAGAAGACATAGTAGAATCAGGAGAACCTAATGGGAAGGGAAGAAACTTCTTGTCTGATATTGGAGGAAAAGGAATGAAAGATACACTATTTCTTTTTCCCTCTTCTTTTCTCATATAGTTTTAGTATATGTCAGCAGCATCAAGTAAACTCAAAAGAATGCTGAATAGTATAGGATTCCTGTTGTGTTCTCCGGACATGAAGCTAGTTGCATGGCTGAAAAACCTTTTTTGGTTTCTTAACTGCTATACATATGTAAGTGGACATCTGCCAAACCTTCAGCATATTTTGCTTATTGTTTATGTAGATATTGCAAGTGTTCTTCAAAAGGAGCTGGCAGATTGATAACAAGTATATTTGATCCTGCAGTGCCAGTGTCGTCAGCTGACGTTATTGATTTGTGTTTCTTTCCTTACCATTTCTCTTTTTCTTTCTGCTTCAGTTTGCCCCCTGGTTTTCCCTGAAATGAGACATGTCTTGAAGTCATGTGGGAATATCATAACTAATAAGGAAGAATGCTGCAACTCCATGGAAAGCTACATCTCTCACTTACAGAAACAGAGCCTCATAACCATTTTACAGGCTCTGGATTGTGCTACAACTCTAGGGATGAAACTACAGAAATCAAATATAACGATGGATGTTTATAGCCTTTATCATATCACTCTCACGGATTTCTCTCTGCAAGGTTGATGTTAATTTCTTTATTCCCTTCGACTTACTCTTTAACTTTCTTCTTGAAATAACCTTTTCAGGACCCAATACTTATTTGATGAGTTAAACTCAAGTATCTAATCTTTTATGTTACTAGTAACACACTGATACTAGATTCTTTTGTGATTTTGCTACTTTTCTTATGATATTGGTGATCAATGATTGGACTGCATCAGTTGCTAAACAAGGTAATTCAAAGTCTTCTGGATCTTTTGTTTTACATTTCCCCTATTGTAGAATTTGATCTTTACATTTTTCATTTCCCCATATCTATTGTGTAGTTATTCTGGACTTCTAAACTGCATTCTGTGTGGAATTTCTTATGTTTGTTTTTCTTCTGCAACATACACTTGTGTTCTCAATTAAACAATCGCCATGAGATGGAGTTCCCTGAAGAAAAAGATAATTCAATATCTGAAAAGGGAAGTATCAATATTTTCTCATATGCATACCAACACAAAGTAAAGGGAAACAAAGAAAGGAAGAAAAGCGAAGAAAGGGAGAATTTGTAATTAAGATCACTCTTTATAAAATTATGCGTCTATTGACATTTGCTGTTACCATTAACCCTGTCCAGGCATTCTGTAGAGAGTACAATGTTAAATGATTTTATTTTTCCTTTCCCTTTGGACATTAACATCCTAAGTTTGGTAGAGACCCACTAGGTTAAACTAAGTAAATTTATGGCATCGGCCATTAGTGTCAGCCATAAGCACATTAAAGTTTGCATCAGCATTATGTAAAACTCACGCTTATGATTCTATTTTCTAGAAAGATTCTTAGTGTCTCATGGACTTATGAACTAAGGGTGTTGGAAGTTGTGAGTTAACGCCATTAAATCAATATGAGCACAATAAAGGGGGAAAATAAGAAATTAAAAAAAGAAAGAAAAATCCTTTGTTTCTAGCACTTCCTTGGTCTTACATGAACTTAGTTGGCAGGAAGATAAAAGAGTATCATGTCTTCATCTGATCTGTTACAAGTAGCCTAGTTTACCTGGCAAGTTGAAACGAAAGAAGCCTATATATGTTATTTCCTTTTATGTTTCCATATTGCTTGCTTATTGAAAATATTTATGTTAGCAGGTCTTTACCATGAAGATGCGATAACGAATTTGGTAGCCATTACCCTGTTGGTTTGGTTATCGTGGTGATTTTATAGTCTTATTTGAGCAAATATCCTTTTCATATGTACATTGAGACAAAGATTCCTCGTCAATTTCGGTAGTTAATGTAGAGATAAGAGTTGCTTAGCTGAAAAGAGGTTTTACACATCTAACCCCCTCTATTCATCCAATTGTGCTTGGGAGGGGGATTTGAGACCTGAACTTGCTAGTGATTGTATAAATTCTTGATTCTTGCGTGCTGATGTAATAAAATTTTGTATCGGTACTCGAAAGTCGAAACAATTAGTAATATTATGGAATTACGTCATTTTCTCTGTTTGCTAATTTTATTTGTCCTTTTTAAGGTAATAGGTACACAGATGAATGGTTAATTGGAATGTAGTCGGTCTTGGTTGTTTTTTCTTTGGGCAGGTGTCAATTTTCACATCTCCTTGTTGCAACAGAAATTGTACGTGGCCAACGCCACAAATTAGACGTTGATGTTTCCTTGTGGGATTAGGGAATAATACAGAACATAGAGGTGAAGATTCCAAAAAAGTTAGCTTTTGGAGACAGTCAAATAGTAATTGATCAACTAATTCATATTTTGTAGGAATTTTATTGGCATAACTGGTGGACTCCACCACGAAAATACCTCATCTCTATACACGGTAACAATCTCAGTGATACGATACTTAATTGACTTGAAATAAACTGATGTGAACTAACTAAAGTATTAGACAATGGAGTCCACACCTCCGACTGCGAGACAAGACAGGCTCAAGTTCTCGCATGAGGCAGTCGGCTCCCAGCTTGAAGAAATACTGTCAAACACCCAATCTTCCTACTTTAGTCGCCTCAATTCCGCCTTATCAGTAGAACTGAAATTGTCATTTCGCCTCGCAGCTCCTGCTGTGGTAGTTTATCTGCTTAATAACGTTGTCTCGATGTCAACACAGATGTTCTGTGGCCATCTTGGAAATCTTGAGCTTGCTGCTGTCTCACTTGGAAATACTGGTATCCAAGTGTTCGCATTTGGCCTCATGGTAAGCCCTCTCTCTCTCTCTCTCTCTCTCTTTCCCCACGTTTTAATAAAAAAGAAAAAAAGAAAAAAGAATGCTAGTGTATCTCATGGTCACGGATATAAAGATGATCCATAAAAGGGCACCTGATATTACCGATAATGAGTACGGCAAAGCAATGCATTAGTGAATTAATGTGTCTAATGCTGCAGCTTGGAATGGGAAGTGCAGTGGAGACACTTAGTGGCCAATCTTATGGGGCACGCAAATACGAAATGCTAGGCATATACCTTCAAAGATCAGTACTTCTTCTTATGGCCACCGGCTTACCCCTCACGGTGATCTATATTTTCTCCAAAAACCTCCTAACTTTACTTGGTGAACCAACAAACATAGCATCTTCTGCTGCTCTTTTCGTCTATGGACTCATTCCTCAAATTTTTGCTTACGCTGCCAACATCCCCATCCAAAAGTTCTTGCAAGCACAGAGCATAGTTGCCCCTAGCGCATACATCTCTTTAGCTGTACTTGTCGTTCACCTCTTATTGACGTGGTTGGCAGTGTTCAAGTGGAACTGGGGGCTGCTAGGTGCAGCCTTGGTGTTGAGCTTCTCGTGGTGGTTTATAGTTTTGGCTCAGTTCTTGTACATTGTTATGAGTAAGAGGTGTAAACATTCTTGGAGAGGGTTTAGCTTGCAGGCTTTCTCTGGACTTTGGAGTTTCTTCAAATTGTCTGCTGCATCGGCTGTGATGATGTGCTTGGAGAGTTGGTACTTCCAGATGTTAGTCTTGATTGCTGGATTGCTACCAAATGCCAAGATTCAATTGGATTCTCTTTCCGTTTGGTAACCAAAACAAGCCTTCCGTTACGTTTCATTTTCGGTTTGATTTGTATAATATAAGCACTGCCATGCATTCTTTCAGAGGACTAAATTTGAACCAGAAAAATAGTTATCTGGTAAGGTAAGTGTCGGTGTATAATGTGATGGTTAATCACTGCTTTCTGACCTATGCTATGCAGCATGATAATAGCAGGATGGGTATTCATGATATCGGTTGGATTCAATGCTGCTGCAAGGTAACTCTAGCTACTTCCACATTAGACATGTGAGAATTAATATTGCGAGATGGTATAAAAATAAAATAAATTATAAAGTCAACGTAATATTAAATTAATGAATAAATTGAGTTGGTATCTCTAATTAATTAAACAAAAATATTTGTTTTAATTACCGAAATAAAAAATTCACTGTGTCAGGTGTTTTTGATAAAAAGTCATTAAATAAAGTTAATTGCGTTTATTAGTTTGTCTTATATATATATATATAATGAATTTACAGTATCAAATAAAATGCCTCCGTAAAATAATATGATAATTGGCAGTGTAAGAGTGAGCAATGAGCTTGGAGCTGGGCATCCAAAATCTGCAGCATTTTCAGTAAAGGTGGTGACTTCATCATCATTCATCATTTGTGTAATAGCAGCGATCATTGTAATGGCACTGCGCCATGTTTACAGCTATGCCTTTACGGACGGTGAAGTTGTTTCTAAAGCAGTGGCCGACCTCAGCCCTTTTCTGGCTGCCACCATTGTCCTAAATGGAGTCCAACCTGTTCTTTCTGGTAGCAACATTGTAAACTTATTTCATTATTCATTCTTCGTCCTAGTTGGTACAGTTTCAATAATGATTCAGTGTCATATTATCAAATGAACAGTACATCGTCTAATAACCTGATAACATATGCCAACTGAATTTGTGTACAGTTTAGTCTTTTTAATTAACGTCGTTCAACTCTCTTTTGTAATTGAAAGGTGTAGCTGTTGGTTGCGGATGGCAGTCGTTTGTGGCATATGTAAACGTTGGATGCTATTACTTGATTGGGATTCCTCTTGGAGTGGTTCTAGGCTTTTCTTTAAAGCTTGGTGCCAAGGTATTATTCTACCACTTAAAGCAATGGGCCACTAGTTGAACGAAGCCTAGTGGACAAGAGGGAGTCCAAGTATATATATATATAGATATCTATATATATAGATATATATACAGATAATACATTTTACATTGTTTGGGCAGGGAATATCGTCAGGCATGATCTATATATATATAGATATATAGATATCTATATATATAGATATATATACAGATAATACATATACATTTTACATTGTTTGGGCAGGGAATATGGTCAGGCATGATCGGAGGCTCATTCTTGCAGACCCTGATACTGATATGGTTCACTTACCGTGCAGATTGGAATAAGGAGGTAAGCTTAATCCTGGTTTATCTTTGTAAATCTCCTCATGAAAAATGAGTGCATCGAAATATATAATATCAATAATCCCGTCATCTCTATAGTACAAAACAGTTTCTTCACCGGTCAAGAAGTTCTTTGATTATATATATCACGTGTTTGTGGCATGGTCACTCGTGAAATTAATTTTTTTATTAGTAGATCATTGAAAGCCCTACTTTCCTGTTATGATTACTCCAAAAAAAAAAAACTAAACTGGTAAATTTGTTCAGATTGATTAATGGACTTGATATCTTTCAGGTGGAGAAAGCCAAGGAGCGGTTGAATTCATGGGTTGACAGAGACGTAGAATGAAGTTGAGGGGTTAGAAGCAGTTATTTCCTGGGGGAATCGCACATTAAATTACGCACAATAAACGAAAGTATCCTCATATGTTTTATGTTTAGTACAAGTATAACTGAGAATTATATTTCAATAAAATACAACAAATCCATTGCTCCACGGCTCCACGCTGATCAATATTAAACTTATCAATAACTGGAAACAGCGTAAATTTAATACAAGACGACTCTATTCGGACTGGATTTGCTAACCAAATCTTTGCATGTGCATATCTGTCAATTCTTCATATATTTTGAATGTTTATCAAATTTTTGATTTTTTAATAATATCCTTAGCAGATATTATTAATTACAATATTGCAAAGCAAATACATTATGTATTAGTTCATATAATTTGGAACATATGTATATATTCAAAATAATAAGTATTTGATTTTAATAAAAACTTCGGCTTTTAACAGAAATTTGATAGTTAAATAATTATACAATACATTTAATTACAATATCAGAAAATGAATGTTCTATTGACATTAATTATACACATGGTTGTTGGCTAAAAGGAAATTATTAACAAACCATCAGCGGGTGATACGTCATTTAACAATGAATAGCAGTTGTCACTTTTGTGGGCAGGAAGAGACAACTCTCCACGCCCTGTGGGATTACCCTCGAGTGACCTCTCTTTAGCGTAAATTCCCATTTGAATTTATAGACAAGGATTTTTTCCACCTTAATGAGGAGATGTGGGTTTTTAAAAACCTCGGCCAACATCTCCAGTCCAATCAAATTGACTGGGCTCGCATCTTTGGAGTCGTTTGCTAGTTTACTTGGAAATGGAGGAATGAGAGCATCTTCGACACCAACTTTTGTTGGGCCTCTAAAAGGAGCTAGACTTGTCATGGATTATGGCGTTTGGATCATCAGGGCACATTCGGTGGCAAGACGAGTTTTTTAGGCACAGAGCCTACCATTGGGTACACTTATGGGCTGGATTAAACCACTAGAGGGGTGGGTTAAACTGAATACGGATAGTACCGCCAGCACTGGATACTGGGCTGCAGCTGGAAGGCTGTTACGGAATAGCTTAGGCCATTGGTGTGGAGGTTTTATTCAGCATATTGGCATGAGTGCGCCCCTGGAGGCAAAATTATGGGGGGTCCATTCAGGGCTTAGTTTGGCATGGGATAAAGGATATCGACAAGTGGTTATTGGTAGGGATGGCAACGGGGCGGGTAT
>JAOTIZ010000002.1:16280027-16294479 GCA_027123425.1 Erythroxylum panamense | reverse complement strand
TAGACTATGAAAAATTTATACAGCTTTTTCCTCCCTCCATTCCTCACCACCCCCCCCCCCCTCCTCTAAATCGGTGAATATAGATTTATCATTCCTAGCTCGCTAAGAATATTCTAAAACATTTGAGTGGTTATCCCCTTTGTAAGAACAAGTGTGTAAATTAATCCACTCCAATTTTTCTTGAATAAAGTGTCCATCAATCTTAACATGCTTTGTCCGATTATGTTGCACTGGATTATGTGCAATACTGATTGTTGATTTGTTATCACAATATAACTTCATTGCACCAATCCATTCTACCTTTAAAACATTAAGTAAAATTTTCAACCACAACAACTCACAAATATCATAGTCATTGATTTGAATTCTACTTCTACACTTGATCTAACCACAACATTTTGTTTCTTACTTCTCCATGTTATAAAATTGCCACCCAAAAAAATACAAAATCCTAAAGTTGACCTTCTATCAATCAGTGAACTTGCACAATTAGTATCATTATGCACTTCAACAAAAAACACATTATTTCTCTAGAACAAAATCCCTTTTCATAGATATCCCTTCAAATTGACTATTAACCCTAACTACATATGCTATATCTAGCCTTGTAGTTGTATGTGAGAGATTAGTGAGTTTTGCAACCAAGAATTGATACATTTTCATATCAACAATGGGCTCTTTTTTTAGCTTCACTAAGTTTATGATTAGGTTCTGTAAGAGTACAAGTTGGATTTCAAGCTAATCTCCCAGTTAATTTTAGAAGATCAAGAACATATTTTGTTGTGAGAAAAATATCCCTTATTAAAACCTAAGAAAATATTTCAAGCTTCCCAACTATTTCAAATTACCTAATTAAAAGATCCTTTATTGATTTTCTCTTATTTTCATTATTGTCAGTCACAATTAAATCATCAACATAAATTAACAAAGTATAGCTCCCTTTGAATTTGAATGTTTAATAAATAGTGTATGATCGACTTGACTTTTTCTCTAACCTATAGTACACATCACACTAGCAAATCTACCAAACCATACCCTTGGTGATTGCTTTAGACCATAAAGTGCTTTCTTTGACTTACAAAATTTATTAGCTACCACTTCCTCACTGAATCTAGGAGGGATATCCATGTAAATTTCCTCTTCTAGATATCCATGAAGAAATGCATTCTTTACATCAAATTGTTGCAATTCCTAACTAAAGTTAGTTGTCAATGATAAAATAACTCTTTCATTATTCATTTTTCCAATAGGGGAAAATGTTTTTAAATAATAAACTCCATGTGTTTGGGTGTAACCCTTAACTACTAATCTTGCTTTACACCTTTCCAAAGATCCATTAACCCTATATTCCAAGATGAAAACCTATTTGCATCCCACTAGTCTACTCTTTTTTTACCGTTCTACTAACTCCCAGGTGTTGTTTTTCTCTAATGCATCCATTTCCACTTCCATAGCTTTCCTCTATTCTTCATTAGATAAAGCCTTAGATAAGGTCTTAGATATAGGAATAGTATTTAGGCTAGTAAGAAAAATTTTACAGGAATGTGAAAATTTAGAAAATGATAATTTGTTAGATATAGGGCATAAGGTCTCTTGGTACACTCTCAGGTTCTTTTCCTGAAGGCAATGCATAAATCACTATCATCATTTGAAGTTTGTGATTCACTAGGCATTTCAAGTTAAGAGGGTTTAGATATCTCATATACCTCATGGATTGGCTGATTCGGATTTAATTATTGGGTTGCTATGAATTAGGGACATTAGTTGGCTTTCTTAAATAAACCATTCTAAATCTCCTATCATTAGCATTAGGATCTATAGCTCTTTTATCATGCATAATGGATTTTGTGTTGGACTCTATTTTGGATTGTTAGAGGATAGTAATGATGGGAAATAAAGTAACAAATTGTCTAAGCTATCACTAGTATCTTTATCTTATATGTTGACTCTCGTTAAAGATAAGGATGAGGAAAATAGGGTACAGCTTCAACAAATGTTACATTTACAAATACATTTATTTTCTTATAACATGGATCATAAAATTTATAGCCTTTTTTAATTAGTGAGTATCATATGGATACACATTTAACAACTCTAGATTCTAAATTATCTCGTTTGGGGATTATAAACATGAACAAATATTGTATAACTATACCCTAAGTTATTAGAATTTTTAACATCCGGATAAAAAAGGGAAAGACATTGTAATAGAGTTTTTAAATCCAAAACACTTAAGGGCATCCTATTGATTATATATATAGATGTAAAAATAGCTTCTCCCCAATAATGTCTAGGTACATTATGAAGAAACAATAGTGCTTTATTAGTATTCAAAAGATGATCATTCTTTCTTTTCGCCACCCAATTCTGTTTAGGTGCATAATCACAAGATGACTCATGAATAATCCCCTCCTTTTGAAAATATGATGAAAAGTTCAATTAAAATAATCTCCTGGTCAGATCAAAGTTGCTTAACTTTGTGACCAAATTGATTTTTTATCATTGAATGGAAACTTAGGACAATATTACTCACATCAAATTTACTTTTCAATAAGAAAATTCATGTAACACAGTGCGATCATTAATAAAGAATATAAACTATTTAAAACCAATTATGTTAGGAATAGAGGTAGGACTGCAAATATCATTATATACTAGATAAAAAGGAGTAGATATTCTTTTATTTATAATTAAAAAAGAAGCATAAGTGTGTTTTACATACTCACACGCAACACAATGAAAACTCCTTGCATCTATTCCATTAAATAAAGAAGGAAACATGATTTTTAAAGTTGTGAAAGATGGATGACCCCAACAAAAATGATGAGACAAGATGACATTCTTTTTTTATGATGATAATAGTGATAAAAATAAGTTACTACTACTAATAGACAATTCATTTGGAGTATCTAAGTAATATAGCTCATCCTTCTCTTTAGCAGGTCTAATCTTATTCCCCGAATCTTGGTACTGAAATTCATAAAAGGAAGGCATAAAAATTGCTTGACATTTTATGATTTTAGTTGATTTCTTTACACAAAGGAGGTTTATAACTAACTTGGGTATGTGAAAAAAAATTAATAAGAGTGATAAGAGATCCATTAACACCAGTAATCTTCATATTACTCAGGAAAGGACTGTAGGTCTGAAATTGAGTGGATGAATGGTTCATATGATCAGTAGTACCATTATGTATAATCTATATATTAAAAAAGGAGTTTTTTTAGGCACTAAATCTAATTAAAGAAGAAGACTTAACTAAAAATACAAAGGAACACATAGGAAAGTTGACTGAGGGAAACAATAAACTTGTATTTGGTGATTTATCAAGCTTACCAGTAGGTTTTTAGCTTATCAATATCTCTACCACTGAAACTTCCTAGTTCTTATAATTTGTTTTTATTACTTTGAGTTACCTGAGCTGAATTGTAATTTTTGTTGATTCTTATTACTGCCTCATTTTGATGGTTTATTATATAATTTCCAACAATGTTCCTTAGTATGTCTCAATTTTTATAATATGTACACCAAAGGCCTTCCTTACTTTCTATATTCTGATCATCTCTAGTCAACTCAACTCTCCTAAATTTTAGAATTGTACTTAATGCATTATTTAGTGAAGAAATTTTCATGCTTTATGGTTCAAGCATTGTAGTCTATCTACTCTCTTCAACTCTCACAAGTGAAATCATGTCATTCAGCAATGGAGGTTATTTATTCCCCAAGATATGCATCCTTATCTAATTAAATTCAGGATTTAGGCATATAAGGCAAGCATACACACTATTGATAGATGCATAATGAATCATATCTATACCTTATATTTGATGTATTTTTTCTTGATAGTTTATACTTTTAGTGTATATTTAGTACTTAACTTGCTTAAAGTGTGTTTAAAAGCATAATTGTCTTCATAAACTTAAAGGAGAAGAATTCAAATGAAAACATAGCATAAAACAAAGATTAGAAGAACAAAAGGGATGCATGGGTATGCAACAGCCAGTGCATTTCTCTCAAGTCGTGCAAATTTGCAAATTCTAGAGAATTTAGGTTATGCATGGCTGTGTATCGGCCCGAGCATCTCCTCATAACCTTAAAGTTAATATAAAAGGACATATTTAGAGGAAATTGAAGAGGGGGGACATAGAGAGAAGTCTAGAGATTTTGAGAGGTAACTCAAGGGGCAATTTTGATTTAGAGAAGTAGAAAATACGAAGAATTCATCGAAATATCCAAGAGAATACAAGATCAAACCCTACTTGCAAGAATATTCGATAGAAGATAATCAAGGAGATTTGTAGAATTATAAACCCATTATTTTCTATTCATTTTTCTTTTTGTTATTGTTTGATTTTGTTTCCAATCATGTGTAACTAAATTCCTTTAGTGTCTAGGTTAGATGAACCCTATGTTGATACTTTAACATGTTTTGATTATTTTATTAATTTAATTGGTTTGACTGATATATTATGATCCGATTACGTGTGTTCTTTATGTTCTAATAGATCCGAAATATCATATCATAATATGATTTCATAACACAGAGATTGAGAAATTCTTGTTTGAATAGATCTATCATAATTAGAAGGAGTTGATTGCAACCTTAAAGATAGGATGACATAAATCTTTCAGGTTAGGGTCAAATCTAATAAAGGGATTCACAAATCGATAAAGTAATCTTATAAACTTTAACTTGAGTAATTTGGTTGAAAACCTTAGGATTAGTTGTTATTAGACTCAAGGTCAGCTATTAGCATATCATAGGAATCTCCACTGTTTAATAAATCAATAAAACAATTTCATAATAAAAGATCAATTTATTAAGAGTTTTAAGGGGATTCATAACTTAGATACTAATTTTCTGACATCAATAGTTTACTAAGTGCTTTTTAATTCTTTGGTTCAATCATTTTTCCATTTATCTTACTTGCTTTAGTATTATTTTCTTATAAATGAAAACCAATTCGATAGACCAGATAATAGGATAACGGTAATTACTAGTACTTATAGTCGTCGTGGGATTGACCCATAATTATTGGTACTAGCTATAGCTACACTATGCATTTGTAGTCATTTCATAATTAAAACACTTATAAAGAGTCAATCACTTATACTTTTCAGTGAAATTTTTTATTTTATCAAAATAATTACTATAATGTATCTCAATTATCCTACAGTGATCTAATCCCTGCCATAGAATTTGTAACAAATTGACATATTCTATGACAATTTTCCCTTTTTGCTTTGTCTTTTAACATTAACCTTTATTTCGTACACCTAGGCAACATCCTTAGCCTTGGAATAAGTTTGTCGAATAGCTTCCTAAATGCCTTGAGCTATTGGGAAAACATACAAGTATCACTAATTTTAGGTGTCATGGAACTCTATGGCTAAGACATTATGAGAGAGTCCTCCTTATTCTAAGCATCAAAACATAGTTCTCCTCGCTTAGGACCGGTTCCCAATTGGTGATTTATTTTTTTCTTTTACCTCAAGGATTGCTTTGACGAGTTTGGGACCACTTCAGATAGTTTTTTCCATCTAAACAATATGCTACTGGAATATTTTAAAATTGAAATTTTGGTTTAACTTCTATTTGAGGATTTGAACTTCCTCTGAAAGGATGCGTTGTGGTTTTTGTGACATCAAACATCGCTTATATGGTTACAATTATAAGAAAATAAAAAGGATAAAAAGATGTAATAAAGTCTACACAATGATTTATAATTGTAGCAATAAAGACTAAATGATCTACAGTTATAGTAATGAAGGCTAAAAATTTGAAGTGTTAGGTAGTTGAAAGGTTAAAAAAATCCTAATAACCCAAAACCATATTATAGATTAGGGTTTAGGAAAATTCTTCTTATTCTTTTAAAATATAGGATATATGTTTATATACATATGTTTATATTCTACTTTCCTAAATTATAGATAATAAAATATGTAAATTAGAGACTTCCTAAAGTAGTCCCTAAATTATAGACTATTAAATATGCACATAGATTTTTCCACATTTTTTTTATAGTGAAACCTTTCATTGACAAGTGATAAGGAAAACTATCATTTCCTTTCCACTCTTCTATCAATTCTAGAAATATTAGCAAAATTGATGCATCCGTTTAGTGAAAACTTAATTTTATGCATTGTACAATTCACAGGTGCACAATTATACTAATTGACTATGAGTGTACAAATGCTTTGTTAAATAGGTGAATTATAGGAACAAATCAAAACACCCTGAAAATTGAAAATCCTAAAAAGAAGTTTGGATGCATACATGATTAGAAATTGATAATGTTATCACTAACAACGTTCTAAATATTATATTTTTGCTTTTCAAATCCTAAAACTAAGCTGTATTTATTAATAAAACCTATTAACTTCTTCAGTATAGAGTGATAATACAGTAAAATTCATTAAGTTGGAAACAATGTTTCTAAATTGAATTATCGCATATAATAACACATGAGCTTACTTATATTTGGGACTCCCCAAGAACCCGATAAAACCTCATATGTCATAGAAAGAGTATATAGTTTATATGCACATTAAATGCAAGTGGGATTTAACTATTTTCTAAGGAAAGGCACTAGAAAATAACAAGCCTAAAAAAGGATTAGATTCCATTAGCACCTAAGCCTCATTACGTGACAAAGAATCCAATAGAAACATTGTTATACATGCTTTAAACTCCATGTTTCCAATATAGCATCACTCCGCAATAGCCTGCCCTAGTATAATCACTACAATATTTTCTCATCAAAAGAAAAAACAATTAATTTATTAAGCTCTAATTACCTCATAAAAGAGTATAATCAGAAGGGTACTTGAAACGATCTATTTAAAATATATGAAATCAGGGGTATTTTTAAAATATAGGTTATTGTTTAAATGAAAAGGGGATTAATATGAATAGTCATTGATAAATGATTAATTAATTGTATTTTTATACCTATTTTAGTGTGTTTTGCCTATTATTTGAGATATTATTGGTATTTTTGGTACTTACTTTGCTTCAAGTGTGTTTGCAGGTAATAATTGCCTTTATAGACTAAATGTAGAAGAATCTAGGGAAAATTAAAGCATAAAAAGGGAATTAAAGCAACTTCAAAGATGTACAATTATGTATAGAGAGTATGTAAGTTACTATAAACGTATAAAGTTTCAAAGATTTTGTTTATGCTCATGTGAAGATATGGTCATGTTTTTGACATATATATAACCTTGTGTGTATCCTATTTAAGCTTCTTAAATTGTGTAAAGCCACAATTTATAGGGAATTTAAAGATACAGGAATGTGTAAATGACCATGTATATTTCAAAAACCTTAGTTTCTTATTTTAAAAGGAAATTATGAAGGCTGGATAAAGGAGGGAGCAACTGGAGTCATATTAGACACCAAAAAAGGATAAATGAAAAAGTTCTGAATAGAGGATGAGAAAAATAAGAAGATTACTTCAGGAGATCCAATAAATTGCAACCTTTCATTTAAGTTTCATAGAATTTCCTTATAGATAAAGGGGAATATGTAGATTACAGATTCTTCTTTTTTCTAATTGTCCTTTTGAATACTTGATGTTTGATTTTTTTTGTGTTTAGGAACTAAATTGTTTAGTGCTAAGGTGTGATGACCCCTAAGCTAGGATGGATAAAGTGGTATAGTCTTTTGTTCAATGTAAGTCAATTGTTTAGTGATTCAACTATGCGCTTATATTGTTGAACTAATATGTCAAAAATATTAGTTAAATGCTTGATTTTATATTATTGAGATTGAGAAATCCTTTTGTTTGAATATATCTATCATAGTTGGAAGGAGTTACATGCAAACCTAGAGATAGTTCTACTTAAATCCTCTAGATTAGATTCAAACTTAATAGTGAAATTCATGAATCAAGTAATGCAATCTTAGGGGTTTTAACAAGGTAGAGGTTTCAATTAATCAACCAAAGGTTGTTAATAGTCTTGAGAAAGATATTAATATAAGATATCAATTTCTATGGTCTAATAATAAATAATTTAACTATATGATTGATGTTTAAGATATCTATAAGTGATTCATCTCCTTGGCACTACATATTTGATATTGTTTAATCATAGTACTTTCTTTATCCTAGTTAATTCTTATGTTAAGCCTTATTTTAGTTTGTTTAGTTTTGTTTAAATTAAATGCACAACTTGATTTGACAGTTAGATAATAAAAAAGGGTTAATACTAGTAGTTACAATCCTTATAGGAACGACCGGTAATTGCCATTGCTAGCAACTTCCACACCTTGTACTTATGTTAAAACAATAATACCACACATCAAGTTTTTAACGTCATTTTTAGGGACTATAATATTAGGAAAATAGATCTTTTATTAATCTAATCATTATTACTTATTTTATTTTTTCCTTTTTACTTTTAATTTATTTATTTTATTGGCTCTTTGTTTTTCTCATTTTTCACAGATCTTAGGGTTAGTTTATGATCTGAGGTAATCCATCGAACTTAGTAGACAAAGATCTAGAGATTCTTAGAACAACTAACAGAAAGATTTACAGAACCCTACTTAGAGAGTTCAAGTTAGATTGGCAACTAGAAGACTTAGAAGTTCATATTGATATCGAAGAATTAGGAACTATGGCATACCAACCAAAAAAAATTATTGTTCTTAATTGAAATTGACAGGATCAGAGTCTAGTGTTGTGAGAAAGACTATTAATGCCAACAATTTTGAGATTAAACCAAGTATCATTCAGATGGTGTAATAGTTTGTTTAGTTTTATGGGCTATAAGGTGAGGACCCCAACACACATATCACAAACTTGCTATAGATTTGTGATACCTTTAAAGTCAATGATGTCAATGATGATGCAATAAGATTGAGATTATTCCCATTTTCATTAAGGGGTCAAAGCGATTGTTGAATTATCTGCATAGATCATCACTTACTACGTGGGACCAAATAGTAAAGAAGTCTCTTCTTAAGTACTTCCTGCTAGCAAAGACTGCCAAACTGAGGAATGACATCTCCTCCTATTCCTAGGCTGACTTAAAGACATTATATGACATATAAGAGAGATTCAAGGAGATGTTAAGGAAATGCTCATATTATGGCCTACCATTATAGATGCAAATTTAAATCTTCTATAATAGGGTAAATCAAACTACGAGGTAGATAATAGATGTAGTAACTAGGATTACTATGGATAATAAGACACTAGAAGCAGCCCATGACCTCATTGAAGACATGGCTATCAATAATTATCAATGGTGTTATTCTTAAGCAAGACTTAGTAAGACAACGAGGGTATATGAAGCATAAGTAGTTGTGTAATTGGCAAACCAAGTTAAAGCTTTGAGTCAAAAGATTGATGGATTGATTGTGAATCCTTTAGTTAAAGCTATGCAGTGTGAGATGTACATACTAGGACATCCAGGTGAATATTATCAAGCACTACAGTCTAACTATGTGGATTACATAAGGAATGCTCTTAGACCTTAAAGCAATCTATATAGCAGTATGTACAATTCAAGATAGAGGATTCAACTTAATTTCTTTTAGGGAATCAAGGGCCAGTAAGGAATAACCATCTACTAGGATTTTAGCAGCATCCACCTCAAACTAAGAAGTTAAATCTAAAAGATATGATGTCCAAACTTGTTCAAGAGTCACATGTAAGGCATCAAAGAACAAAAGCTTTTATATATAACTTAGAAATTCAGGTCAATCAACTTGCAAAGTTGATTTCTAAAAGATTGCGGAGGACTTTATCTATTACCACTAAGTCAAATCTTAAATAACAGGTGAAGAAAATCGCCTTAGGAGTAGAAAGGAGTGCGAGCTAATAACAAGATCCAAAGTGAGGACGAGTCAAGAGAAAGCTAAAGATTTAGGGCATCCTCCAAAAATGAAATTCCAACCTACCATCTCACACCCTGCTAAGTTGAAGAAATATTGCATGGATGAGCAATTTGGTAAATTTCTTGAAATTTTTAAACAACTTCACATTATGTCAAAGATGTCTAAGTATGGAGAATTATTGAAGGAGTTACTATCCAAAAAGAGGAATTTGGAGGAGTTAGCTACAATAAGATTAAATAAGAAATGCTTGAAGATTTAAAAATAAATTATTTGAAAAGCTTAAATATATAGGGAGTTTAAGTATCCCTTTTTTATTGTTAATTTGTTAGTAGAAAAGGCTTTAACTAATTTTAGGGCTAGCATAAATTTGATGCCCTATAAATTATTTAAGAAAATAGGATTAAGGAAACCCAAACCCACTATGATAAGCATTCAACTAGTTGATAGATCTGTTAAATATCCTAGGGTTATCATTGAGGATGTACTCGTTAAAGTTGATAAGTTCATTTTCCAAGTAGATTTTGTAATACTTGATATGGATGAAGATATAAAGGAAAATTTATATCTAGGTACACCATTCCTATCCACTGTTAGAGCTATTATTGATGTTAGTGTTGGAGTTATGTAAATATAGTGTCCTAAAAAGTAAGTGTATTTATATGTAGCTTAATCTTCTTTAGTTACAGTTTTGTAATGAAAATATTTATTATTAATAAAGCAAAAGAGTTTCGTTTTTATAAGCATTATATATCTAGTTAAAAGGTGTTGAGATTCTTTTTTAAGGAATATGCATATACATAGAGATGTATGGGAAATATGTATATTATTAGAATATAACTTAATTAATTCACAGTTGAATAATCAAGTTGATCACTTGATTATGATTTAGACTGTAGTGTTGCGATTTATCTCCATGTAAGTAAATGAGTTTACTTCAAGGGAATGATGAGTTTCATATCATGATAGTAGCTGACTATCGATAATGTCACTATTAAATGAATATGGAATAAAGTATGTTTTCAAGAATAAAGTAGGTCGTTACTTTAGTCTTAAAACATACATTTTAGCATTTGCTTATTATAGACCACAATCTTGATGAGTGGTGAACTCATATGTGTTTCATTATAATTCTTGATATGATCGGAATGAATTTTTACAGAGTATTAATCCGTTGTCCTCATGTTGGAATTATTAATTGAAACATATATCAGGGAACATTCACTCAAATAAAGAGTTTATAAAGATGTCATCACTTTTAGATGTTTTATAGAGATTGGTGATTAAACTGGCAGCAGGAGTCTAATGGACTAGCTACCCATCAAGTCTTAACACCAAGATGAGATCTTGTGTGTTAATTACCATATAGAATAAAACAGGAGATCTAGAAGGAAAAACTAACATAAGAGCAAAACGGTAATTTTACCCTTTGTTGTGCGGATGGCTATAATAAGGTTTACAATAGATTTGCAATTAGACATATTATTTGAAATATGTGTTCTCATAATATTTAGTAGTTCAAGAGTTCAACTAATTATTTTTAGTGGAATGATATTTAATTAATAAGCTAGAACTAATTCTAATGAGATTATATTAATTTTGGGCTTAATAGAGCTTGAATTATCTAAGTCCAATAAGATTCCCCACTTGGCTTCAAGGAAGGTTACGAAGCAAAGTAAGAAATATAAGTGGTGGTTTTAAAGCTCATGATTGAATGTTGGGCTTGTACTAATTAATGGTTAATTAGAAGCCAAAATGAACATTTAGAAATGGTCTAGACTTTGGTTTAATTTAATTAATTAGATTAATTATATTAAAAACAAAAAATTTTAAAGAAAGGAGAAGGAATTTCGGTTTTATTGGGCTGAGGTTAATTGTGTAGCTGCACAATTAACATTAAATTGCTAAATAAAGATGGTATTTATCATGCATTATCTCATTAAATGGAGTAATGATCTTACCATTAAATAGTTTAACGGTTATCTTTTAAGATAGCATGCAACTTATTAGCATTCATTGGATTAAAAAAGAAAGAGATACACTGGACGGACCATCTTCCTTCTTTCATCATCAAAAACTGAAATTGATAGGTCTTATTTAGGTTAATATTCTTTTCATATAGCCATCTTAAAGATAAATGAGAAGAGTCTCATTTATTGGCTTCTTTATGATTGATTAAAGAAAAAAGCGATGGATTTGATGCAAAGCTCTTCTTTCCTTTGAGGTTAACCAAAATTGTGAGGGTGTAAGAAAGGGTTCTTGTAATTTTATCACTCTCTCTTCTATGTTTCATGAGAGTGCCGAAATTTGCATTAGAACTGTCTCATTTTTTGTTCCTTTCTTCTAAAAAAATTCTCCTCCAAAAGTTTTCTTCTTCTTTCCCACAAAAGGATCTTGTTAACCAAGTTATCCTAGAAGAACAAGTGGTAGATCGGATTGGTTGAGGATACAATATCGAGAAGAGGAAACAATAACAAGAAGAAGAGGATACATTGCCGAGAATAGGATAGCATAGCGAGGAGTTAAAGCTATAGCGAAGGAGTTGGTAATATTATCTTCATCTTCTTCTTATGTTTATTATCCTTATACTATATCATGTATGGTTATGCATGTTGGTTTATTTATCTTGCTTCCGTTGTGTTACGATTTCTAAAAATGTTTTGAAATCTACTGTTTAAACAAATTTTGCATGTTTTCTTTTCCAATCCAACAATTGGTATCAGAGACATTTTTATTATGCCTGATTTCGGTTCCTATATGTGTTACGCATGGGTTGGCAATTATTTTTGTATATTGCATATTTTTATGTGATAGAAATATATATGGAGCAAGTTTTGCTCTTTTGGTTGTCCATAGATTCTAAAGTTACCTTGTAAGTTTTGTTCATTTGGTTTGTAACAAGGAGGGTGGCCAATCATCGTCATGCTTCCTTAGTTTTATCTTTATGTTTTCTTTGATTATGTAATGTACAAAAGCATGTAATGAAGAAGATGAAGAAGCCATGGATGAAGAAATAAAGAGGTAATGTTTCGGTTTTGCAAAACTATATTGGCAAAGTTTCGGTTAATAGAAAACCAAAGTGCTGGAATTTTGTGTTTACAAATTTTCATTTTTATGACACAATAAGTTTCGGTTTTAATTAAAAATAAGTTATGGATTTTTTGTTTCATATGGAAAAGTATCAGTTTTGATGAAAAACTAGTACTGGAATTTTTGTTTTGAAAGTGACAAATTCGTTTTTATGAAAATCAAAACTTTGTTGTAAAAGAAATGCCATTACACACTTTTTACCGAATCGGTTGGGTCATGTGAGTGAAGAGTTCGAAGTGGAAGATCCAAGTCCAAGAAGAAAATTTTGGGCCTAAAAGGCTTGTAATTATTTTTATGTTTCTAGGATCGACAATCAAATGTAGCTTATTAGTTCATGTGATAAATGGATCAATGAATGCAAATAATATGTGATATTATATGATTGCAGGCCATTTAGAAAATTGCCAACCCTAGGCTTTGCCATGTATTCATTATGTATGAGATATATAATGAAACAATATAGGATGGATAATAAATTGCATCTAGACAAAATGGTATTTAAAACTTAAAGCCCAAAAAGATTGAGTAGGAGAGGATGCTCATGTGAGATTCCAAGGTCTCCATAAGATGGCCTATTTGCATGGGGTAAAGTGTTACACCCCACCAGAGGGTATGAATCCTAGATCTTGCATGGTTTGGGTCTCCTTAAGGATAAATCTATTTATTGGTAACAAATGTGACCTCCCACCGAGGCAGCAAGCACCTTTAGTGGATGAATTAAATGGTTATAGACTGAACATATTTTATCAATAACCTGCCCACCATAGCTCTGTTAGTAAAAGTATGAACCAAATTATGACGCTTCTCAAAAAGTTAGGCATGAAGATGCTTGGTAGCCTTTTGAGTGGGAGGGTCCTAGTTTTTCTTTTAATAGATAAGATGGCCCACTACCACTTAGTTTATTATAGATAAGAGAAATAACTGTCGTATAAAGAATTAATTTTTAAGTTTTGTTAAATCTATCATCATGCTTACATGCATCATGATTTTATACAAAGTTATAATATTGTTGCTAGTTTGCTAACTCTTTAATAACTTACTTTTTCAGACATAATCACCACAAAATAAATCCATTTACTTTGCTCTTGACAAATAACAAATTGGAAAACGGGGAGAATTTTAATGAATAGAGACATAACCTAGACATTGTTCTTCAATATGAATGAATTTCATAGGTGTTAACTAAAAATGAGCCTACACCTCCGAGTGGAGATTCAACTCTAGCTTCTGTTAGCGGCATGTTGTAAAAGCAAATTGCTTGTATGAAAACTGCTAATGCAATGGTCTATCACCTAAATGAGATGTTTGGTATGAGGACCAGGTCTACAAGGGTAAAAGCTATCCAAACCTTTCACATTCTCAGACAAAAACCTAGTGAACCAATGCGGGATTACATGCTTAAGGTAATCTCTGCTGTTAATGAGGCTGAGATGTTTAAGGAGGATATGGATGCGGACACGCAGATGATTATGATCATCAATAGCTTAAACTCTTCTTTTCAGCAGTTTAAGTTGGACT
>JAOTIZ010000002.1:16140783-16154400 GCA_027123425.1 Erythroxylum panamense | reverse complement strand
AAGGCTTCGCCCGCCTGCCCGATTGTGGCAAGGATGTTCCTTTCAGGACTCCTCAAGATTTTGCCTACATAAGATCATTAATGAGATTATGTAGTGCCATGAATATGGACTTACCGAGCCAATTATGTTGTGTTTTGTGCTTACTTGTATGAACGATGATAAAAATTCCATGATGGTTGTAAATATTGAAAAGTGCGTGATTGATGATTGATGCATGTCTTATAAGATTGTTTTGAGAAATTGCTTGAATCATAAGTAATTTAATGAACTTTGCTTATTTCCATAAATATAAATGTGTTACCCACGAGCGAAAGCTCACCCCCTCCATCCCGTCCCCTCTCCAGGTGAAGAGCGGGATCTCGAAGAATGAGCTCAAAGGCATACTCCAAGATTTTGTGTTTTTGTATTTCAAATGGATTTTTGTACCTCAATGCTTTAGATGCATTTTAGGCAAATGTTGTAGTTTGGGATATTTTTGTAAGTGGGCTTGAAATGCCTACTAAAGCATTGTAACACATTGGTTTTGATGTAAATTAAATGTATGTATGTTTATGTCAATTTGAGCTTTTACATTGTTAATTTCATGTATCTTGAGGATTGATTAAGTTTAGGGATTTTTGGATAAGTTTGGGGAGATTAGAAGTGTTCAGGGTGTTTGGGATAGGTTAGGAGAGTGTAGAGACATTGAGACAAGTTAGATATAAGCATAAGTCGACTTGTTGGCCCCCATAAGTCGACTTGTGAAGCATAACTCGAGTTGTAGCAGTTTTCGGAAACTCCTTCGCTCCTATTTAACTCGAGTTGTTTGTCTGCATAAGTCGAGTTGTCAGTATAAGTCGAGTTGTTTGTCTGCATAAGTCGAGTTGTCTGTATAAGTCGCATAAGTCGAGTTGTCTATCAGCATAAGTCGAGTTGTCTGTATAAGACGCATAAGTCGAGTTGTCCATCAGCATAAGTCGAGTTGTCTGTATAAGTCGTATAAGTCGAGTTGTATGTTAGTGTAAGTCGACTTATGATTGGAAAAAAGTTGTTTTCTTTCGTTTTTGGGCTGTTTCAAGAGTAAATTTGGGGAAGGTTAGACAGCAGGATTCACCTTCAGGGTGTCAGCAAGGCTCAGGTCTCGGGGAAGGGTCTCAGTAGGGCTCCTGACTCGGGACAGTTGGGTTCCGGTAACGGGGTCCAACAAGTATGCAGAAAATGTAAGTAACACTTAGTCATCCCAGACGATACGTCAGTAACAGATGATACACGTCATCACAGACGAAGCAAAACAACAGACGAAACGCAAATAATAGAGGAAGTGCAAATAACATACGAACCGAAAACAACAGACGAAGTGGAAATAATAGACAAAGAGGAAATAACAGACAAAATGAAAATAAAAGACGAAGCAGAAATAACAGACGAAGCACAAACAGCAGACGAAGTAGAAAACAACAGCCGAAGCGGAAACAACCTACTAAGCAATAATATTAGACGATACAAAAAGGAAGATACTCTAGAACGTCCGACGGTTAGTTAGTTGGAGTTAGTTATAGAACTCAACTAAATAACGGTCTCTTGAGTATTCAAGAAGCAGTTTTCAAGAAGACAGTAGAGACTTAGGCTATAAATACTAGTCTTAGTCGAAGACTAAAATAATTTTTTGCTTACAAGAGAGAAAACTGTGATTGTACAATACTTAGAAAATCTTTTGTATTCAAAGTGCGAAATAAGAGAGCGAATCCTACTGTAACGTAAAGCTCAAGATATCTTTCTTAAAGAGAGAAAGAAAAGGTTGTAGCCTGGAGAGGCTAAGATAGCAGAAAGAATACTTGTCAAAGAGACCTTAAGAGGCTCTGGAAGGGAAGAAAGAATACTTGTAAAAGTTGAAAAATACAGTAAAATCTCAGACAAACTTTGAGAACTGGATGTAACCTAAGAATTGGGGTAAACCAGTATAAAATCGAGACGTCTATTCTCTAATTCTCATACTTTAATTTTTTGTTGATAGACGAGTAGATAAAGTTACTTGTGATTTCAATACTTATCAATTTTTAGTAGAGTGTTTTTAGTATTCATCTGATAGTTGTAAAGATATTCAAGAAATCTCAAAAGATTAGCAATTTCGAAAAGATTACATAATTCAACCCCCCTTCTTGTGTATTTTGTATACTTATATGATTCCTATATTAACAAGTGATTTACTTCAGTTTGCAGCTAAGACATTTTTTTAATCCTAGTGTCTATTTTAGACCAGTTTTTACCAAAAAAAAAAGCTAAAGTTAATAAGAGAATGCTATTAACTATTACGATAACTGTCATCCATCAAATGATGTCAGATCTTCTAAGCTCACAAGTGGAGATTTATAAGGAGGCTTCTAGGCATTTTTAGATGCCAATTATTGTTCGTCAAAAAGAAAAACTAATCAAGGTTATTTTTAAAACTTTTGTTACTTGTTGAAAATTAATCATCACTTTATTTTCTTTATAATGCTACTTTTGATATTTTACAACTTACAATTTCTTGGTGGGGCTAATTCAGAAGTGGTGTTCTAGAATTGCAAAGATCTACAATTTGAATTCTAAGTTAATGTGTAAGTGCAACAGGATATGAAAGAAATTGAAACACATTTGAACTCATTCATTTCAAGAAAAGGAATATATTGGAGCACAAAAGAATGAATGATTTAGTTTTTGCTCAATACAATTTAAAACTTAAGGAAAGATATTTTTATTATTAAATTAGATAAAATTTCTTATAATTTTTAGTAGTTTAATTTTATTGTTTACTAGAACTCTTAATAAAAAAATAGATCCAATTTGAATCGATAATATTGATTTGACATATTGGATTTTTGAGAAATTGAGTTTGATAGATAAGAGTAACTTGGAAAATAATCTTAGATGATCAAACATTGACACATTATTTAGTGCAATAAGTTTAAATGATGGTGATGATGATACTCCTTTCAATAATGAAAATTTTGTACCAAATGAAAATTAAAATCAATACAATTAGAGGAGTATACAATTAAATAAAAAATCTTTTTTAATTTCACTTATAATTGATATATATATATATTAAATTTTATATATACAATATTATTGTAAATATTTTTATTTCAAATTTTGCTTCTAAATCCAAAAATATTCCTTTGGAATAAACTGTTACAAACCTCGGACAAAAGATCCGTAAACAATACCAATTTTAGAATCCGTTGTGAGTTTCTCGTCTTAAATGGAGATGCCATGTGATTCGTGTTTTTGCTCCGACCCCACTTACAGCGCGCGCGCAAGCATATAAATCTAAACGAAACTTTTGCTGCTTGTTTTACCTTTAGCTATATGTCCTTCGGCTACACCAACTTGTATTCATATTCAAAATCAAATGAGTCCACAAGAATGGCCCTTAAATATACATTCTTATTCCCCTATTACAGTTTGCAAAATGGGACAATTCGATTCCACCGGTGGGCGGAGATGAGCTGGTAATATGTAATTATTACTACAACACTTTGAAATCTATCTCCTGCAACTTGACAGTACCTGCTAATAGACAACTTACCTTGAACCCATTTTCGTAATTTATGGGTGATGAATTACTAGCTCTGGCAGTCCAAGCATAATCTATAATGCTGGTACTAGAGAGTCTCTTAACCGTAGTTGTTTCAAGTGATTTATGAATGGAACAGTCCGCATCTCACATCGGCAACAAGATGCCGGATGTGTGGGGCATACCATTTTACTCTCTCCACATGCTCCATTGATATCTCCCAACAATGACCTGCAAATGATCGGAATCAAGTGTTGGATAGCATAACCTAAGTATCAACTGATTCAACATTCGCTAGGTTCCACAAAATTGTACCTTCTAGTTTGGCAATTTCATCTATAGATCTCAGAACATGTTGACTCCAAGAAACCTCTTCCGAGTCCTTTACGTTACCATGTACATGCAACATTCCACCGTCATCTCTGCAATAGTAGCATCAGACCATAAAATATGAAAGAGAAAGAGAGAAATGCCACATATTATGTAGCAAAAGCTAGAATAACAAGTTATCAGTATTTTATCCTTTTCTTCTGCCTTTGGCTCACAATTACTAAAAGCAAATGCCAAATGGTGCATAAAACAGAATGGTGCATAAAACAGAAACTATTGTTACAGAAAATTCCAAAGATGTGATATTGTCAAATGTGCAAATTAAAGCAAAAGAACAAGTTTAACTGTTTCAGCTCTAATTTAGACTCAACTCCCAAGAAGTTTCACCCCTTAATTGGAGCATAACCTTTCGGACAACAAAGTATGTGGATGTTGTATATCTACATTCCAGCAGTATTCCAAGATTATCGAGACAAACTGAAAACATTGTTACAATTATTCACCTCAATGCCCTAACAGCAGTTACCCAACTGGCCTCACTTGAGGGGAGAAGACCAAGACATACTCGATCAGCCACTCCCTGCAATAAAGCAACAAATAAATTCCAGCACAATCTTCTTCTGTTCATTCAAACTTTCATGGTAGTTCTTTTTAGAAAATAATGAAGAATAGTCCACAGACGACAGTAATAAAGCCCCTTAGCTGGAAGTTGGTTGCAACACTAGATTAATAAACCACCAAATCTTAACCTCCATACACCTAGTTTATTGCGATTGTTTAAAAGCAAATAATTTAAAACACAAGCAGCCATACAGTGATCAATTAATAAGTATTCATTTAATCAGTTTGAGGACAGGCAACTCCATTAATTCACAGGCCACCATTGCGTCCATCTAATACAATTTTATGACCATCACACATTGCATGGAGAAAACACCATCTTAAACAATCCAGTCTTTTGTGTTCAGGAAGAAAAAGAAGAAGGGATGGGGCAGGGTAATTGGGAAGCACCTACGAGGATATTTAGAATATAATCTAAGAAGTGGTGCAACATACTTTAGGTGCAGTCAATCGATTATCTCCTTCAATTACAACGCACCGATCAGAGACAAAATTCTTTTGGAGGTTTCTTTTAAGGGCCTCAACAGCATATGGATTCCATTCACAAGCATAGACCAGCTTGGCTTTGGCCCTAAGCAATAAACAAAGAATTCAAACAGAACAAAAAGAAAGATGTCACTAAAGTAACTTATCAATAGTTAGGAGAGCAGAAAACAATTATTTGGATAACATGCAATGAAATTACGTGCATGAGAATTTCACAATTCAGGAATGTAACTCAATTTAACATGTTATGCTCAGAAGGCCTTCAAAGACAACTTATCTGATGATAAGAAATTTCCCAGACAAATAGGCATAAAGAATGCCAATTCAACTTGATATATCCAGTTTGGGTGTATATACATACATACATATATATATATATATATATATAAAGAGAGAGAGAGAGAGAGAGAGACCTTAAACAAACGATATATAGAGGCTAGAGAGAAAGGAAAAGATAGACCTAAAACAAACCGCAAACCTCAACTTATAGCATACACTAATCTAAAGTACCTGACAAGGAATGGCAACACAAAGTACCCAATCCCAGCAAACAAATCCACTATAACCTGATCTTCACATTTCAGACGAGACATACGAAGCTTCTCAGAAAGATTACCCCAAGAGAACATGCACTTGGTAGCATCAAAAGAATAAAGAATTCCATTTTCCCGATGATCAACCCAACCATCATATCCAAACAGAATCTCCAAATTACTGTCCCGTGTTCCAGTTTGTGCAATTCGACCCTATCATAACCACATTTAAGAAAAGTGTGCAGGAATGAGAACCAATCTAGACCTTTTGTATGCAAGATGAACCCTTCACAACAAAATTTACGACGACTTCTACATCATCAATTTTCTTTTGATACAAATTTCTTTTCTATTTTACAACAATTAGAACAGAATAGCAAGATGATGCATAACCTGGCCTTATCCTACTAAATTGGCCATAATAATCCATATCCATCCATGCAAGTACGAGTGACATGATTACATAATAGTGAGTGGCGAAAGTAAGCATAAGCAATGGTCTGCCCAAATTATAATTGCTTCACTGTAATATACCATAAAGTTGCTGCATGTTAGATCCCTCCATTGTTAGTATGACTGTTAACTAATTTTTCACTCATAATCATAACCCATGGTCTGTCCAAATTATACGTGCTGCACTGTAATATACCATAAAGTTGATCCATGTTAGATCCCTCCATTGTTAGTATGATTGTTAACTAATTTTTCACTCATAATGTAACTGAACCAAAGATTTTGAACATTTTACAGATTATCAACCATGCAAGTATGTGTTACATGGTTACATAGTAATTGAGAGGTAACATAGAATTACACATAACCAATGGTCTATCCAAACTGTACATGCTACATTGGAATATGGATCATGTAAAGTTGGCGCATGTAAGATCCCTCAATTTTTGGTATGGTTGTTAATTAATTTGATATTCACTCATAATGGAACTGAACAAAAGATTTTGAACAACACAAAAAATACAATTAACTTTCTTTCTATTCCTGTACCATTACCAAAAACTTGCTTCCTACAGCACACAATACAAATTATCATCGACCAACAAGCAACATGCATCCAATTAACAAACCATAACATACCTGGCGAGCAAGGCGACGAGCATTTAGTGATCTAGCAATAATAGACCAAAGTTCCTTGCCAATGGCGTTCCAAGCTGGATCTTTGAACGATGTCACTGGAAGCACAACAATATCACCAAGTTGTTCCCATCTGAAATTAAGAAAATTTGTTGTCTCCTTCAATCATATAGGCAACTCATCCTTAATTACATTTAACCTTAAGCCAGAAAAGCATACATTTCTAAGTATCAATGAAGAACATGGACCAATTATGACATTAAAAAAATTCCAAAATCAAAGAAGTTAAATTACAATTTCATACCTAGTAGGCAGCTGTTCTAATAAATCTACTGGTAGACCTTTATGTTCTATTAAAGAGGCTACAGCTTCTTTCATTATTTGCAAAGGAGACTTGGCAGTTTTTCTTATCTGAATACCTTCATCAGCCAAGATGGTGGCACCACATTCCTTTAGAAGCTTAAAGGCCATAAGACATAAGGCCTCATCTGATGAAAACTCTTTTTTAAATAATCTAAGCATATCTGCGTCGTTCTGCCCTCCAAGTGCATCTCCAAACTGATGCCGCATTTTGAGGACCACAGCATGCAGTTTATCAGTGATAGGGAAACAAACATGTAAACCATCCTTCTGTGAATAAATCTTCCTCCCAAGATCTAACCAACCTAATTTCTTCAGTGTGTCCTTCCCTAATTTGGCATATTTTCTTTGAAGTATTATCACCCAATGTGAAACTACCAGTTCATATTTGTCAGGCTTAATATTAAATGTACAATTTTGGGAGGGCACTTCTGCACTTTCAAGTTGACAATCTTGATGGCATGCATTCTTCTCTACTTTCAGTTCATCACATGCGCAAGAAACATGGTCAGTTCTGATATCAAGTGGGATAATTTTGTCTTTTAGTGACATCAATGGCAGCAAATTCATTTTTAGGGGCTCACTGAACTTTGTTCCAAATGCATAACAAGCTGCCCCACCACCAAGCACAACAAGTTCATCACCGACAATAGTTGTTGTACTGCGCACCAAAAGTTCTTTACCAATATAATCGATTCTCACATGCCTCCACAAATAGAGCTGGAGATCAAGCAATGCCAACTCTTGGACATGCTGTGTGACTGGGCATCCCCCAATAACCCCAATAAAATTCTTGTATACAAATATGGAATGGGAGAACCTCGCATGTGGATCCCTTCCAGCTGGCTTCTCTTTTCTCCAAACACATGTTTGAACATCAAAACTGTACAAATCTCCCAGGGCTTTCTCACCATTGTATCCTCCAAACATAAAGATTTTAGATCTATATGGCACCATTGCATGGGAATGACGGGCGCAAGGCCAGTCTCCACTAGCCAATACCTCATTCCACTGCATAGTTTCAGTATTAAGGACAAGCAAGGATGAAGAGATAATATCATTGTTTAGTCCACCAAAAACATAAATGCTTGATCCAACAACTGCTGCTGCATGTCGATGACTGTAGAAGATGTACACGACATATGAAAGGAAAAAGAAATCAATAGAGATGATGAAGGCAGATGAAATATTGGCAATTTCATGTTCGATATAAGCATAGTCCTTATAATGGCATACGATTTTTATGACAAGACTTACAGTTCAAAGTAAATAATAAAGGAAAAAGAAAGACATTAAAAGGCAAAGGATGTGGATACATAACAAATTAAGAAATTACTAACCGGGAAGGAAAAGCACTTCCTGTAGCTTCTGATAATCTCCATTCGTGTTTAGCAGTATCAAACATCCATACATCATTCAGTATGTTTAAAGGATCAGCTCTTCCTCCAATAATATATACACAGTGACCTACAAGAGAAGCAGTGTGGCCTAAACGAGAGGATGGAGCAACATCAACATTAACTGCTTTTAGAGTGCCACTTAAAGGGTCCAACAACAAAGGTTCGTTTCTCCGGGCATGTCTTCCAACACCTCCAAAACCACCAAATACGAGAATCTCACGGTCCAACAAGCAAGCAGAATGACCCCAAAGAAAAAGCTTCTCCGTAGGTTCACCAACAACTACCATTCGACTGACAGAAAAAGGGCAATTTGAAACTCCTAACTTATCGGCAATTCCATCCTCACAATAAGATGCAACATTTACATTCTCTGACGGAGCCGTTTCGGGGCCCACAAAGCCATTGTCCCTCAAAACCGTCAAAAGCCCTTCAGTCCTCTTCCTATTAGCTTCCATCTTCCGGTTAGCGACATCCACGAGGAACCTCACGTATTCCTGCGACACAAGAAGGTTATCGGAGTCCCCCAACGGAACCTCCATTCTGATTGAACACCGAATTCCCGCTATCACCCTTTTCTTCCCCGCACTAGTAATCCCCGATTCCCTAAACCCTGAAGAAATCGCCAATGAAACCAAAAACTGAGCCGACTCAACGTCCTTACACTCCACGGCGATGATCAACGGCTCAAATCGGAAAACCAGCTCCCCGGCGGGAGAAATATAATTGCGGAAGAGGAGGGAGACGACAGAGTCGGGATTTGCATGGTCGTGGGTGATAAAGAGCCAGGAACCGCCACGTGCCTTCTTTTTAGTGAGAGGAGTCGAGGAGTGTTGTTTGGGTTGGGAGAGGATAGAGATACGGCCGGAGCAGGAACTGGTGGTGAAAAAGGAGGGGTGGGCGTTAAGAGTAATAAGGAGTGGGATTATGGGTGCGTCTAACGTGCCCTTGGGTGACTTGTCGGTTTCGGGTGATCCCAGTGACTTTAACGTCGCTGCTTTTCTCTTCTCGAACTCCATTATCCCCAACCGTCTCCGTCACTCTGTAACTCTCTCGTTCCGGTGAGGGAATTTGTAAGGATACTAATCTACCGAGCAGGCAGATTACGCATGCATGGAGGATCGGCTATATTTCAAAATTCAGAGGCAGGTAATCAGGGCAGCTGCAAGTAGGAAATATCCAATATCCGAAGGAATGCCAGTAAAAGCAATCCACCTCCTCAGTGGCAAAGCAACAGCGAAATGAGAGGGATAATGTAAATCAAGTTTACCTCTAACCTTAATGGAAGCTGGTGAAGCTAGCAGTGAGAATCCGAACAACTCTCCAAGCTGTCGAAGAACAGAATCTGGATCATTTTTGGTCGGACGGTGAAAGTACCAAGATGCAAGTTTAAGCTTTTCAAGGAGCATACAGAGGAACTTCTGTTCACGCTACGGCGGCTGGTTAGGGCACTGGGCCTATTTTCGGGTGATGGAATTAACTAAGAAGGTTTGAAGACGCGTGGTGCCTTGGCATTGCACCACAATCGTCGGTTTAAGATCACCTGCTCCTATGTAATTTAAAATTACAAAAATAATCACTCAATATTTTATAATTTATAATTTTACATTAATTATATTTTTAAATTTTATAATAATAAAATTTTGAAATAATAATAATCTATTTATTATTATTAATATTACATTTCATACATCTCACATATAAATAATAAACATAATTAATATGGAACAAGATCATTTAAACATTTTATAATAAAATTAAGAAAAATACAAAATATTTTAAAATATTACAATTTCTTTATATAATAAATAATAATTATATCAAAAATTAAATAAAAAGAATAATAAATATCCATGATTTTCTATCTATTACAATTTACAACAAAAGTTCATGTAAAAATAAGATCAATTAAAAGTGAAACTTGCACCAAAAATATTTGTAGTTATATTTATATTACATATATAGAATTTAATATACACATTAAATAACCTCTTTTCGAAAACATACCAATGTTATGTCTCATCAAAACCACCATGCATTTGCAAATAGATATAGTTGTGAAACTTTATTTTAGTATTGGGAGTTACGGACTCCATTTTGAGGCAACTGAAATTATATTGTGATAATTCTGTAGTTTGTATCTTTCTTTCAGAATACTAGGATCACTTCTCACTCCAAGCGTATTAATATTAGGTTATACTTTGTCAAAGAGAGTTATAGTCTCTCATTACTATTCAGTATAAAACTACAAATATTGCCAAACCCACTAACTAAAGGCTTAGGTATTTATGTGTTTTAAGAACGTGTTTTTTGTATGAGACTGTTAAAAGCCTAGTTTTCTTTATTTTAGTGGGTGTTTCTATTCAAAGCATATTTCGTGAGGATTTTTTGATTTTGTACAATACATACTTATTATGGATATTTGTCACCATTTAGGAAATTTTGGTAACTTTATATTTATGATGAGTGAAAAATTGATGATATTCATTTTGTTGAATCCATATTGATGTTATTGTCATACTTTTGGATTTGTAGCAACTAATTTTGTACATTTTATACATCTTATTAATGTGTTGGTTGTGTATAATTAGTTTGACTATACATATTGATGTAAAAGTATTATGATATGAATATGTTTTTCAAGTGAGAGATGTTAATTAATTAATATGAACCAAAATAATCTTATAAAAATTAACATATTACTATGTGCATGTGACACTTAGACCATTAATGGTATATACATTATATGGCTTATCATATTATGGACTCCTGGGTCTATGAACTAATCTTACCTAAGCTTACTCATTTGGCTTATAGCTCATTACAAATTATATCTTATCCTAATTGATATTTTCTTTATGTATTCTGGCTTATGGGCAAGTTAGGAGTTACATGGTGGTATATATAAGAGAATGGTAAACAGGATTCAAAAAGCCATTATTTTCTTCTTCATTGTGTTGATTCTTGCCTTGTAGAAATCTGTTGAGGATCTATGGCTTCTAATCAATTTCCATCACCTTTAGGAAGTATTCCTTTCATCTTATTATTGATACATGCTTCCAAGTTATCAAATCCATTTTTTGTTGTGTGAAGCATAATGATGCTGTCAATTTAATTTATTATTTGTTGCCTAACGTCTAATGATTGTTATTAGAGCTACTCCTATAAGTTTTAAATATATTTTTCTCTTATATATATATTTTTAATTTTGTGTTATTTTTTTACACCCATTCTTAAAAACATTTATTAACAAGGATACAATAATTTTTAAGGTATAAAACTTCGTGTATCATTCATACATACGTTTATATGTATTTTAAGCAAGATTTTCGAACTAAAAAGATCAAAATTTTGGATTTTTTTTAAGCTCCATCAATGTTGAAATTTCTTATTCTTATATCTCTTTTATTGGTGGTTTTCATTTCAAATTTAACGGCATAGATCACTTAAGTTTTAGAAGAGGAGTAACATCCATATGAAATTGTTAGAATTCACTTATCAGATGACGACGTCTCATTGAGTTGGGCTGTTGATGGAAGATGGGTTGTATGACTCATTTGAAGGTCAAAAATGACTTGTAAAATTATATTTTTGCTTCTAGTTAAATAATTATAGTTTTTTTTCTAACATGCATATTTACAATTTTACTACTGTTGAATATTTATAATTCGGTAAAGGATATAGACCTCCCCTGTTGTTTAAGAAATCTTTAAAAAAATTTCCCTAATCTTTAAAATTCTAAAAAAAAAACTCCTAGTTTTTAGTTATCCTAAAATATCATTTTCTTAGACTTCGATTAAAAACAATAACGAAATATGTGTAGTATGAACATTAAATATGGACTAATCAAAAGTCATTAATATAATAATTCAACTTGGTTTTTAAACTCAATTTAAACCAATATAACTCAATTTAAATTAATAATTTAAGATCATTAAAATAAATCGATCAAATTTAATTAGTTTGATTTGAATTTAAGAGATTGGTTGAATTGTCATGTAAGTAGCATTTAATTGGTAGAATTGCAATGTTTATGCAGCATGTATTTTGTTATTATTTTTTAATCGCAGTCTAAGAGGAGTTTTATTTAAAGAGAGGGGGTTTTTCTAAAAAGTTGAAAAATATAAGGTTCTTTTAGAATTTTAAAGATTAAGGAGTTTTTGAAATGTTTCTTACACTATTGGAGAGTCTATGTCTTTTACCAATTCTATCACTGTTGAATATTTACAATTTTAACACTGTTGAATATTCATAATCATAGTGTTGTTAAGTATTTATATTTTTGCCACCGTTAACAATGTCGCCACTTCTAAATATTTACAATTTTGCCACTCTTAAGTATTTGCAGTTTTGCTACTACTAGATATTTATAGTTAGTTATATCCCTACTTGTAAATTTACAACTTGACTCCTACTTATACGTTTACAATTTTTCTGCTAAAATAAAATTATTAAAAGTTTATTGTTGTTATTTGAGAGAATTGTCTTAGCTTGTTTTATCTATTTATATGATAACTTTTCTTTATATTCTAGATAACTTTATCTATCCTTTTTTACTAGTGATCATTTATTTAATTTATTATTTTATTATGTTGATCTTATCATGTTTTAGATATAACGGAATATTGTATGCTTATCAGCTAACCTCTTATAAGGCTAGGCATTTGAATTATTTTATTGATATTATTTTCTCCAAATATTGATTTTTTTTTGGTTAAGATCATATAAGTAATGAAATTATCCTATTAATGAGTTTATTGTTTGGTAAAATGCTTAAATTGATTAATATAATATGTTGAACATTACAAACCGACTCAATTTTACAATCATATTGATAATTAATTATTGCAATTGCTTGTGATATTTAACCAATTGCTCTTACTCTTAATGAATCTAATTTTGATGCTCAATAGACTTTAGCATTCGATGATCACATTTGTAGACCATTTACGGTAGTTGAAGAAAAAATGAATAACGTTATCTTATCTTATATGCATATTAATGTTATTTTTATGGATCTCTCTTTGACTTTACGCAATCTTGAATCCTCCATCATTTTAAGCCTAATAAGACCAATTACAAATAATGTGTTGAATCACTTGCAATGAATTTAACAATCATAAAAATGAATTTACCCTTGAGAGAGGACTTTCCCAGTAAACCCACTACCAATACCGTACATTTTGAAGAAACTAGCAGAAATAGACTGCGCAAATGCGCAGTCGCAGTGCCCAGTTAATTTAAAAATTAAGAGTATTCTATAAAT
>JAOTIZ010000002.1:16091693-16106766 GCA_027123425.1 Erythroxylum panamense | reverse complement strand
ATAGCCCAAGTCTTCTTGTCTTCAAGTTCCAAGTGTATCAGGTCCAAGGATTTGAGTTAAATGGATTAGTTTGGGCTTAATTCCATTAAACTCTCCTCCAATAGGCTTGGAGCTCACCATTTTCTCCATAAATTGGCCCACAGGCGCATAGAAAGCCTCCTTGAGTCTCTCCATCGTAGCTTTGGACATGGGTCCAACTGAAATGACAAGCTTGCCCCCATCACGCATGCCATCTCCAAGTTGATCCTTGCACCTGCTCATATCAGTCCCTCCCTCCTTAAGAAGATTCGTCCTTGAATCTAAATCCATATCAAAAGGAGAAAGATCAGTAATATTACAAATTGTAGAAATAGAATACTCACCTGATAGGTCAATCTTGTAGGCATTGTCATTTATCTTCTCCAACACCTGGAACGGACCATCACCCCTATGATCCAAAGCAAAAATACTAGGCAAAGCATCAAGAGAGTTAATGTCAGAAACTAAACACTCTCTGTATCTCACCACTACTAGTGCTATTTTCTCTCAAGTTACTCTCCTCATGTCTTTTCTCTTAACAAACAAGCTCACTTTTATCTCTTTCTTTTCTATCTTCTTTTCTCTTTTTGAGCTCTTCTCTCCTAAACGTCTCACTTTTTTTCCTCACCTGTGCAGTCACTCACCATTGGGCCAAACTCATTTTTCTTTTGGGCCTCTTTTCTCTCTTCACTTTTTTTGTTTTCACTACCCGAAACCTCCTCACTTTTACTTAATTTGATCTGGTACAGGTACAATTCACGAGGTGATAAAGGTAGTAGAATGAAGTTCCTACCCTTAAACTTAAAGGAGTATCTCTGATACCAAATAAAGGATTGATGACAATTTGATGGTGTTTTCAATGGGTGTTTTGTTTTGATGTGTTTTTAGACCTTGAGGAATTAAGAAGGATGGAAATTTTAAATTCAACAAATAAAAAAATAAGGATATACATGGTTTGGTTTCTACGACACCTCTTGGAAACTTGTTCCAAACAATCCCGGTAATTAAAATAAAACCCAGAGAAACGAACAATCGACACGCCATAATTAGGAAAGCAATTGATAAGTGAAAGATGGTTCGAAAGGTAACAAAAACAAGAGAATAATGTTTCTCCCTATTGAAACCGATGGCACTCTAGCAATTCTGATCAAAAAGTTTCAAAAATTTGACCTAAAGACACATATTTATACCTAGGTTAAATAATAAAACGTTGGTCTAAAAGTACATGGAAGCCCAAAATAAAACAAAGTCCAAAAACTAAATAAATAAGTCTGATGTGTGGCGCCACTACTGGATCTATATGCTCTTAGGCTTAAGTGAATTAAATAGCCCACTCCTACTATTAAAATAAGTGGCACACCAAACACTCCTTGGGCTTAAGTGATGGAGCACTAAAATAGCCCAAGTCTTCTTATCTTCAAGTTCCAAGTGTATCAGGTCCAAGGATTTGAGTTAAATGGATTAGTTTGGGCTAAATTCCATCAAACTCTCCTCCAATAGGCTTGGAGCTCACCATTCTCTCCAGAAATTAGCCCACATACGCATAGAAAGCCTCATTGAGTCTCTCGATCCTAGCTTTGTACATGGGTCCAACTGCAATGACAAGCTTGTCCCCATCATGCATGCCATCTCTATGCTGATCCTTGCTCCTGCTCATATCAGTCCCTCCCTCCTTAAGAAGATTCGTCCTTGAGTCTGAATCCATATCAAATGAAAAAAAGATCAATAATATTAAAATTATGGAAGCAGAATACTCACTTGACAGGTCAATCTTGTAGGCATTTTCATTTATCTTCTCCAACACCTGGAATGGACCATCACCCCTATGATCCAAATCAAAAATATTAGGCAAAGTATCAAGAGAGTTAGTGTTAGAAACTAAACACTCTTTATATCTCACCACTACTAGTGCTATTTTCTCTCCAGTTACTCTCCTCAAGTCTGTTCTCTTAACAAACAAGCTCACTTTTATCTCTTTCTTTTCTCTATTCTTTTCTCTTTTTGAGCTCTTATCTCCTGCACATCTCACTTTCTTTTCCTCACATGTGCAGTCACTCACCATTGAGCCAAACGCATTTTTCTTTTGCGCTTTTTTTCTCTCTTCACTTTTTTTATTCTAACTACCCAAGCCCTCCTCACTTTTACTTGATTTGATCTAGTCCAGGTACAATTCACGAGGTGATACAGATAGTAGAATGAAGTTCCTACGCTTAAACTTAAAGGAGTATCTCCGATACCAAATAACGAGCATCGCAGAAGGATTGGTGAAATTTTGATGTTGTTTTCGATAGGTGTTTTGTTTTATTGTGTTTTCGACCTTGAGGAATTAAGAAGGATGGAAATTTTGAATTCAAAAAATAAGAAAAATAAGGATATGTAGGGTTTGATTTCTAAGACACCTCTTGGAAACTTGTTCTAAATAATCCCGATGATTAAAATAAAATCCAGAGAAACGAACAATCGACAAGCCACAATTGGGAAAGCAATTGATAAGTGAAAGATTGTTCGAAAGGTAACAATAACAAGAGAATAATGTTTCTCCCTATTAAAGCCGACGGCACTCCAGCAATTCTGATCTCAAAGTTTCAAAATTTTGAGCTAAAGACACATATTTATGCCTAGGTTAAATAATAAAAGGTTGGTCTAAAAATACATGGAAGCCCAAAATAAAACAAAGTCCAAAAATTAAATAAATAAATCTGATGTGTGGTACTACTACTGGATCCATATGCTCTTAGGCTTAAGTGAATTAATAGCCCACTGCCACTAATAAAATAAGTGACACACCAAACACTCCTTAGGCTTAAGTGTTGAAGCACTAAAATAGCCCAAGTCTTCTTGTCTTCAAGTTCCAAGTGTATCAGGTCCAAGGATTTGAGTTAAATGGATTAGTTTGGGCTCAATTCCATTAAACTCTCCTCCAATAAGCTTGGACCTCACCATTCTCTCCACAAATTAGCCCAGACGCGCATAGAAAGCCTCCTTGAGTCTCTCAGTCCTAGCTTTAATTCCATTAAAATCTCCTCTAATAGGCTTGAGCTCACCATTCTCTCCACAAATTGGCCCATATGCGCATAGAAAGCCTCCTTGAGTTTCTCAGTCCTAACTTTGAAGATAGGTCCAACTGGAATGACAAGCTCGCCCCTATCTCGCATGTCATCTCTATAGTGATCCTTGCTCCTGCTCACATCAGGGTGACTCATTCAGAAAAATTGATGTGCTCAAATCTTTGAAAGAACGAGAGGACGAAGAACAGTTGACAAGAAACATCAAGTTTGAAGAAGCTATGGAAGTCTCTGTTCAAGAAGCTAAAGAAGAAGAGGAAATGAGGGGCGAATGAAGAAGACCTAAGAAGGGACAACTCACCCTCTTCTTTGGCAAACAGTTGGATTCCATGGAAGATTCAGGGAGTTTTGTTATTCCTTATTTTGTTAATAGTTCACTTGAAAAAAGGACATTACTGAGCTTAATTGGTTTTTCATAATTTTATCAATATTGTCCTTTTGATCATTTTGCAATTTTTAGCTTACTTACGACCTACAAAACTAATGTCGAATGAAAAGGGTAGAAGTAAGCCACTAATAATTTATCCTGACTGAGTTTCCAATGATACAAGGTCAAGCTAATGACCATAAATTAGCACGTTCAGTAGTTAGATTTAAATTATTGTATTTAGTTTGAGTTGTTTTACAATTTAAATAAAATTAATTTTGAAATGATCCAGGATTACTAATCCTCTTACTCTCTTTAAGCAATTCTAAGATAAGATAACAATCTTAAGTGTCAAGCGAATTTGGTCTCAACACCTCACCTTCAGCACCTCCATCACTGTAAGGTTTTGTTTCTGAACCTTTTCTTTTAAATTTAGTTTTTATTTTTATTTTTGTTTGGTTTTATCTTATGTTATTTCCTTTCATATGTGTTTGATTGTCTCCTTATCATATTGAGGACAATGTGTTGTTCAAATATGGTGAGGGTTGTGTATTTTGCTTTGAGTGGAAATTTTGCATATTGTTATGTTAGTATGTTTAGGTTGCACATTGTGAATTGTGTGAATGTATCGACGACTTAGATGGAATGAAATCGATTTAATTTTGAACATAATCTATTAGGTTATGAAGAGTCATTAGCTCGAGATATTAGGGATCTGGGTACTTTGGCTAAAATACGCAAATTAATTAGGATTCAATGTTAGTTTATCACTATATAAGTTGTCACATTCATTCATAATTTTAGGTCTTTCGACTAAGTAGCTTTTTTGGTTTTTTTTCTTCATAAAAGCAAGTAGCTAAAGCAATAAGTTAGGCATTAAAAAAAAAAGTGTTTGTAAATTTTAAATAAATAGCTATTCTGCTGGCCTTCGGATTATGAATAGAGCTAGTAGCTAGTGAAGAATGTGATATAGCCGAGTAACCAGATCGATATGCATAACAAATGTGTGCCTTCGTATCAAAAGGCTATAATGACATTCTAACCAAGCAACTTACTCAAAACAAGATTTAGCCAAGTAATCGGATCGACATTTGTCACCAATGTTTGACTCCTTGTAAAAAGACTAGGTCCATGTCTACAAAAATAACAAAAAAGAATGTTTTCTAATAAAAACCTACCAAACTTGTAAGTAGCTTAACTTTTCATGAAAACGTACTTAGGTTTAGTTACAAAGTTTGATTGACCAAATAATTATTAATATATGTGTACAATTGAAAGGGGTAAATAAACTTGACATCTAAGTTTTGATTAATATATATATTTAGTCCAGAGTTCCTAGACGTGGATTTTGCAAGTTAATAATTTGGACAACTTGAATAATTGTGAGTAGAATTAAATTTGTTTTATGAAGTTGATGTCATTGCCTCATTATTGCAGTATGTGTTTTGTGTTTTTTTTATTGTTTGTTGTTTTGTTTGCTTGTCGTTTAAGTGTGGAAATGTTGATATGTGTAAATTGCATCGTGTTTTAGGGCATAATTTGATAGGTGTTTAGCCATTAATTCAATCATTTAGTATATGTTTAGGTTATAATTACGTTAGTTTGTTAATTTATGTTTTAAGTATTTTATAGGTTAGTATAAGCTTTTGAGCTTAAATATTATATTTTTAGGTACTTTGACGTGTTTGCTATTTTTTAGGTACTTTGATGTGTTTGCTAGTATTTTAGGGTCAATATCAAAGAATGAAAGAGTTTCGAAAGACATTAGGGTTGAAACAATGGCCCACGATTGATAGAAGGCTCAGATATGGGCCACAGTCGTGTCCTGTGTCAGGAAAACGCATAGTTGCTTATGAACTTCATGTTGCGAGGGACTTTTTGGACCTTTCGGACCTCAGAAAGACTTAAGGGTTACCCAAAACATACTATTTAAGGAACATTAAGAAGAGCACAAAAAAGCTTTCGCATTAGTCACACTTTAAAACATAAAGAGAGAATACTGAGAGAGAGAAAGAAGAAGAAGGAAAAGGAAGAAGAGGAAGATGAAGATGAAGCTGACTCGATGTACTTCTCATATCAGGAGGTTTCTCGATGTCACCACCTTCCATTGTCTATTCTAAGTCATTATTTCCTTTTCGTTTCGATTTTATTTATGTATAGAATTGAGATGGATACTATGATAATAGCATTTGGAATATTGATGATGTTCTAAACTCTCCTTTAGGATTTTATTTTGATTTAATGATAATTTAGTCGATTGTGTTTATTGGATGAATGTTGTGATTTGATTGCATTCTTGCATAATTTGGTAATAAACTATGAGGATGAAATAAATGAAAAACAATTAAATTAGATTAATGAGAGTTAGGTGATTTAATAGAAATCATGTAAAATCATATTGGTAATTGTAAGGAGAGAGATCCTGTGTGATGTTCCGATAGTTTATTAGAGTGATTTAGATCTAATTAGGGTTTTGGATAAATTGTGAATTTAGAGATTGCAAATTTCATAATCCAATTAGGGTTTATAATTTAGGATTTAATGGCTATAACTAGAGAGAGAACAATCATCCCTAGGATAGTCTAGATTTGACACTCCATTGACAGATAATTGGCTAGGTTAGCATTAATGATAAGTAAAATCCCTTTTCTAATAAATTGGTAAATTCCTTAGGTTGATTTCTATTATGGTTGCATATTGCTCACTTATTAATAATTTTTTGTTTAATTTCTAATTTGATTGGTCGAACTCAATTCTCATAATTAATTTCTGTTGCATTTTTATTTTTAGTTTTATAGTTTTTCTGCCCTTAGATTTTAAGATTAGATTTCTCTCCTTCCTCGTGGGATTGAAATCTTTAATACTACACTACGAACCGTGTTCTTGTGGAATATTGAGGGCTTATAAGATTAAAACTTACCTCTATCACCATCCACTAGGCTTAAGATTTGGGGTGTGAATTAGAGTGAGTAACTTTGGTAGTTGCTCACAACATCGAGAAAGGAAAATTTTGAGCTACATTGGAGGCATTAGAGCACAGGGTAAACTTGTAAAGCAAGACCATAGAGAAAGGGAATTGTCATATTATAGAGGTAAGGTCTCATCACACCTTCAAACAATAATAAAAATTTTAACATAAATTATTAGGAGGCTTGTGAATTTTGATAGTACTTATATAAATAGTGTTTCATGTAATAACATATAATTGTATGATAATTTGTATTAAGATTATTTTCCTTTAGAGCTTATTTTCCGTTAGGCTTTTAATATTATAATCTTTTTTAATTATTGAAAATTAATTTTTAAAATAGGTAAGAGTTTAGAAAATTATTTCTCTTTTACCTTTCTAATATACGTTCACTTGTGCCCTTGGTTTTGACCAGGAAAATGATGATTTCTTATTGTATTCATAATGTTATTTCACTTATTGATTATCATTTTGACTATTAAATATTTTGTTAATCCTTGAAGGATGCTATGTTTATGGTAAAATATTTTAATCATGAGAATAAAGTTAGGACAAGTTGTAAAGAAAGAGAAGGGGATAATAAATTCATGGATTCTTTAAGAACCAGAATCGTACAAGTTAATATAACATAAAATAATGAATCTATTTTAATTACTTTAAGCCAAAAAATAGAAAAAAAAAGTTATAAAGATTTAACCAACAATCTAAGGATGGTTCATATTAAGAAGTAAAGTTAAGTGACTGTACCCACTATGAGTCCTTAGAAACCACTTAGTGAAGGTGGAGTTTTGGAGAGTGAAATTATCAGTGGCTGTCCAATTAATACCTACATGTAGAGGACCAAACATGCATTTCAAATACAAGTACAAGCTCCTTTTCATTTTAAACTGAGTCTCTAAATCATTCATTTGATAAATGAATTATCTTTTTCTTCAAAACTCCCAAAGCTTATTTCTGGATTGTATTTTGTGCATTTATAAAATATCTCCCTAATTTTGTTTCTTTAAAAGAAAATTTTTAATTTCAGAAAAACTCTATCTTTTCTAATGTAAAGAACCATTAACCTTCGCATCAAAAGACTAAATCAACATTAAAGAAAATTAACAAAATGGTGTATTGATAAATAAATCCCACCGATATTTGAAAATAAAAAGAATTTTCATAAAAAGTTAATTAGTGATAATTGCAATTTTGATTGACTACTATTTATCAATGTATGTGTACAAGTGCTTTAGGTAAATAAATATGACGTTAGGGTCTTGATTAGTATGTATATTCAAACTGCTTAGCCATAAATTGCATAAGTTAATATGTTGGAACAACTTGAATGAATGTGTTTGAAGTTAGATTGGTTTCGGGAAGTTAGATGTCATTGTATCATTATTGCATGTGCATGAATGAATGTGTTATTGTTTAGTGTGTTTGAATTTGTTTTTTCCTTGCTACAACTATTGCTATCCATAAACTTAAACTTTTGCTTGTTCTTAGTTGTAGTTTACATTATGTTTTGGTAAGTGTTTTAGTGTATTTATAGGTGTTGATTAGATGATTATTGCACGTTTAGGCTTAGAATTATGTTAATATGATTGTGTGTTTATGTTTTTAAGTGTTATATGGTTTAGGCATGATGATGGACCTAAATCTTATGTTTTTGAGGTGTTTTGATGTGTTTGTTAGTGAATGAAACCAAATAATGAAGGTTGAAGGAAGTTGGAGTATGCTTGGGCTAACAAGCAGGGTCATGATCATGATATAAGTGTCATGGTCGTGATAAAAAGGTTCTTCATAGTCACGATCATGACAGAAGAAAATTTGACAGTGTCATGATCATGACATCCCCTGTCATGGTTGTGACAAACACTTTCCATGCATAACCTATTTTGTATCTTTTAATTTCTTGGGGATATTTTTGGAACAAAATGACCTAGATATCCCCTAAAATTAACCTTAAGATATAAAAGAACAAAAAAAAACCAAAATAAGCAGCCTCTATCTTACTAAATTGAGAAGGAGCCAAAGAAGATCAAGAAGGGAGAAGAGGAGCAACAACAACAATCCAACCATTCAAGGCCATTCCAATCAAGTTCTTTCTATCTTTCTTTTGTTTATTTACTTCCATCTTGACGTATGAACTTAGATTGAGAATGTTGAACATGTTGATGATGTTCTAATTTCATTTTAGGATTTGTTCTTGAATCATTTTGTTACTTGACTGTTTTTTAGTTAAATCAAATGTTATGGGTGTTATGATATTTATGGTTTCTCATACTTATATAATAAAATGAGAGATTAAATCGATAGTAATTTGATTAGGTTGGTTAATGAGAGCTAACAACCTAATAAGTCACATAAATATCAAATTGATAATCGTACGAAGGGAGATCTTATGTAAGGACCTGATTATCCGATAGATTGCTAAAGAACTAGTTGAAAACGTTAGGCTATTTTTGTTAATCAAGAGATTGCAAAATTGGAATTTCTGAATCAATTAGGGATTATTAACTGGGGTTAAATGATTTGGTCTTGAGAGAGAATAATCAATCCTTTGAAAATCTAGGATATGAGTCTCATATTAGACAGATCATAATTTAGAAAAATCATCATATTCAGGAAAGTACCACTAAATCTTTTCACTTATTATATATATTTATATTGGGTACATTAGGGACAATTTACAACTTTAAGTGTGGTGATGTTTGGGGTTAATGAATTTTAACGATTTCTTTAAGCTTATTATAATCTTGGTTATAATATTTTATGAATTGATATTCTAAATTAATTGACATTTATTCATATATACTTTATTTCATTGTGGAATATTGATTTGAATTAATATGCAAAAGGATAAGAGTTAGAATAAAATTGTTATTATAAGTCATATTGTTATTAATCATTTAGATAGTCAAATTGAATGAAACTGCATACTTTTTACACATATTAACCCACCTTTCATGAGTGTTATCATGTGTATTTGAATTATTCTAAAACTTGCTTGTATTATGCATATTGAGATCATATTTGTTAAATTAGAAGCATTAAAGTGATAACGACACTAAGATTCAACAATTTGTTTTAGTCTATTTCTTTGATAATTACCTTACCATAAAGTATCCTTTAGGAATAACGAAGTTGAGTCTTAGCGTTTTTCATTGATTTTAACCCACATATTAACCTTTATCCTATTTTTCTTTGAACATTTTTATTGTTTTGAACCATGGAGGTTGTTTACATTATTCAGTAGTTTGAAACTTGAAAATCTTTAAAGGTCCATTATTTCTTTAATTGTGGTACTAAATGCTAGAAAAATTGTTTTGATGCTAAAAAGAAAACAAGCATAGAAAAAGAAAAGAAGAAAAGTATATGGTAGTAATGGAGTTGCAATAAAAGGACTTGAGAATAGGGGCTATGTTCTCCTTTCTAAAGTTCTCTTTTTTTTGCAAATTTTATACATTTTAAATTTTTTGTTCTTCATAATTTTTTAAAAATTTGTATATATATATATATAGTTGAATATAGAAACAATTTTTATGTTGCATTTTACCTTTTTAAATATTTTTCTAATAAATTTGATTATGCAATTTTATCATTATTTTTTAATCAAATTGATAAATTTTAAAGCTTGTATAAGGATATCATTTCACATTGTAAAATAATAAATTTATGCACTTTCAATTTAAAAATCTATGCTCTTTTTCAAGGAACAAATTGCAATAACAATCAATTAATCAGACTTTTAAAAAAGGGGGTTAGGTGTAACATTACTACTTGTAACTATAACATCAATGTTTAGGATTCTTTATATTAGACCTAATTCATTATCTTATTATTGCATTTTTAATGGGTTCTACAAAAATAGGGAGAAGGGTTAACAATGAGTTAGAATGTCCCCAAAGGTTTAAGCTAGAATTGCATTATTTTTATTTGAGATCGATTAGTCTTAAACACTTGAGTTTGACCCTAAGTCCGGATATAGTTAAACTTGATTTAATTCATTGACTTTTAATCATGCTAAGTTGAGCTTAACTAGTTTGCTATAATTAATAGGCCAAAATAATCAAATATGAACCTAATCATACCTAAATACCTAAGTCCAACTGAATCATACTTAATTTCTTAAGTTTTAATTAGAATAAGCCCGACTAATTTTCTATCTACAAAGAGAACTTTGAATTTTCATTAGTTAACGCTTAATACTGTCAACTTTAAATAATTTTCTACAATGATGTAATAATATGACATAGAGAGAATGATGTATGAAAAACATACATATTTTTTCCTAGTATTTTGCTATATTTTATTCCTAAATTATCTTAGTTTTATTATTTTATACTATATTTTTAGGTAATTTTGAAAATTTGCCTAAGGAATGATGTAAATAAGAATTTAAGGAGTTTACAGGTGAAAATATAAAAAATATTGTGTTTGACTAATCATGACCTTGTAAATGATCATGTGATAGCTCGTGTTCCTCTTGAACAACATGTAGATGAAGATACGGATACATGAACCAAAAGGAGGCGATGTGGTAGAGAGAAAAAAAAAAAAGAGATATATGATCATGTCTCATCCCATATGCATCTAAAGACAAGTTATTGAAAGATACATGACCTACGACACAAGCATGTCAAAATCTTTCTACCTCTTAGAAAACGACAAAGTGATATATAACCTAGGAAACTAGATTGTTGGAATATATGTCCCTCTTTTTAAAAGAAACAAAAAGATATACGACTTAAAAGACAACCATGTCCTAACCTGTGTCTACTGTTAAAATTCTAAATAATTAGACATGAAAACTCTAGTTAGAGAGACTTTTAAAATTATTTTGTTTTTATTTTTATTTTTTATGCAGTCACTAAGAGAAGAAAATAGCCTAGAAAGACACTAAGAAGATGCTTTTAATATTTAAAAAGTTTGAAATTCTTACAAATTAAGTATATCACATTAAAAAACTAAGATTAAATACAAACATTTTATTTTTAAATTTTTTCTCTTTTGTAATATTTTTGGGTTAGACATTATGATTGGCTAAATTTTCAAATGTTTAGATAAAAGATTCCTAGTTATTTTCTTTGTATAAATTGATTTACTTTTATTTACGATGAATTTTATGTCTAAAAATATCTTTGAGTGCTCTTAAAGTTTAAGTAATTAAAGTTAATTATTAGATCATAATTTAATTTTTCATTTTAGGGAATCTGCATATGGGTGGACTACAACTTAAATATTAGCAGTTGTATCAAATACTAGAAATGAGCTCGCATAAATCTTCTGGTGTTAGTTTCAAACCTTTTGATAAATTTTACGAATCTTAATATATTCTTGAAAGTTTCAATCACATAAAAATATCAGTTAATCATTTTGAAAATAAATAATTATAACTTTAGAAAAAAGAGAACATTTTTATAAGTTAATAAATTTTGTCAATCTAATAAATTTTTCAATCCTAATTAAATAACTTCATTACTAAATTGAATTATCAATATAAAGAAAATATTAGGAGAAATCTTATTAAGTTCTTCATTCAATTTTTTCTTTTAATTAATTATTTTGATCTATTTAATTGTTGTGTCCAACCTTATTTTTGAGATTTTCGGTGATTGTAGACGCCTTTATGGTTCATGGAAATGATGAACAAATGAAGACAAGATGGATAAAGCTCTTATGAGGAGATACATGGTCACGTAGAGTGCTACTAGCCTGTGTTTTAATTTACACAATCGAGTGGACCGATTGTGTAAATCTTTTAAAAAATATGAAAGAATGTGTAAAGAGTGAAGACATACACGATCATATACATTCCTGTATGAAGATACATGGCCGTATATGAAACCTTGTAACTCTCTGTGATCATGTACAATTATGAGTAAGGTGGTGCTGAAGATACACAGTCACTTACACGTGTAAGTGACCATGTACAAAGTAGAAAATTTTATTTTGTGATATAAAAGAGAAAAGTATGCATATTTTAGTAGATAGTGCGGCCATAAAGTCCAAAAGTGAGGAAAAATAGAGAGGGAAAATAGTGTTATATTCTCATCCTTTTTATTGTTTTTTGGGATTGATTGGAGTGTTTTTTTACTGTGACATCAACTTTGATTTTAATCCTGGAACTGTGCGAGACAACTTGTCATTGTAGGGTGAGAGATAAACTTTTATAAATCCTTATTGAGTTTAGTGGATTTACTTTTCAGTTTGGCCCTTAGTTTTTCTCTCTATGCTGGAGAGTTTTCCACGTAAATCTTAGTGTTTGTTTCATCTTAAGTTTCTTATTTTGATATTATTTTGGTTATTCAAGTTGAAGATTACTTCTTTTCATTTATATTTTGGTTGGTTTTTTAGAGATTTATGTTATTGTCTCCCAATAAGTGGTATCGGAGCCATCGTAATGGAAGGTGAAAATAATTTTATGGTCAAGTTGACATCATAAAATTACTCGATTTGGAGGCCCATTTAGAGGATCTTTTTTATTGCAAGGATTTCTTTAATCCTAATGATGTAGACAAAGGTCTGAAAGATGATGTTCCTTCAAAACCTAAAAGGATATCAAATAGAGAATGAGAAAAGTTAAAGTGGAAAACTTTAGGCATTATTAGACAATGAATTGATATCAACATATTCAACCATGTATCTTAATAAATAGGTCTTTTTGAGGTATGGAGGATGCTAGAAGGTTTGTATGAAAGGAAGACTACCCATAATAAGACCTCTTTGATTAAGATGCTTATGAACTTGAAGTTGAAAGCTGGGAAGTCAGTATCAGAGCATCTAAGTGATTTCTAGGACATAATCAACATTCTTATTACAATGAAAATCATTCTTAATGATAAGCTTTAAGCCTTGTTCTTATTAAGTTTATTACCAGAAAGTTGGGAGAGGCTGGTGGTGACGATTAGTAACTCAGCTCCTGAAGGTATGCTCTCTTTAGATGTAATCAAAGAGTATCTTTAATGAAGAAATCAGAAGAAAGGAGATTGGAGTTGATGACATGCGGGATTTTATAACAGAAAGTTAGGGAAGGAACAAGACTAGGGGTCCCAAAGTTCATGGTGAGTTTAAGAACCGTTCCAAGTCTATAGATAACAAAGACGTGAAGATATTCCACTATTGCGATAATCCAGGACATATTACGAGGTTCTACTATAAGTGGAAGAAAGATCGAAAAAAGCAAGATCATCAGAATGATTGTGACGATAAAAATAGAACGGTAATAATTTTACGCATTAATGATGGGTGTCCTTAGTTTATGCAACTATTGACTGCTTCCATGTCAGTATTTTAGTTCAGAATGGCTAATTGACACAGGAGCATCTTATCATTATGTTCCAAAGGAGGAGCACTTCTCAAACTTTAAGTGCGAAAATTTTAAGAGTGTAAAAATAGGAAAAAAAAAGTTTTGCCAAGATAGTCGGTACGGATGATATCTGAGTTTAGACAAACATCAAATGCTTATTGAATTTGAGAGATGTACGACACTTCCCTAATTTAAGAATAAATCTGTTATCAGCTAATGTGATAGATTAAAAAGGATTTCAACCCACTTTTGTGGATAGGAAGTGAAAATTATCCAAAGATGTAATGATGGTTTCCCGAGGGGAGTTATGTTGCTCACAGTACAAGATACACTTAAAGGTGCATGGTATTGAAGAAGTATACATGGTCGAAAAGGAAACTTCACCAAATCTATGGCAACGATGATTGGACATATGAGTGAGAAGGAACTAAATTTTTCGGCTAGTAAATCCCTTAATCCCAATTCAAAACTTAATACTGCTTAATCCCGACAATCGTTGCTCAGCTTGAAAATAGCATAGAGTCTCTTTTAAGAGAAGATCTATAAGGAAGTTAGAGATATTGTAGTTGGTGCATTAAAATGTTTGTGACCCTATTGAAGAGGAGTCACTAAAAGATAATAAATATTTTGTTACATATATTAATGATGCTTTGAGGAAGACTTGGGTGTACATGTTGAACTCTAAGAGTCAAGTATTTTAAACTTTCTAGAAGTTTCATGTTATAGTACAAGGGAAAGCTAAGAGGAAACTGAAGTGCTTATGAATAGACAATTAAAGGGAGCATACTTTCAAGATGTTTGAAGAATATTTCACATTGCATGGCATTAGACCTGAGAAAACCGAACCAATGACTCTATAGCATAATAGGGTTGCTAAGAGGATGAACAGAACCATTATAGAGAAGGTTTGTCACATGCTCAGAACATCTACGTTGCAAAAAAAATTAAGGTGAAGCAGTCCGAACTGTAGTCTACTTAATTGATTGAGTTCGCTTAATTATATTAGATTTTAAGATTCCCAAGAGAGCGTAAATTGGTAAAGGTCTCATATATCATTATATGAGAGTTTTTTTCTACAAGGTAGTCAGATTCTTACCCAAGGATTAGAGAAAAAAGATTGACTCAAAGTAGATACCTTGCATGTTTGTTGGAAATGGTGGTGCTTAGTTTGAATTCAGACTCTATGATCTAAAGAAGCAAAAAGTGATCAGGAGCAGGGATGTGGTGTTCTAGGAGCATGAGAGAGGTGTTGATCCTTTAAGAGGAGATAATGTTAGAGTAGTTCCCTAAAGGCAATCGCCTTTAGCGCGTTTTGTACAAAGTTGTGTACAGACTTTATGAATAAATAAAGAAAGGCATAT
>JAOTIZ010000002.1:16034220-16047421 GCA_027123425.1 Erythroxylum panamense | reverse complement strand
CTCATTCGTAATAAACTTATCAATTCATAACACATTGTTAATCATCCTAAGTATCAGGGGTATTTTTGTCATTGACACAATTTTTCCGTCCTGTCCATCATAACCAAACATATTCTGTCATCGACACGAATCAAGTTTTTTCTGTTCTATCTACCACAACCAAACATCCTACTATCTCTAGTTTTTATTTCGTTATGTTATGTTCTGTTCTTCTTTACCTTATGAAGATAGCAAACGGACAGAGAGTTGAGGAGGCACGTCGCTCACGCTCTGTTGTGTAAAATTTTGAGAATATTTGGGTGCTTTTATTGTTTATGTTCTCTGTCTTGCCCTCCTCCTGTGCAGGGAGGAATAGGATAGACAAATCCCTCCATTTGCATAACAACATCGATTCTTGCTCTGACAAATCCCTCCATTTGCATAACAACATCGATTCTTGCTCTGATCCTCCTGCCTCTTTTTCTTCAAGTCTTGATCAATTTCATTCTTTAAGTTGGTGGGGGAAGTTATGGTGACAAAGACTAGAGGAGGAGTGAATGAGGGTGCTGCTAGAAATGCCATTCCAAGGAATTTGGCTCTTTTGCTTTGGCTTAGCAGCTTCTTTGTTGGGATGTTCTTCACTAACAGGTAATCTGCCAGCTGGGTGTCCATTGCTTCCGTTCAGTTTTAGCTATTTATGGTTGCATTGACAATGTGATGGATTTAAGTCAATTGGGTATCTTGATTGTTGCAACTCACCCCTTTCCGACATTCTCTCGTCCTTTACTTTTAAATCCGTATGTTAATTTTTTTTCCCTCTTCTATCAGAGAATTTGACTACCGTGAAATTAATATCCACTTCCATATTCTCTATTTTATTTCCCTTTTTTCGCTTAACTCGGTCCGCCGACACTATCCTAACCTTGACCAGACAAAACGCTGTGCGCGAACTTCCAATTATCGTCGAAGAGGTTTTTGTTCTTAGGGACGATTTTCTGAATGTCTGCCCATGAAGTTGGGCCGCCTATATCCTTCGTTCAAAAGATTAAAGAGTATGCAGCATTGTGGGACTGGACTCGGTTTTGCTTTGTCTTTTAATTTTTAAGATACTAATTCTGTATGGCTCATTACCTGTACCAATTGTCAGCACGCTCCATCTTTTTTGTTTTTGTTTTGCAATTTCATGAGCTTAACATTTCTGTAGCATTCGTCACGTCCATCACTTTTGTCATTTTCGTATGGAAGTGACCCAGAATTCTGTGTCAGGATGTGGATAGTACCTGAAGGAAAAGTTTTAGAACCAGAGGGTTGTAAACTTGAACTTGTAAGTGCCTTCTATTTATGGCTTGAAGCACCTCCTCCGTCGTGATTTTCTTGTTGGATAAAAGTAGTCTTATTTAAAATTTTGTCAACTTAACTATTCTGTTGGAAATTATTAAGTTTCTTGGTATTAAAATTACATGTTTAATCTGGTATGAAGAAGTCTTCCACTGTCACCTAAAATGTTTGGCGGTAAATATACCTTTCTACTTTCTTACCCCTTGCAGCTACTCTTCTAGCCTTTCTCTTTTCTTTACTGCAAAAGTTACAACTTCTAGTATGATGGCTTTAAAAAGTTAACTTCCCCTATGAAGTCTTCGTAATTAGCATTCTCATCATGTAGATTTAGCTTTTCATTTTATCCAATCAACCTTTCTTCTTTTAACCTAATTTTAACCATGTTTGCTCCACAATTCTTTTTTATTTAGACGGCTGTGAAGCAAAAATTCAACAATCTCTGGCAAGTTTCAAAGAGGCAGTATGATTTTCGGTGAGCTCAAATGATTCTTGTTATGGTTGCCTTTGTGACCTGAATGGAAATCATTAGACATTTTGTGAAATGTAGGACTCTAGATGATAAAATCACAAACTTAGAGATGAAATTAGCTACTGCAAAGGCAGAGCACCAGTCTTTGTTGAATGGTCCTCCTCCATCACGCAATGTGACAAGAAAGTACTTTATGGTTATAGGAATTTATACAGCTTTTAGTAGCCGGAAAAGAAGAGATTCAGTTCGTGCAACTTGGATGCCACAAGGTGAACATGGTTACAGTTCTTGTTTTCTTGTTTATGGCATTGTACTGTTAGGAATCGTAAATTCCTCTTAGGTATTTGCATAATATATATGATGAAGGAATCCTGTTATGCAATCTTGAATAGGTAAGGACAGAAAAAAGTTGGAGAAGGAGAAGGGCGTAATCATTCGCTTTGTTATAGGTCACAGGTGAGAGCCTGCTTCTTCCACGGTTAGAAAGTTTCGAGCATATGCTTTTTACAGAAGCAGGACATTCTTCATTTGTCAGTCACTTGTATGGATGATGCTACATTAGGTGTGCAATTGCTTACCTACTGAGGTGCTCCTATTTTACATGATTTTTGTTGGTTGTTACATGAGAAATTCCAGCATCAGGAAACAAAACAGAATAGAATCCTTCTTGTTAAGCTTTCTTTACATCAATTACATTGAGTATTGGAAGAAGTGAATATATTTAAAGGGAAGAGTGAATAGTTTATGGCGGCCCTCATTTTTCCATTTACACATTCAAATAGGTGCATACATAGTTTTCAAAGATCTAAACTATTCAGATTACCTTACCAGTCACATCCCTAATTACTCAAGCACTTGTTTGCCATGGAATGTGCTACATTTGTTAAAAAATGAGTATTTATTAGATGCAACACTTTCTGAAGCACAACAACTGGTGGCGTTCTTGACAAAGCTATTGATGAAGAAGAAATGGTACATGGAGATTTTATGAAGCTGGTAATTTATTTTCTTGTCCTTTGAATCATACTGTTCTAATAGCTGGATAACATTTTAATTTACTTGTAATAGTCATTATCAATTTACAACCTATTAGTATCACAACCTATAAGCAGGAACACGCAGAGGGCTACCTGGAATTATCAGCAAAGACAAAGACTTACTTTGCCACAGCAGTTGCTTTGTGGGATGCAGAGTTTTACGTCAAAGTTGATGATGACATTCATGTCAATTTAGGTAAGGAGAAGTTTGATCATCTTGTGATTGTTCAATTCCTAACTTCTTTTATAATTTGTACAGGATTGATTTCTGTGATATCTATTCTGAAATCTACACTTTCAGATGACCATAAGCATCAAGTGTCATCTGGTTAATCTACTGCCCAATGTTGCGCAATAATATGGCAGTTATGATACTCCTTTAATTGGTCATTACAGACTTATATTATTATAGTGAGACATGAAAGAGCTAATGGTCACAAGCTTGTGGTGGCCATGATGAATGTTTTTATGAGGGATTCATGAAAAATAAGGGTGAAATTCTCAAATCATATGTCACAATTGATAAAGGAGTGAACTTGCAGAACATCAATGTATTCTTTCTGTTATTTGCATCTGTAGTATTTGTGGTTGTCTAATTAAGTTTATTCTCATCAATATACCACAGGGATTCTTGCTTCTATCTTATCTGGACACCGCATGAAACCTCGGGTTTATATTGGTTGCATGAAATATGGCCCTGTAGTTGCTAAAAAGTAAGCTCAGAGATCAAGCTTTTTTATTCAGTTTTGTATTTGTAAAATGCATTATCTTACTTGTCCTTGGAACAGAGGAGTGAAATATCATGAACCAGAGCACTGGAAATTCGGTGTGCTGGGAAACAGTTATTTCCGTCATGCAGCTGGCCAAATTTATGCCATATCAAAAGATTTGGCAGCATATATATCTGCGAACCAGTAAGTTGGGAACTCTTCTGTTAAAATGATCTCTGAACCTCCTTTAACTTTCTATCACATGAGCTACACTGTTTAGAACCAGTGAGGTGGTCCATTGGAGAGCTAGAGCAACTGGAGTAAAAAGTTCTTATTGCTGTTTCACATGTTTGATACCAAAGATCTGGAGGTTTAGGGACTCATTTTAGTGGTATATGATATCAATATGAAAGTGGGTGATCAGAATCTTCCGTTGCCATATTCTTGTCACAATACTTCTATTTTTCATTCATCCAGGCATGTGCTGCACAAATATGCAAATGAAGATGTTTCGTTGGGATCTTGGTTTATTGGTTTGGATATAAGGCATGTGGATGACAAGAGACTCTGTTGTGGAATCACACCAGGTAGATTGGAATTGCTTCAAACTAATTTATATTTTTCCTATGGTATCCATGAAAATCACTTGAGTTGATAGTTGGTCTTAAGCAGAACAACCGATGATTAGAACAAGAAACATGCACGGAGTTGAATTTCATAGCTTTGAAGAGAGAGGTTATCAGTGTTGTTGAGATTCCATTTTACTCTGACAATAAATTACAAATAAATAGTAACAGACACTTTAAATTGTCTTGGACTGATGTATCTTAATGACAATTAGGGCGTTAATTTATCTACCTATAAGAAAAATTTGAAACTGAGCTAGTGCATTAAAGAGAAGACACTGCAACAAAAACATGGAAGGAAAGAAACCAACAAAATGTTGGAGGTCTTTTGACATAGCTGTAATTGTTAGCCACAATACTTAGGGCACCTCACTGTAAAGTGTAGGGACTGTGAAGTGCATCCCAGTTCTTCCTGAAATGTCGTTGGTAATCTTTAAACTCCTAGCCTAGAATTCAATAATAACGTAATCTATGAGCACTAAGCACCGCTTTCCAGGTTCTAATAGCTGCTGATTATGTATCATCAGTTCAATGCTTTTCTAATTTTCCTGGTCATGTTAAGCTCCGAACTAACTTTTTGTCTGGTGTAAAGTTTAGTCGAAAGCAATGAGACAGAATTTACATCTACCTGATATATGTTTCTGCAAAAGAGATGACAAAAAAAAAAGTGCACAAGTAACTATCTATTGCTTTTCTTATGAGAGAACTTGTTGCAAAGTTCTGATGTAATTTTCCTCCAGCGGATTGTATGTGGAAGGCTCAAGTGGAGATCAATTGTGCAGCCTCGTTTGATTGGAAATGTGGTGGGATCTGCAATTCTGTCGATAGGATGATGGAGGTTCATAAGCGATGTGGTGAAGACCAAAATGCTATATGGAGTGCAGCTTTGTGAGGCACCTTACTTCAAGCTCAAGAAGGGTAACTTGGGAAAGGTGGTATATATGAGGTCCTTTGAACATACCCGTGTTGATGTAGAAAATGCAATTATTATCTTATAGAATGGTAAACTATAAGTATAGTGGAGGAAAAATCGTGGCTACCGGGGCCCATGTACATTTCGACAAAAGGTGACCATCCTCAGGTAACGGTAAAGAAGAATCAAGTGGTCTCTAATAATCATTCTTTGAACAGTTGGAGAGCTATATTGTTGCTTCTCTGCCATGGCAGTGAGAACATAAATAGGTTGTGTTTTATTTTCTTAGGCAGCTTTGGCTGTCTTATACGTAATATAACTGAATGCCCTACATGGAATGGACTGTTAACTGTTTTCCTTTTAGTCAATAGCCATGACCTTTTTGTGTTATTTTCTCTTATTAGCATTTCCCTTTGCCCAAGCTACAAATTCCCTGTCTATGTGTTTGAACATGGAGCTCTCAAGGAGCTACTCAACCAAGCTACAAATTCCCTGCATGTAGAGAAAGAATGCATTGGTTATTGACTCACGCTTAACTATTGTGGCTGCAATGGTCTTAAACGTATGTTTGCTCTTTATTTGGTAAATGTCATGCTTGAGCATCCATTAGATCATAGTAGCCCCGTTATTGAGGATTACTCTATCAATTGATGACTTAATTGAATTGGATGGTCGAATAAAGAAATATTTGGTCATCTGATAGGCCCTATGGCAAAGCACTTGCAAACCGGAAAGGAAAAAAATTAAAAAAAAAAGAAAAGGCAACAAGTACCTAAAAATGTTCAATCTTTCCTCCTGTGGTTCATGTGCACCTTTCCAGAAATGTTTGTATTATGACAAAGCGTTTCAGTTTCAAGCATCTAATGGAAGCATTGATTAACAGCTTTAACAGATTGAATCTCTATTACCTACTAACACCAACTTTCCAGAAAAGTGGTCAACCTTTACAGAATTAAAAAGAAAAAGAACACAATTCCTATCTGCCTTCTAACCTTACCTACCGCAAACACGTCTCTTTAGTGCGTTTGCTGGCCGCTACATGATTATGATCCTTTGGAGCCAAAGAGAATTCGCATCCAAACTACATATGTAGGTCACATAATATCTTAAACACACCCCAAAAGGTAGAAAAAGAACAAAAATAGAAGAAGAGACAATGCACCCTTTGGAGTGTAGCCTTGAAGTGACTAGTGCATTTTTTCTTCAAGTAGATAGATTGTATACCACCAATGGTTTCATGTGAATACGAAATAGATAATATGAAAGAGAAGATGGTAAAAGCAGCAAATGACCATGCATGTAACTTCATAGAGCTTGGAGAGCTCATAATGTGCATAATATGGCATCCAACAGTAAGCCTTCATCGCCTTAAAAAGTACACAAACCGCAGGCCAGAAAAAATTAAGCAGGCAGATGCATACATTGGTGAGGAGAATAAAAGTTATTAATCTAACAGTGGGCCGTGATATTGGCACGGCTCAATCAAACAACACAGTTCTACATGTAGAACACTGCTCTGTGATTGAACCGTACCAACATCTCGTCGTCCTCTGATAGATAGTGAATCCAAGACCTGAAACAAATTTGATATCAAAATACAAGTAAATGGCATAAATAACCGCGGAAACTCGAGACTGGGAAAGTCAAGAAGAGGGCTTTCAAAAGAAAAGAGACTCCAGCTAGTAGAACTTATGTACATGGAAGGTACCGAAGGTGCAGAAAAGAACTTAATGGAGGTGGACATGTAGAAGATGGGATTTTTTTCTGCTAATGAAGATGCGTTCTGCGACTGAGGCCATCGTCACTTAATATGTGTGAGAGAGAAGAGGGTGGGCATTCAATTTGCCACCAACCAACAACAAAAAGGAGGTTGGTATATTTAATACAAAGCTTGAACAAAATTGCAAAAAGCTCTCATTATGTTGTTTCAGTAATGGTATTTATGAGCTTGAAGAAGGCATCTTTACATTGCCACTAAGATTTGAATTTTTACAAAGCAAAAGCAATGGCGATGCAAAAAGTCTATTTAAAGACTTTTCGGTTTGTTGATATTCTACGGAAACCAGAATCATAGTGCTTCTAACCTATGTCACCTGTCCGAAAAAAAAAAATCGCCTAGTAGATGAAGCATGAGAAGATATTTAACCCGGCCAGTCACGTAGAAGTTGCTGGACTGGTCAGGATCGGTGCACTTGCACAGTACATGTGTGGTGCTTGTTTACGTTACTTTTTTCCTTGGTCGATGTATACGTTACCAAGTATATGAATCATTTGTAACTGTTTGAAAGCAATTCCGACTGTCACGCTGCTCATGATTGACTTTATACGAGTGTAAATTATCTTAATGTTTTGTTGCCTTAGCATTGTACCTATGGCTTAATATGAATATCATTATTGGAGAAATGGTGAAGCGGTTCTTCTTTCAGTACCACTGAGTTATCGGTAGCTAGTTATATATTAATTGTAGATGCCCCAATCACGGAACTTAACGATGGATCTATCATCTATGTTGTGTGCAAATACCCTTAACTTAACCCTCAAACATGCATACATACAGAGAAAAAGTTGCTGTTAAATGAAGCTAACAAGGGTTTAGTTTAGATGGACGGGGATGGGCCCTTGAATGATGTGATGGCTATCCAACTTACGATTATGCACTTGACATGATATTCAATTGGTCTTGTATCGTGTATTAAATTTGTTGAACGTTGCTAATAATAATTGATTTGACAGGACAAAGTTAGGCAAGATGGTAGCAAAAATATAGGAGCAGATAAAATGTGACATTTAAGCAATTTCTGGTCATGGGGTCGCCAATCAGCATTCTCGTAAGGTTAGTTGTTGCCACTGTCAGAACCCATGTTCATGTTCTACAAAGATTTTTAAGCAAGACCCCCCTCGGTCCCTTGAACGGACTCCCACTGTTAGATGTTATGGAACAACAGCTTTCTTGTGTTCCTTTACTGCAGAGATTAAACTCCAAGGTTCCGACACTTTTTGCTATCAGGTTTGTTTATGCTCCTCAAGTAAATGGCATTACTAATGCTAATGCTTCCGTTTCCCATTGTAACGTTCACATCAAATCGCTAAATGAACCCAAAATTATGTCAGCCACATAAAGTGGAAACTAGGAATTGGAGCCAATCATATATTACACATGACATAGCTTACATGCTTTAAGCCATATAATTGACCAAAGAAGTTGAATTTGGAGCCGAGCATTGATAAAGTTTTCATGCACCAAGTTAATGAATTTTACAGAGGAGCAGCGAAAAAAGCAGGCAGGTAAGCCAAAACTCTGTCTCGCAAGTCCAACAAAAAAGCACCTGAATTCACCTTCCGTCATGATCTGTCATTCTCCCCATGTGAATTAATGTCTTTTTATCTTTGCCACTTCCTGTACTTTCTTTTTCATCTAAAAACAAGAACAAACGACACGCATACCTCTACTTTATATTAAAAACTCCACGTGAAAACCCTGCAAATCTTACCAACCTGCAACACATACACTATCAGCATCAACACAGCTTCTTCTCGGTGGCTGGAGAACCCACCCTGGTTTTGATGAGATCATTCCATCCACTCTTCGCTTTTTCACATCTTACTTGTAAACCATATAAACTAATATGCTTATACTAAAGATTTACATGAAGCAGAAAACTAGAACCCTCCTGTTGATTGTACATAGAAAAAAGAATGGTTAGATGAGGAAGCCCCATCGTTGTTTCACCTTGATTCATGGTGTGTCTGGGAGAGACCCTTGACGATACTTGCAAACTTGTACTACTAGAGTGAATGCAATTATTGGACAATAAGTGACATGCACAGGGATCCCAGTTAGAAAATTAATACTTGCCATATTTCTGCCAGCACAGTAACATAATAATGCACCTCCTCATAATGTAGAATCTAGATCTTTGTTCCTTAGCCATGAGCAACCATCTTTTCCTGGAGCTTGTTGAAGCCTCCCTACTTTGCACTGCTTTAGAGGTTGAAGGTGAAGAATAGCAGTGACCCATGTTCCAATATGGTGTAGAACTATGGGTAAACAAGAGAAGCTAGGCAGCAAGGAGAGAAATGTTTGGTCGATAAAAGAAAGGCAAAGGAAGGAAGGACTAGGAGGGTTATATGGTGTTAAAAGGGTATGGACCACTGACAAATCTTGGTATCTGCTTCTCTCTCACAAGAAAGTGAGACGTAGTACAAGTCAATTTGTCAACGTCTTCAATGTTTGAGGTTAGAATTGAATTGTGTTTCGTTGATTTCTTTTTCATTGATATCTAACTTCCATTTAAGTAATTGGTGGGATGGCACCATCAAATTTTAAGAATCTATAACCAAACATTGGGATTTTAATGCTTAAGAATCTATAACCAAACATTAGGATTTTAATGCTAGTGACACAATGACTTTAATATAATTTATAACTGATCGATTAGATAATTCAAAAAGGGGCAATCTTTAACTGGTTTGGTTTCGGGACTTCCCTGTTTAAAAGGGCCAGGTAATGTATTTCAGTATTAATTTGATAAAAATTCAAAAAAGGCCAGGTAATTGTGTTAAAATAGTATTTTGGACAAATTTAAAAGAGACAAACTTACTATGCGGTGTCGTGCTTTATGCAGACATTGGTACCACCCGTACGTTTAGAGGGAAATAAACCAGCTTAGCTTGGGGAATTTCAATTCGAACGAAAGCTTGACCATAATATCACTTTCCGTAATTTAATAACCAAATTTGATAAAACAAAAATTGCACTCCTCGGATTAGAATTAGTACACATACAAATGTGATCTTAAGAGTAAGCAGATCACGTGGCTTTTGTTTTTTTTTTTTCTTCTTTAAATATGTGAAACTAAGGTTTCCTTGGGATTTTATATTTGAAACCTAACTTGTAGATTTATAACTAAATAGCATATGAGTTGAATGAAATCTAAATTATTTATTTTGATCCTAATATTGAAATTCCTATGAAATTATGTAATCAACATTAATTACAATAATGTGCCACAAATGAACATTAAATTGAAGTATTTACAAGCTGCTCCAAGGTAATGGTTCATTGTTCAAATCTACTGAGATTTAGGTGATTCTTTTAGCAAAATAATTTGTAACGTTAGTAGTTGTTTCGTTTACAAGGTAAGATTGATACCAGAATACTGATTCAATTGTCACTTAAATGAAAGTAATACAAGAAAAAAATAAACAACACCTACAACAATAATATTTGAGTAAAAATCCTATTGAGATACAAGATTTAGAGAGATTAAAAAGTACACAATCTTGCCCATATTTAATAGGGAAGTTTTCTCTTACATGGAGAAAATAAATAACGTAAAAATATATAATACACGTAAATTGGCTACTATACAACCAACGCTTATGGAAAAAAATAAAGTTTTTATTACTACGAGTAAGAAGAAACAAGGAGAAGTATAATAACAACTACCACTTACACAAGCCTTGTAAGGTATTTATAAACAAAAATTATATGTAAGGAGTCCAAGTACAATAAATCTTTATTTCCATAGAAATTTAAAGTCAGAGAAATTCTATTTCCATATATGTCTAAAGTTAGTAAAATTATATTTCCATCCAAATTTGTGGCATGTCTTATAATTCTCTATTTTGATTTGAATTCTCCAACATCTACTATGATACCTACCCCAAAGGGCACCCAATTATGTGGGCATTCACTAAGTTTAAGCTATACTTGAACTTTTCTGTAGGTAACGACGTTTATCAATATGCCAGTTACATCCTCCAAAGTATGTAGCTTTTTTTAACAAGATTTGATCAAATGCAATCAATTTTTAGATCTTTTGAAACTTCACATGTGTCACCATAACTCCTATCCATCTATCTCTCTCCTTACCTTTCTTAGCCCCCTAAAAGATAGTAACATATTCATTGCTGGTAGTCGGAGCATATGCAATCGAGTTTTTCCGATCATATATCTTTCACTACTTGATTATCTATCTTGGTCTATCCTTAGTGATATCGTGTTGATGTTTTCTTTTAGATATTGTTTTATATCTCAAAGTAGAGCTATCAATTCAATTAACGTCTGTTTCAAGTTGTTTTAGTTCCACTTGTAGCACCTTTAAATAAGTATTATTTAATGTTGACCCTAGCAGATCATTTTCATATGTTTGTCTTAATATATATCGCTCCTCAAATACTACATCTTTGAAGGTTACCTTAAACTTTTTATTAAACAGATAAACTTACAAAAGTGTACCTTCTTGTGATTGTCATCGTTTAATAAGCTCCTTTTATGAAGTTTAGTCATCCTTTACTTACCAAAATGACTAATAAGCTCCTTTTATATATAAGCTCCTTTTATATAGTACTATAGTACTATCATCTTCTGCCCTAAAGATTGAGAAACTGCCACCAATTCCATCATTATCTTTCTTATTAGGATATAGATGCCATATTATAATTTTTCTCTTACAATCAGTTAGTTGTAGGGCATAAATTAACAATTTCTCACTTACATTAGGTTAATAACTTAGGCATCTTATACTTATTGGGATAATGATTTTGTAAGAGAATTCTATAACATTCTCTTTAAGAAGCACTTGCTTAAACTATAACTTTTATCTACATTATCATTATAATTAAGAGGAATTGCTTAAATATATACTTAATCCTTGATGATTAATTCTTTTCATATACATATTGATTTTAATGTTGCATAGTAAATTAAACAATGCAAGGAACTATGTCAAGTTCATTAAAGAACATCTTAGTCTAAATAAACATTTCCATCAAATAAAAAAGTATTATGGTTTAATCAAAAATTAATCCTACATTAAAATCTTTCTAACTTGAAATAATATGGTTTAGAGTATAATATACCTTACCTAGCACTTACTTTTGTTCTTGTAAAATTAAAGTTAAAATCTATATAACCTTGAACTCAAATATGAACTTATATGCAAAATAGTAAATATATTTATCGATAAGATATCTTAAATGCTAGACATCATATTTTCGATGGAATTATATTAGAATAGGTAATCGATTTTTATATCTATCTTTATTCCTAAAATTTAAGTTGTCACCTTTTTATATCCAATATAGAGTTCTTTGTACACTATCATATCTTTAACAATTGAAAATATGAATTTTTATATTTTATGACCAGTATTTCATTATATATGAACACTAACGAGTATGACTAGATTCTCACTTATCCTCCTGTAAACAAGATAAATCTGTAAGTATCTTTAAAACAAACTCTTTGAATTTGTTGTGAATATGAATTTTTCAATGCTTTGACTATGCATCAAATGTATTAGACAAAGCACTAATTATTTTTAGATGTTTCATTATGAGATTTGAACTCTTCCAAATTCCATCTTACGTCCACTACTCATCTTGAAAACATTTATAATATAAGTATGTATTGAAATAAAAAATTTATTTAGTAAAATCATATCTCACCCAAATTGATATCTCATAACTTTATATCATTCAATTTAGTTCTAATTCTAAAATTATTAGATAATATATGCTTTAACTAAGCATCAAATTCCTAAATCATTAACTTTGACTCTTTTAAAGTCTTACTACCATTCCATATCTTATATGGAAGCGTACTAATTGATTTGTATGGAACTACAAAATGTAATTTGTTATGTTAAGGTATAACCATAAAATAAATAAATATTACATGACACAATATCTCAAATTGTAAATTTCCTCCTTATAAAAATCCATACTACTATGGTGCTTAGTTGTAGAGATATTTACTAGAGAATCTCATTGTCTATAGATAATTAAGAAAATTTTAGTGTAAAACTCACCATGTCAGTCTTACTGAACTGTTTTATTATTCTTAACATATAGTTTCTACTTATATCTAAATGATTTGAACCATTCAAAATTTTAGATTAATATTTTATTTAATACATATGATGTTGGACCCCGAACTTTCCTTGAAATTAGAAGTATAAATTGACATTAAATGAGGATTTTGTGGTGAATTAGTCATGTGCAAAGAAAAAGAAAATTTATGAATTTGAATGATTGTGTTTAATGTTTTATTTGAGCAAGGTTAGTTTGAGCAAATTGAAGCAATGAGATGTTTAGGTTAATGCATGAAATGAGTGTTTTTGTAT
>JAOTIZ010000002.1:16018094-16034120 GCA_027123425.1 Erythroxylum panamense | reverse complement strand
ATGAAAGCTCCCATGTGAGCTAAGAAATTTCGAATTTGGTGAAGGATCAAAGTAAGGGCAATTTTTTTACTTTGTTGGATTTTGAAAGAATTTTGGTTTAGATAGCTTGAGAATTGTATGGGTTTAAGTTCACTTGGATCAATTTTGGTGATTGTATGGTATGAATTATTCAATTTTGGATTTTTATGAATTAGAGATTTTGTCTTGGATGAGGGAAATTAAGAGAGGCAATGGAGAAAGAGAGGATTTGAACAAGTTTCAATTAAGGATATGAGGTGGGTACCATGTTTATAATTTGAATTATAAGCCATTTATATGTTTTCGAAAAATCAAGAAGATGAAATGTTTTTAAAAAAAATCAAGAAAATAAAGTGTTTTTAGATTCGTGGTTTTGAATGATTTAAGATATTGCAATAATTGTTGAATTCATTGTGTTTGAATGATTTGATAATTGCTATAATTGTTGCATTCTTTGAATAATTGAGAATATGTTATGTGAATTGGATTGACACTGTGAAATTCTGAATGTGAATGTGTCTGATATGACATGGTTATGAAAAATCAAGTTTTTGAAAGGTGCCTTTGGGCAGTACTATTTTTTAAGTGTGAAATATCTGTTATGTGGGTTTGGTTAGGTCCCATAAGATGTCAAGTGCACTTGTCCAAGGCTTCGCCCGCTTGCCCGTTAGTGGCATTGGAGCTCCGTTAAGGACTCCCATAAGTTCACGGCTACACAGGACCGCTACGCGGGAATGTGTAGTACGTTCTGTTCACGGCTACATAGGACCGCTATGCAGGAATGTGTAGTACGTTCTATTTTCTGGACCGACCCAAACCAATTTATGATGTGTTTATGTGCTTTGTTTTTGTTTATAAGTGTGCTGCATAAATGATTTTAAAACTGATTATGAATGATTTGAAAAGTTGAGAAGTTTGAGAAATAAGCATTTGACAAATTTCTACTGTGAAATTTCTATAAAATGGCAAAATTTTTGAAAAATGTTTTTGCTTATTGTTCGGTTATAAACATGTTATCCACGAGCTGTAAGGCTCACCCCCCCTTTCATCCCAATCTCTAAGTATCGATCAAAAGATCGGATGAAAGAGAGTCAAGATATCCGTGTGTTTAAGTATATGATGTATTTAAAGTTAAATTGTTGTAAAAATGAGAACTTAGGTTTATGTTGAGAATTTTGGAGATTTTTGGTATCTTTGTATTTAGTTTATGAAATTGATGTTGTATTGTGGCTTGAAAATGCCACTATTATTTAGTAATGCATTTATTTTTGGAATGTAAATGAATTATGGATTTGCGTATGGAATTTGGGATATAAATTTGTGTATGGATATGGTATGTGAATGGTATATGGATGAGATGAGATGAATGTGAATGCAACTTGGCTATTGAAGTTCTATATGTATATGATTGTGATAGATTGCGATTGGATTCCGGACAGAAGGTTCGATGATTGTGATGATGGATCCGAATTATTGAAGTGCTTATTTTGTATGAATTGTGGGTATATTGATATGTGTGTAAGGTGCTTTATGGAAAAAGAAAAAAGTAAAGATTTTGATTAAATTGATGAGATTGGATTAGTTTAGTTAAAGTGTCTTTATGGTTTCCAACGCGAAGTTTCTTTAAAGTACACATTTTCAGATGTCAGAATTTGACCCTTCAGTTTATTTGAACCGTTTTGTTTTCTTTGATTCCAAGCCATTCGATTTTCTTTCGATACTTTATCTTTTTGATCCCAACTCCGTTTTGTCCACCTTTCGATTCTGCTTTTGATTATTTTCTGTTGTATGTTTTGAGCAAGAGTATAAGTGTTATGGTTTAGTTTAAGCGGTTGGGTTTCGGTCCCAACATTCGTGGTATCAGAGAAAGAAGAGATTTCAAGGAATCACGTTTTAGATGTTTGATGATCTTTTGTTATGAGTTGGATTTCAGCAACGGGATCCAACATTTGTGGTATCAGAGCAGGAAGAGATTACAAGGAAATAGAACGATGATAGTTTTGGTTTTCCGTTTAGAGTTGGGCTCTGGAAACGGGGCCCAACATATGAATATATCATACAAAGTCATTAATAAGTTTAATGAATTATAGGTAGTTGTTCTTTTATGAATTGATGTTACATCTTATACATAATATGTATAAGATTTAACAATTCAATACCATAGTCATCATTTAGCTAAATATCGATTTGATCATCTTTTAACCTAACAAATTTCATAAGGTTCATAATAGAAAAGATAAATATATCATTGTATGTAATTTTATGTTTCTTATTATGTTGATTTAACTAACATAGTATAGAAGGATATTCTTTATTATCTAACTAGGTATTTTTGTCACTTATGTTAAATATAAGTCTCTCTTAATACAATATACACAAGCTATTTTTATAAGCTCTGATCAAATAATTTTAAACAATAATCTATTTCTTATCATTTCATGGACATTGTGGTAATGTTAAATCAAAATTTAGTATCATGTACCAATTTGCATGATTTAGAAATAAGTATAGTCTCTATCATATTTAATATTGATAAGAAAAGTCATGCAAATATTTTCTTCTAATGATAAATACTATCATATCTAAGAAAATTCCTTCAATATGCGTTTAATAGAGTAAAATTGTGTGAAACAATTCTTTCAAAGTATTATACTTTTTAGCTTTACTTTATACAAAAATATGTATTATACTATTATGGCATTGGCATCCATCTTATATATTCACTTAATGTTTATGAGACATTAGTTAATTGTAAAAGGTTCATTACATTTTTTCATCCATATGACATTAACCTACCTCTCACTTTGTCACTGAATACCTAAACATGGATTATAATAGGATTTTTTAATGGATATACAACTTTTCTTTCCATCTTTAAGAACTCTTCTAAAACCTATTTTATGTACAAAAAATTTAGTTTAATAAGCACCAAGCATACTAAATGAAGGTAATTACTACTCAAAATAATATAAATGTGAGGCAATAAGTAACTGTTAAATTTGAGGAAAATAAGTAATTGGTTAAATGTCATGAAAAAGCAAATAAGATTAGGACTTTAATTATATATTTAGTTACTCCATGTATTTTATTCAAAATAACAGTCTCATTGCTATTCTAAAATGATTACTTTTTATATCTCTAGTGGGGTAGGATATTATTAAAATTTATTTGATTTTGAGTTTTTTCAACAAACCAACTAAACTTAAATTGGGTAGAGCACATCTTTATTAATCACATCTTATATAATTACTAGATGAGTTAGTTGATAACTCATTATAGAAATATATGTAATATGTTATTCTTAAATCTGCCACTAAATTCATATAATCATGAGTCTACCTATCCAAATCATACAAATTTTGTTAAGTATAAATGATTTTTTTAAGACTAATAATTTTTGAATTAAAGTGACTTTCAGTTTACTCAATAAGTCTAACAATTGAGAAAATTGTAGTTTACTCTTGTAATAATAGAAGGTAACAATAATTTCTAATCATATAATTAATATTTTAATAAGAGATTTAATTTTTATCAAACATAATTAAATGTAAAATGTCATATATATAATCCTACATTCTAATGCATAAAGAGTATGTAAAAAATATAATTCAATATATGAAAATATGGTAGGCTCTGAAAGGAGAAGAAAGGCTGGAATGCCAACAGATGTCTATTATTGAATTCACCCGACCTGATAGTCCCATTTTTTGGGAGAATATAGGATAGACTTTTTCAACTCTTTGATTCGAGTTTGAAAAAGAGACTAGGCTTTTAGCCTATAGGAATCCATGCCCTAAAAGAGCTCTAGCATGCCTTTTTGTAGGAATTAAAGGATAAATTCTTGCTTAGCACACGACTAATGTACACTTTTTATGAATGTCAACTAAGTATTGTAAGTCAGTTTCTTCTGACTCTTCAATCATTGGTGATCTTTTCTTTCTTCTATCTAATGAATGGGGAGTTCATTTTGAAATCGTCCACCCTGGAACCACCTCCGAGTATATGCTTCAACCACTTCTTTCTTAACCACATAGCTAGAAATAGATAAACGAGAATTAATTCTAACTCCCACATGAATTGAATTGCTTGAATAAAAAATCAATAATTATTTAATTATAGTTGTTAATATAACAAGTATAATTTAACATAATATTTCTAGATCTTTAAAAAATTAAAATAAATTAAACCATTGATACTTGAGTAAATTAAATTCTTTTTACAAATAGACATTCAAAATCAATGAAGATTTGCACTGAATTGAAAAATAATCTACTTTGATTTATTTTTTTCCAAATTCAATTAAAAACTATTGAAATTATTTTAAAATCTTTAATAATTTAATAATTTCTTTCTTATTATGATTTAGAAAAATCTTTATAAAATTCAACAAGTAAAATATTCTAATCTAATTAAAATAATTTCAATCTAATCATAAATAACTTATTTTGAAATCTATTTTCTAATGTTAAAGGAAACTATTTTGAAAATAAAAGGAAAATTTTTAAGTTTAATTTCGAAATTTTTATTTATCACTTTATTAAATATTAATATACTAATTATTTCTAATTAATTAGTAAAATTTTTTGTTTATCAAAACTTTCAAAATTCCTAAACTAATTAGAAAACTGTTTTCTAATATGTTAAAGAAAGCTCAACTTTCTTAATTAATAGACTTTTTAAAATTTAACTAAGAAAATTACCTATTTCAATAAATCAAAAACATATTTTTTAAATTAATAAAGAAACAATTTTAAACAAATTATAAACTTAGCTTATTTCAATCAAATTGAAATAAATAACTTTAATTAAGAAAAACTTTTCTTAGTTACTTGAGAAAATTTTCTTAATTGTAAACAAGTTCAATTAATTATTAATTTCAATCTAACTGGAATATAATTAATTCTAATTCTGAAAAATATTTTTAAAATTTAAATTAGGAGTTAATTTAATTATTAATATTAATAAAATAAATAATATAATTTTAGAATTAATTTAAATTTTAAAACAATTTTATAATTTTTATTTGGTATTAATTCAGGTCATATCCCAGTTTGAATGTAATATTCCAAACCTACGATAACTTTATCTAACTTTGGATTACTTTAATCCAAACACCAATAAGCTTTCTTACATTCTTAAAATAACTTAACCCAAACTTAGGATGCTTTATCTTAATAACCAAACATCCTTTTCTTTTATATTAGAAGACCTAACCACTTGTTTAAACCCTAACTACCAAAAAGCTCTACCAACTGCCACCATCCTCCCATGTTGTCAACTAGCCTACGAGTCATACCACCTCTAACAATATTTTGATAAAAAATATGTTCTTTGAGTAACTTAAGCTTTAAAATGAAGAATAATATAAGGAAGGGAAGAGAAAAGAAGAGAGAAGCAGAGCTAAACCTGACCATAATTTTGCATCTTAAACTTTTTTTGTAGAATGTCACGACTAAAGAGAGACTTTTCCTCTTTTCTAATAAGAAGAGAACTTACAGCTAGAATGGAAATTTTATTTTATGCCTAAATATATGTTGAAGTAAAGAATGGGGTTGAACTTCTAGAGGCTATTTCTATTCTGAAACTAAATGAATGAGGAGAACTTGTAAAGGCTAAGGTTATATTATCATATACTTGAAAACTTATGTCTCCTGATCAAGTTTAGAAGCCCAAATGGGCAAAAATTCAATACTGGAATATATGCTAAGCTATTAAGAATTGATGAGTTCAAGGAAAAGCCTATAACTTTAATTCCTCCTACTAATATTAAGGACCAAGCCATAGAAACTAAAAGGGGAGCTATACCAAAAGATTCAAACAAAAAGTAGAGGGGGAATCTATAAGGAACAAGCCATAGAAACTAAAAGGGGAGCTATACCAAAAGATTCAAACAAAAAGTAGAGGGGGAATCTATAAGGAACATCATCTCTTCTGAGTGGGTATGAGATGGGTGTACCTAAACAAAAGAACTCAACAAAATAGAAAATTCCAACTCCAAGCAGTCTTTGAATATCTGCTTGGAGAGTGAACTTAAAGATTTGGGTCCCTTCTTAAGAAGGAGATTAGGTAGGAAAAAAAAGGTAAGAATTGACCTTCAAAACACTAGAGTACTAAGCAATATCATGGTTATGACTATTCACTCCACTCCTTTCAAATATCATGCTTAGTGTATTATTCTCTTAGAGAAATTCAAGAATGAAATCAATAACTAGTAGAATAGTTTCTTATTTATAGTTAGAAGACTCCTCATTTCTTTAGTTATGAGAAACCTAAGTGGTCACTAATATGCTTATTTATTTATTCCTAAAAAGTTGACTAAGGAGACAGAAAAATGCATAAAAAATTCTTATGCTTTGGGAAGGTTGACATCTTTAAGGGGGTACAAGTCAAATAGGACGACCTATGCTTACCTAAACAAGGATAGATAATTTCAATTTAACTTATACATAATGTCCTACTATCTAAGAGGGTATGGAAGATATTAGTAGATATGGAATTCTTATGATTAAAATGGATAAATGAATAATACCTCAAGGATATTGACTTTTAGAAGATAAAAACAAGTAAGGAGCAATCTTAGAGTGTTATACATATCTTGAGATTAAGGAATAAAATTTATCCTCACAGCCAAGCTCAAGGAATGGGAAATGCTCTTAATTTTGATTTGATAATTGGACCAATTTAAGTCCTCTTTATAATAAACATGAGCTATGTTATCTGATAGATAGGTTAAAATGGCCATCAGGGTCTGATATAATAAAATGAATTTTGCTACAAGGCCAAATAATATTAATGTTTGAATTGAAATACATTTTAAAGCTAAGAAACATAGAATATGGGGTATATGAAAGTTCCATTAGTAATCTCACCTTATATGCCACGTTGTTTATCTTTTCAATAATTTTATATGGCTATAATATAATGGTGAAAGCTTATGATTAGTTTTTCTTTTGTAGTGAAAGATGCTTGTGAGGTTGTAAAATACACATTCTCCATCTTGGAATTCTCTGTTAGATCTTCATTTATCCACTTATTACTTCATTATAATGATGATCTCCTTATTTATGAAATTTTGCAACTAAAAATTCTATTTCTCTCTCCTTTATATCTTGATCAATAACTAAGATTTTTGAATCACATATAAGAACATGTATTAATGGTGAATATCCATAAAAATTTCAAAATGGTGTTAATTTAATAGATGTATGGTAAGTTGTGATATACCACCTTTTAGCCAAAGGTACAAACTTAGCCTATTGAAGAATCACATCATAAGTATGTCAAATAAGTCTTATGTATCTTATTGATGGCCTCTGCTTGCCATCATATTAGGTATGGTATATTGTGAAGAATTTTAGGCTGACTTCCTGTTATTTAGGGGTCTCCTACCAAATGAACTTAGGATCAAAGTTTCTTTATCATTGACCTTTTCCTCATGCATAGAAGCTTGAGAATGTAGTTAATGAACTTATGGGCTACTTTAGTAGTTGAATATAGATGCTTGATGGCACCAAAGTATAAGTTTTTGCTAAACCTATCCGTCACTACTAAGATCAGTAAATTTCATCTTAATAGTATTAGTCCCTAGATGAAATCTATGTTGATTTCTTTCCATTATCCTTCAAGTATGGTCAATGGTTATAGGAGCCCTCGATAAATTGAGGAATCATGTTTGTTCCTTTAACACAATAACATTGTTTGATGTAGTTCTTGGTGTCTTTAGATAACCTTTCCTATAAAATATGTTTTTAAACCTCTTTATGGTGGATAATTTCTAAAGTGTCCTCATTGATGATATACTAAGTTAAATAATCTTTCTTTCAACTTTGTTTAATCTCCTTCTAGAAGGTGGTGTGTTCATGAGAAGGTAATAGATCAGTAATAGCTCAAGTTTGTTTAACCTTGATGAAGAATCTATTGTAGCATTTTCCTTGGTACTTTTGAAATGCACCTTAAAGTCATATCTTGGAAGCTTAGGCAACCATATTAGATGGCAAGAAGTTATTACTAATTTTTTTCTAATAGATAAATGGCCTCCCATTTTGATAATGATGCAATTTATAATCTTAATTATAGCTAAGAATTCGTTCTCATAAGTAGATAAACTCATATGTCTAATTTTATTATAAAGTGATTATCCTATTAAAGAATTGCCCTAATTCCTATTCCCACTGGCATCAACTTTAATTTAGATATCCTGGCTCTTTTTAGATTGGAAAGTCCTTGTTGTTCCCTTTATCTCTAGATGTAATTGGAAATGTTTTATTTCTTTAGAAACCATATTAGTGGCTTGGCCATTTCTTTATAGTGTTTGATGAACCTATAGTAGTAACCAATAATTCCTAAAAAATCCCTGAACTCATTTAGTGTTTTTGGTGATGAACAATCTTGAATGGTTTCCACCTTTTTTGAATATGTCCTACTCCCCTTTTAGAATGAAGTAACAACGGTAACATACTTGTCTTTCTCCTTTTCAAAGGACTAATTTTACTTAAGTATCTCTATTATTCTATTGATATATTCCAAATATTATTAGAATAAGCTATTGAAAATCAAGATATCATTGAATAATACTATAATGAATCACCTTAATAAAGGTTTGAAGATTTCATTCACTTGGTTTACGCTACGCTTCGTCTTATGTTGCGACTTCGTCTCATGCTGCGCTTCATCTTATGTTACGACTTCATCTTACGCTGAACTTTGTCTTATGCTTCAACTTCGTCTTATGTTGAACTTCGCCTTATATTGCCTAAAGTGTTACTTGCATTTATCTGCACACTTAACAAACTTATTAAAACTGTTCATACATTTCTAAGATTATTATTATTTTATTGTCATCAAAATTAATAGTAGTGAAGTCCTCATAACTTAACATTCATCATAATTTAAAAATGAACTTTATAGACGAATAGTATTTAGATGAATAATATACCAGAAACATATAAGAAAAGAATTGCATACTAGACATATACAATGCTTTCTATATATTCTTCTTCTTCTCCTTTTCCTTCTCCTTCTTCTTCTCCTTCTCCTTCTCCCCTTTTCGTTATCAATGAAAAATTTCTCATTGTAAACGCTTCAAAACTTCAGAAAATATACGTTGCATGTTAGTGAGGATCGTCTTGAGGTCTTCTTTAATAGTAAATCGTAGTAGTGCTACTTCCTCATGAAGATCACCCATTGAATCAACGAGTTCATCTACCTTAGAATGAACATCATCAATTTCATTTGTTAATGCTTTCTGAGCTTCCCTCTGTCTGTGACTAGCTTCCGTCCAATTTATGAAATATTTCAAGAACTCCGAATTAACAGTAGAATCTTGGTATATTTCACTAGGTGGATGAAGGTTTTCAACAGTAGATGGTTCTGAAGGTAACACATCTAACTCTATAATTTTGATAGAGGATAGACTGAAAGGTTGTTTTCCTTCTGGGAGATCGAGATCATCAGGTTTAGGTAGTTTCAGAATTGGTTTCCCAAGAAGATGTAACACATCCTTGATTGAAGGTATAAAACCTAAAGGTATGAAATGCATAACCAAATGCACAAAGGTTTTTAAATTGAAATTGATACCTTCAACTATGATACTACTGTACTGTCCTTCTTGTACTTTCCCAACTACCATGAAGTTTTCATCTGTGGATGAAACTCCAATTTTACTTCCTGATGCTTTTGAAATATGGTGTGAGACATAGATACCTATAGGTTGAGCTGCATTGCATGCATCATCTATGTTCTTCACAGCTACTTGAATCTCCTCCTCTATGAGATCATCTTTATTTCCCTCAGGAAACATCTTATTCTTCCCTTTTTCTTCATTTCTCACAAGGTTGAGCAAATTGGTTGTACATCTGACACAATTTTTATCAAAGTTCTGCTCGTAATTAGATAGTTTGTATACCAATCCTTCGACATCTTCAACGGATATGGTTATGCCTTTTCATCTTGCAGAATATCATATAATCTTCGATCTTCATGGCTTAGAAGATGTATCATTTGATCATTAATTGGTATAGGTTCTACTAGTACCTTGACTAACTTTTTTGAAGTTTCTCTGATAAGAATTGAACTTCTGCTTCAAACAGGTACTGTTTCTTCTATTATCTTCATTCTTAAATCTTTTTTATTGAATAGTTGAGTAGGATTATAAGGTTCCAATTGATGTTCAACTATTATTGCCTTCTGTTGAACCTCAGATGAAGAACCCTTCTTCTGACTGGGCTTCACCTTCTTTATTTCTTTCGTCGGTTTGGAAGAAAGTTGTTATTGAGGCTTCTTCCTCTCAAACACTAACTTCCTTTTAATTTCAGTCTCTCTAGATGATTTTTTTCATTGGATTTCCAAAATAGAGACAATTGATCTAGTAGGCTGTTGTCTTTTCTCTTGCCTTTTAGAATCTTCATCACGAATCAGAGATGTCCTCTTCTTCTATTCTTATTGTCGTAAGGTCAACAGTCTTGGTGACCTTCTTGACTATTTAATTTTTTTTGATTGAAGTGTCTCTACCTTTCTCTTCAATGACATTTATTGTGATGATTGTTGAGCCCGACTTTCCTCTTTCTGTAGAATCGTCTTAGGTTTTATTGAAACATCAGACAATTTCTCAGTCTTTTCTTCTACAAATGTTTTTACTATCGAATGAGGTTTTGTTGTTTTTGCAGTCATACCATGTTCACTTCTGCCCTGTCTTACTATAAGCTGCCCCTCAGACCTTGCATTAGGAGTAAAACTTCTATCCGCATCTTCATCAACCTTTATCCCCATTCTATGAATAGTTATAGCATTAATAACCCTTTTCACATCCATCTTTACCTTGTTACCTCTGTCGAGAAGGATTCCTGATTCTCTAAAAATCCTTGTCAACAGCATTCCATACGGTAAAGAACTAGACTCACTCTTTGCCTTCATCATGTACTTTAAAATCAAGTACAGAAGATTAATGGATTGGTGATTTAGTAGGTGATACAGACAATGTTCATCATTCATTATGACAAGGCCCTTTAATCCTACTCTTAGTAGAATACAGTGAAAACGTAGCGAATGAAGAACCCTAGCCTTCGAAACAAGATTTACCGCCTTTTTAACTTCAGGATCACCACCTTCATAGGGTTGTCGATTAATGTGCATTCTATCTACATGTCCTTGAGTAATCCATTTTGTATTGTTAAATAGCTTTACTCTAATAATAGGACACCCACTGACCCTTTCGATAGTATCTTCTTTCATAATAATTGACAATCCATCTACCATTGATACTAAGGTATCATATACCATCTTTGCGTTCTTCCAAAATTCATATATCTTTTTCAAATAGACCTTTTCACAAACCTTGAAGAAGTTCTTCCAGCCAACTGCTTCAATCTTTGGTTCAATGTCCCTCTGATTTTCTTTCAATGAATTGAAATCAACGTGTCTTCCATAGATAAGTGATTTCTCCATTTGTGATCTATAACAAGAAAAAACTAAACACACAAAAATATTTCGCTCAAAGTAGCGATGTTAGTTTCTGAAAGTAAGAGTATAAAATGAAATGAACTTGAAGCTTAGAATAGAGTATGAATCTTCTTGGTTGAGAGCACTAAGTTAGTCGGTTTTAAAGTATTTCAAGAAAATTCTAAAGTAGAAGGTATTTTAGAATCTTGAGAAGATTTCCTTCTTATATTTACTCTTGAAAAGTTACCGTTCATAACTTACCGTTACTGTTTACTTGAAAGCTTACAACTTTTTATCTTCTTCTTGTATGAATCGTCTGAGTCATGACGTGACAGATGAATGTTCATTCAGCATCACCATATTCAAGTTTTGTTTGAATTCCTTAAACCTATCTTCGCACAAGGATTTAGTGAAGATATCTGCCCATTGCTGGTTCATCTCAACAAATTGTAGATTGCTGATCCCTCTCTGTACATAGTCTCGAATAAAATGATGTCTAACTTCGATATGTTTTGCCCTCGAGTGTTGTATTGGATTCTTTGATAGAATGATAGCATTTGTGTTGTCAGAAAAGATTGGAATTTGATCTTCTTGTATGGAGTAATCTTCCAACTGATACTTAATCTATAACGTTTGTGAACAACAACTTGCAGCCGACATACATTCAGCTTCTATCGTAGATAGAGTAATTGAACTTTGCCTTTTGCTTGATTATGAAATTAGATTGTGACCAAGAAAGTGACAGCCTCCACTTGTACTCTTTCTATCAATTCTTTCTCCAGCATAATCAGCATCACAGTAGCCAATTAACCTGAAATCTTTACCTTTCTCATACATTAAACAAAGATCAGTAGAGCCTGCTAAGTATCTCAATATTCTTTTCACAACAATATAATGAGATTCTCTAGGATCTACTTGAAATCTGACACACAAACAAACACTATACAATATATCAGGTCTGCTTGTTTAAGTCCTTGGCTTCTTGTATTGCTATAACTTTGGGTCTCCATCTTTTAGGTAGACTTATGAGAATCTTCCTGACATGATCTTGATTATTGTAGATTCTCCCAAAAGCTTTAAGTCCATTAATGATTGTTTGAAATCGTCCAAACATTTGATCAATAGACTCCTCATCTTTCATTTTGAACAACTCATACTGATGAATAAAAATACTGATCTTGGACTCTTTCACTTAATTTGTGCCTTCATGTGCAATGGCTAATATGTCCAATATCTCCTTTGCAAATATGCATCCATGAACCTTATCATATTCACTTATACTTAGGGCACAACTTAGAAAGAACTTGGCCTTAGAATTCAACTGAAATCAAGCTTTTTGATCGGCTGACCATCTGTCACGAGAGATGATATTGCCTTCATCATCTATTAGTGTAACCATTCTCGATGTATCCCAAAGATCAATATGTGTGGATTCTATGAAGACTCGCATCCTGTCCTTCCAATAATGATAATCCTAACCATTGAATGCATGAGGTCTTATAACCGAGGCATCTTCAGCTATAAAAACATGTGATTCATCTATGGATCTTTGTCCTCGCTTTGCGACAGTGTTTCTTGGAAACCTCGCTCTGATACCAATTGAAGTAAATCACTTGTTAATATAGAAATCCAATATAATATGTAAACTACACAAGAAGGGGGGTTGAATTGTGTAATCTTTTCGAGGATATTAATCTTTTGAGATTTCTTGAATTTCTTTACAAATATTCAAACAATTATAAAAACACTTTGCTAAAGTTGATAAGCAATGCAATCACAAGTAATATTATCTACTCATCTAACACAAGAAAATTAAAAGATAAGGGTTAGAGAATAGACGCTACGATTTTATACTAGTTCACCCTAAACCTTGGGCTACGTCCAGTTCCCAGAGTATTTCTGAGATCTCACTATAACCTTTCAACTTTACAAGTATTCTTTCACACGTAGAGCCCCTTCAGGTCTCTCACACAAGTATTCTTTATCAGCTATGTTAGCCTCTCTAGGCTCTAGCCTTCCCTTTATTAAGTCAAGTAGACTTCACTTCTAATAATTTTGGTGACAATCAAATAATAATATTCTTATAAATATATGAACTATTTTGATAAGTTTGCAAAAAAATGTAAGTAACATTTAGTCATCCCAGCCAAAGCGAAACAACAAACGAAGCGCAAACAATAGATGAAGCGCAAGCAACAGAAGAAGCAAACAACAGACGAAACACAAACAAGAGACGAAGCAAACAACAGAAAAAGTGCAAACAAAAAACGAAGCAAACAACAAGCAAAGCAAACAATAGACGAAGCAAACAACAGACGAAGTGCAAACAACAGATGAAGCGAAAACAACAGACGAAGTGACAATATTAGACAATACAAAAAGGAAGATACTTTAGTACGTCAGATAGTTAGTTAGTTGGAGTTAGTTACAGAACTCAACTAAATAACCGTCTCTTGAAGATTCAAGAAGCAGTTTTCAAGAAGACAGTGGAGACTTAGGCTATAAATACTAGTCTTAGTCGAAGACTAAAATAATTTTTTTGTTTACAAGAGAGAAAACTATGATTGTACAATACTTAGAAAATTTTGTATTCAAAAGTGTGAAACAAGAGAGCAAATCCTACTATAACGAAAAGCTCAAGATATCTTTCTTAGAGAGAGAAAGAAAAGGCTATAGCTTGGAGAGGCTAAGATAGCATAAAGAATACTTTGTTAAAGAGACCTGAAAAGGGTCTAGAAGGGAAGAAATAATACTTGTAAAAGTTGAAAAGTATAATGAAATCTCAGACAAACTCTGAGGACTGGACGTAGCCCAAGGTTTGAGGTGAATCAGTATAAAATCGCGACGTCTATTCTCTAACTCTCATACTTTAATTTTCTTGTTGTTAGACGAGTAGATAAAATTACTTACGATTTTAATACTTATCAATTTTTAGTAAAGTGTTTTTAGTATTCATCTGATGGTTGTTAAGATATTCAAGAAATCTCAAAAGTTTAACAATTTCGATAAGATTACACAATTCAACCCCCCTTCTTGTGTATTTTGTATACTTTACATGATTCCTATATTAACAAGTGATTTACTTCAGGTTACATGTTTATAATAGAGTTATGAGCTACTAATGTCTGTTTTCCAAGACAAGAAAACAAAATGATTTCAACTACTTCATAAATGTTGTTTTTAATACTTTTGAGTGATTTGAGAAATTGCCACATATTGGTGTATGAATTTTGATTATAAAATAGAAAATGGTTTTGAAATATTTATGTAATGCCTTGAAACATGTCATGGCATTTTGTATGAACGAAAAGATGAGAAAGTATGAAAGTATGAGTATATGATAAAATGATTTGAGCATGATTAGGTGCTTTTGTTTGGGTGAGAGTGGAACAATTCTATTCGTCGTGTGCATGTTGACAAGAGCATTCTCCCAGCTGCTCGATTGTGGCATATGAATTCCGAAATTGGACTCATTCTGTTCATGAGGTAAACTTCTGTTTCTCCATTTTGTTTTCATGAAACCCTCGAGCCATTTGTTTGTGCATTGAATCTTTGAATTGTCAAGTTTGTTGCATAATTTGAGTGTTCTATTATGTTGATGTGATGATACTCTACCTATGAGTTTTAAGCAAGATTTGTGAATTTGACTAAAAATTTGAGAACAAAGCATTTTGTAAATTCACTATGACTTTTATAAGACAAGAAATATTTCATCGATTTCGCTTATTCTTTTTTATAAACTTGTTACTCACGAGCTTCCAAGCTTACCCCCTTTTATCCCATCTTCAAGTAATAGCTAAGAGACCAAGTGATCAAGAGCCTAAGGGCATATCTGGCATATCTCCAAATTTGCTTATTTTGTATTTTGAGTTGATTTTGGGAAAGCAAGAAGTTTGTTTGTTCAAGGACATTTTTTAATTTGAGATTTTGAGACGATGATGTAATGTGGCTTGGAATGTCATTAAAGATTTGTAAAACTTTATTCTTTTGTTGTTAATGAAATGTGAATGGTGTATGGATGATGTGAGTTAAAATTAGATATATGTGGAGAAGAAATCAACTTGAGATGATGATTTTGGAATATAAATCATTGATATATATATATATATATATATATGTACGCATAAGTGAGAAGTTACAGGAAGGAAGATAGGAATTGTGGATGATCAGATGTAGTTGAAGGTGATGAGACAAATGAGTTGAGATTTGAGAGTTTAATGAAGACAATTTGGTATCTGAATGGTTAAGCTTAGGACATTTTGCATAGTGTAAAATTTCAAGTCTTCCATAATGTAACACCCCACTCCCGTAAGACCCGAACTTGACAGCGATGGTGATATCTAAGTCAGTGCCCTACGAGGTGGCGTGCTACATCACTCAGTCAAATCACAGTATACAATTTTTTTTAAACAAGCAAACAATTACATTATACAATATGCGGAAAACTTTTTTCATTACAACCGGTAATTTCATGACCACGTGGGTCCTCTGATTAATACATCATAATAGGCTACAAAAATTATCACTCTTCTGCAGACGCAACTGATCCCGACCTCTTCTATCACTCTCAAG
>JAOTIZ010000002.1:15995235-16006029 GCA_027123425.1 Erythroxylum panamense | reverse complement strand
GTAAAAAGTTCACACTAAGCTACAAAGTGTGCAATAAAGTGGTTTGCAAAATCCTAAGTGGGAGCTTAGGTAGAGGATGTAGGTCTTAGCACCGAACCTCTATAAAAACAGTATTTGATCTTCTTCCTTACTCTTTACATTTTCATTTGATTAATTTGATTGTTTCGTGTGTATTAATTCTGTATTTTTGTAGAACTCTACGAAAGAATTTTAAAGATCTATTCAACCCCCCTTCTAGATCGCTAACATTATGGCTACATCCCTGAATACATCCCTGAATATGTTGAGTACATTAGCCCTATCTTAATGCTGATGCAAGATATGTTCTGTGTAACTGTGGCTTGGAAACTAGGGACCATACTTTTTTGAATTCAAGGGCTCTCAAGACATATGGTGTTGGGTTAAAACTAAATGTCTTTCAAATTTCAGATATCATCCATATATGAGAAATCATGCAATAGTTTCTAAATCAAAGTTCAATTTGTGAGGCTAACAAAGTAATCTATCTTATTTTCTTTGATACTTGGAAGGAGATGTGGATGGAAAGTAATAGTAGAATATTACAAAGCAAAAATAGGACTAAATAGCAGGTGATAAATTGTTTGAAGATAAAAATCATAGAGTAACTTATATACTCCATCCTCAGTAAAGATTATAGCCTAGAGCTAATTCGATCCTAGAGAATTAGTTTATGCATTCTTAATATATATAGTTAATTTTGTCATGCATCCCCTCTATCCACTTGCAGCAGTTAAAGTAACCTTAAGGTGAGCTTACCTACTTGTGATTAATGGAACTCTTCGAGAGCTTTGTGAGCTTGTGAATTGCAGAAGAAATTGCTCCATACTTGTGAGTGATAGAGCCCCTTAAAGGCTGCTGCTAATTCCACCTAAGAAACCAAAATATTCAAGTTATCATTACAAGTTTACTGTAGTTGTGATCGTTCTACTGTGAGCCTCATTTGTCTATTGAATGAGTCATTTGTTGTTTGAGGGACACATGCGGCTAATATAACTAGTTTAAGTTTAACCTCATGTTTTAAATGGCCTCCAATTTGGTTGTATTATTTTTATCCTCATGCTAGATGATGTTTATGTATGAATATCAATTTATTAAATACAATTTTAACTTTAAAAAAATAGCGGAGGAGTTATCAATCTAGAGTGTAAGGAATGAATTCAGTAGAAGGCCAACATAGGTTATTGCCTATAACTTCCAATAATGAAGTTAAAGTAGTGAAAGCAACAAGTAGCAAAGAGGTTGATGAAAGGAGGTCTAAGGGATTATGTTTATGGTATGATGAGAAATCTACACTAGAATATAAATGCAAAAAGAAGCAATTTCATACAAAAGGAGGAGGAAGAAGATGAGAAGGAGCAAGAGACAATGCATGATCATCAGCATGCGATTTCTATACAAGCAATGACCAATACTGTTGGTATTTCATATAAAAATATGAAAGTGAAAAGGTTTCTCAATGGAAGAATGGTTTATATACTCATCGAAAGAGGCAGTATACATAACTTCATTGATGAGGCTTTGGTTAAAAACGAAGAAGGGTTGCTGAATAATATAGAACCTATGATGATTACATTAGGAAGGGATTGAAAATTTTATGTAATCAAAAGTTAAAAAAATTAAGAAATGGATGATGAATGGCTATTTGTTTTAATCTGATGCATTAGTCATTAAGATTGGTTGAAATGATTTGGTTTTGAGAGTTTAATGGTTAGCTACTTTGAATGTTGTTATGTTCAATTTCAAGGAGGAAAAATGTTATTTTATTGGAATGGAAAAAGAGTGAAGTTAACTTAAGGTCATAAAGAAAAATCCATGTGGATGTTGAGTGCGCATGTGAAAAAGTACAATGACATTATTTGCAAATTTTTCTAATGAATCAATGAGATCATTTGAAATGGGACACATTAATCAATTGTGAAAGGATGCATGATCATCACAGTGATGGATATAAGCAACAATTAATACAAAAATTGTTAGAACAATATAAAGATGCTTTTGCTTAATTAATTAGATTATCGCCCAAAAGGATGCACGATCATAAACTATTATTAAAGGAGGATACATAGTTGAAAATATAAAGTCATATAGATTTTCAGGGTTGCAGAAGAGAAATTAAGAAGTTGGTTAAGGATATATTGAAGTAAGGAATAATTAGAAGAAAGTTAAATTTTATCACTAGTGATTTTGGTAAAGAAGAAGAATTAGTTAAAAAGGATGTGTGTAGATTACAATGCTTTAAACAAATGTAATGTGAAGGATAACTATCCTTATTCCACTAGTTAATGAGTTGATGGATGAACTTGGGGGAGGGCAAAGGGGTGAGGAGCTATCTTTTTTCCTAGGTTAGATCTTAGAGTAGTTCATCATCAAATTTAGATGTTTGATAAAGATTTGATCGAGTGTTTGTTGCATGTAAGTTTTAATTATTTAGCTATGATAATCTGCAAGCGCAAGGTTCATTAGCATAGTACCAAAGGTATCGATCTTATGAGTAAAGATAATCTAATCTTAAAATCTAAGGCCATAAACAAATACAAAAAAATTCTAATTGCATAAAACTAAAAACTAGAACTCAATTCAATAAATCAAATTAAATTAAGAATTAATCACCGAAATATTAATTACTAAGCAATTTCAACACACTCAAGAATCGTCATAAGGAAATTACCAATTGAGAGAAAGGGAATTTTACCTATTATTAATATCAACCTAATTGATTAATGAATTATTGGATTGTTGGTTTTAGATGATCCTAGGCTTGATTACTCTCTCTCAAGTTATAACCATTAACCCTAAATTATAAACCATAATCAGATTATGGAGATCGCAATTTCTTAATTTACAACCTATCCAAAAACCTAATTAGTTCTGAAAGTCTCTAATAAACTACCAAAAACTTATGCAAGTTCTCTCTTCACACAATTTACTGATTTGATTTAACTCAAATTTCTATTAAATCGCCTAATTCTTATTAGCCCAATTTAATCATTTTTCATTTGATTCATCCTCTCAATTTATTATCGAATTATGCAATTGCAGAATTAAATCACAATAAATCTAATAAAAACATAAACAATCATATTACATCAATTCAAGAATAAAACTCCGAAGGTGAGTTTAGAACATCCTCAACATTTAGATCTTATCATCAACTATTCAATCCAATTCTATACAATGACAAAACTAAAAATAAACAGGAAATACAATCAAAATGGAGGACATGAGGCAGCGATGTCGGGAAACCTCCTAATCTGGGAACTATGTTGAGTCGGCTTATTCTCCTCTTTTCTCTTCCTTCTTCTCTTCCTCAATCTCTCAATGAATTCTCTTTAGGGTTTCTCAAGGTGGCTAATGCAAAAGCTCCTTTCTGTCTCTTTGTCTTGTTCTTTAAACATCCTTTGTGTTCTGAGCAACCCTAAGGCTTTTTCGCGGTCTGAAAGGTCCAAAAACTCCTCAACTAGACATTTTTGAGTGCCTACATGGCCTCAATCATGGGCCACATCCGAGCTTTTTGTCACAATCGTGGCATCTAGGCCATGATCGTGGGCTATGTCATGGACTTTTGTCACGATCGTAGCTTACAGGCCACGATTGTGGGCCAACTCGGGTGCTTCTGTCATGATTGTGGTCTATTATGCCACGATCGTAGGTGTTTCAGCCTAAATGTCTCCAAAATTTCTCCGTTCTTCGATGTTGACCCCGAAACACTAACAAACACATAAAGATACCTCAAAAATATAATATTTAAACTCAAATACTTGTAGTAGCCCATAAAACACTTTAAACACAAATAATTAACAAACTAACACAATTCTAACCTAAGTACATACTAAATGATTGAATTAATAGTTAAACATATATCAAACTAAGCCCTAAAATAAGATGCAATTCACACTTATCAACATCCCTACATTTAAACATTTTCTTGTCCTCAACCAAACAAAACAACAAACACACAAAAATCACACAGCACATAATGCAATAATAAGACAATAGCTTCAACTTTATGAAATAAATTAAACTTTAAAATACAATCATTCAAGTTATTCCAAATCATTAACATGCAAAATCCACGTCTAGGAGCTCTGGGCTAAACATATATGTAGCGCCCCCTTACCGTAGGGTACCCACTGGGACGCCCGGAGGTCATTCCAGCACATATCTTACGATAAGGGCGAGCTACGAACGATCACTACGCTCACTTCACATGGCATCGTATCATAAATCACTTATTAAGCATCAATAGAAATTCACAATAGTTTTAAAACTATCTTTTTTCTCATTCCATTTCTTAAACCAAGAGTCTACATTGTGTCTTCGACCCTTTATACATGTACATTAACAAAACCTGGTACAAATGTACTACCTGAAAGAGGAAAATATGTCAAATCTATCTAAGCCATCCAAAAATCTCAGTTGACCGACCTTTGAGCCATGACTGCTCTTGTTGAAACATAATCTACACAGTAGTGGAGCCTCTCAGTAGCTAAAGTCGTCTCTCGGTCCTGAAAAGACAACGTTACAATTTTGGTGAATTTTGCGAACTCAATGAGTGAACCATCATTGATGAGTTCACCGGATCATAACTACATATCACATATTTCACAGATATTCATTCAATGGATATCGATCTTGTAATGCTATATGCATGAGACTCACATTTGTTCTTATTATTGTGACTGAGTGCCTATCATATACATATACAAATACAGGCCCATAGGGCTCAGTCAGAATAGAGTTACAGAGCATAGCTCTATGTTCAAAACATATATCACGGAGCAAAGCTGTACGTGGAAGCGCTTCATACTGGCTACTCAAGTCACAATACCTTTATCTGAGCATGCATTTTATGAAATGCATCAAATACTGATTATGCCATATCAAATAATCACAAGCGATGTTAATCAGAAACTCATTATCATCGGACCTAAGTTTGACATTTAACTTTCGTTGAGAATTCACATATCATACAGGATTTTAGATCAAATCAAAACACTTCCAATACCTATATCCATATAACAAACTCCTCGAACTTTAAGTCTGGAATTCAAATCAAATCATAAACAATTTATAATTGGAAGCTAACACATCAAATAAATTCAAAGTAAATAAATCCTAGGAAATCATCTAGGTTGACTCACAAGTTTCTCCCGAACTAATGCCTGGAAGATCCGGTAATGTCTGGAGGTTGACGTTCTAGTTGCTCCTTTATAACAAATAATATACACAATATCACAATTTTTTCAATCATAAGTATCCAATGATGCACGTGTATGAAATAACTTAAGTGCAATGCATGTTCATGACAATCCCAGGTATCTTTCCCTTATTTCGATCACATTATCAGTCTTATATCCAAAACTCATCTAAGTATGATTCATACTTAGGTTTATGCCCCACTAAAACCATCGAAATCACAATTCATTACTCATTTGGAATCCTATAGATCTAGACATAATCAAAACACTGAAGTACGTTCAGTGGAATAACCCCAGTTTATAAAACTTTAAGAGCGCACTCACTGTACCCCTTCAACATTTCTCACTCAATCTTTCTCAATTCATTTCCGATGGCTAAGATTTTTAGGTGGAGATGTAGGGAAATATGTTACGAGTCCCATGGTTCAAGAATCAATTAATTTGGGTTTTTAGAGAAGAAGTTGGCCAGACGAAAAAAAGACAGAAGGAGTGAAACTCAAAAGAAGCAAAACACAGAAGAACTAAAAAGACAGAAGAACTAAAATACAGAAGAAGACACGTCAGCAAAACATAGAAGAAGACGTATCAGCAAAACACAGAAGAAGACGCATCAGCAAAACACAAAAGAAGACGCGTCAGTAAAACACAGAAGAATTAAAACTCAGAAGGAACAAAACATAGAAGGAACAAAACAAAGAAGGAAGAAAACTCAGAAGAAGCGAAACTCAGAATGAGCAAAACATAGAAGGAACAAAACACAGAAGGAAGAAAACTCAAAAGAAGCGAAACTTAGAAGGAAAAAAAACACAGAAGGAACGAAACACAGAAGGAACAAAACACAGAAGGAGTTCATGAACAGTAACACAGAAGAAGTTCATGAACTGTAACACAGAAGGAATTCATGAACAGTATCACAGAAGGAGTTCATGAACAGTAACACAGAAGGAGTTCATGAACAGTAACATAGAAGGAGTTCATGAACAGTAACACAGAAGAAGTTCATAAACAGTAACACAGAAGAAGTTCATGAACAGTAACACAGAAGAAGCGAAACTCATAAGGAACAAAACACAGAAGAAGATGACGTCATCACAAAAGAACCAAAAGGACAGAAGAAGTAAATTTTACTTTTGAACATCTTCCCTTATAAGGACCTTGACTTTCAGCTCAGAAGTCCATAGTTTTCATACTATATACTGTTGGAAAGATGAAAAAGAAGATTTATAACTTTCATAAAGGCCATTTTGACGAATCTATCTAGATTGGTACATAAGTTTTACTAAAATTTCAGATCAAGTTTTTGCTATCTCAACTCTAACATCACTTTTTCTTCAACTAATCACTAATAATCTTTCAAAACTAAAATTAACACTATATCCAAAATTTTCCTCCCAACCACACAGTATTTATGAATATACACTTAAATGCCATTTCCATGCAAATGATAGTAATTCATCAACATTCTTTCATAAATCCCCTTCTTTAAAGGATTTATTCACTACTTACCTTTTGAAAACCCCAAAATCTTCAAGCCCTAAACTCCATGCAATTTACGTACTTCACTGAAGATAATGACCAACTTCTGGTTTTTCTTAGGATAGAAGACACAAATAGCAAAGTGGGTTTGGTGTAGGAAGGAAAAGCCTTAGAAGGGGTTCGATGAAAAACTTGGTGTATGGGAAGAAAATTTGGAGATGACCCCAATGAAGAATGAACTTAGACTTATAACTTAACCTTTCAACTTTCAGAAAACATTGACCTACTTCTAGCAAAGTACTAAGCCTAAATGACATTTGTCACTTCCCTCACATATAAGCTCTAACTTAGTTTCTTTTGAAACTAACTCCCCTAAACTCTCATCTTTACAATTCAACTATTTCAAAATCTTCATTTGATGTCTTTTTCCTATTTTATATAAGTTTTTTCCCAAAATCGATGCCTACATTCACTAAAATTTACAAATACAATACTCTTACTGTCCAATAGAATTTTCAACATAAATAAGTTCAAAATTCTCAAAATAGTCAAAAATCACAACTCAATCTAATTATACCTGGAATTATTCATTAATACATGTACAATTATTTTCAAGTGCAACAACTTCACTATGCATGAGCATACATAAGCATTTCTAAACTCTCATTGATCACTCATATTTATTATTCTAACCTTCCCATAAGAAATGGGATGTTACAACTCTCCCCTCCTTAAAGAAATTTCATCCTCAAAATTCTTACCCTCCTTAAAGAAATTTCGTCGTCGAAATTCTTACCTGTTTGCTCGAACAGGTGGGAATATTGTATCTTCATATGCTCCTCCATCTCTCATGTTGCTTCCTCAGTTGAGTGGTTCCTCTATAGGACTTTCACCAATGGAATAACTATGTTCCTCAACTGCTTGATCTGCGATCCCACAATCTTATCGGCTCCTCAACATAACTTAAGTTACTAGCAACCTCCATCTCTTGAGCCGATATCACATATGTCAGATCTGATTAATATCTTCGGATCATACTCACCTGAAAAACATTATGCAATTGAGACATCTCATTCGGTAAAGCCAGCTTATAGGCCAAAGGTTCAATCCTTTCAATAATCTCATAAGGACCAATGTACCTAGGGCTCAACTTGCCCTTTTTATCGAATCTTAACACTCCTTTTCAAGGTGACACTCTCAAGAATACTCTGTCTCTGATACCATACTCCATATCACGTCGATGTTGATCCACATAACTCTTCTATCTATCCTGAGTTGCTTTAATTCATCTTCGAATCAACTTCACTTTATCCACTGTATCTTGTATTAACTCCGGGCCTTCAACCATTCTCAAGCCCTCTTCATCCTAATATAATGGCGACCGACATTTTCTACCATATAGTGCCTCATATGGTACCATTCTGAAACTACTGTGGTAATGATTATTGTAGGAAAACTCTATCAATGCCATATATTGATCCCAAGCTCCTCTAAACTCCAATACACAAACTCTAAGCATATCCTCAATAGTCTTGATTGTCTTCTCACTCTGTCCATCTGTCAGAGGATGAAACGTTGTACTAAAATTCAACTTAGTACCTATAGTAGATTGCAAGCTCCTCCAAAACTTCGAAGTAAATCTCGAATCCTTGTCTGATACTATGGACACTGGAACCCTATGCAGTCTCACCACCTCATTTACATATTTCTGGGCCAACTGATCAAGTGAGTTATTCTCTCTCACTGGTAAGAAGTGGGTTGATTTAGTTAACCGGTCCACCATGACCCATATAGCATCATGCTGCCTCGGAGTCTTAGGCCATCCCATAATAAAATCCACAGTGATCCGTTCCCATTTTCACTCCGAAATGGGCAACAAATAAAGTTTCCCTATCGGAGCCTGGTGCTCCGCTTTCACCTGCTGGCAAGTCATACATCTAGATACATACTCTGCCACTTGTCTCTTCATTCCAAGCCACCAAAAATGCTGCTTTAGTGTATTATACATCTTGGTAGTACCAGGATGCATAGCATAGGCGGCCATATGAGCTTCCTCAACTATCTCCTTCCTCAAATCATCCACATTAGGCACACACAACCTCTGTTTCAACCATATTGTCTCATCTCTCAACTCAAACTCGGAATCTGGATTCATCTTTACTTTCTCCATAAGCTTTACCATGTTAGGATCTTTCCCTTAAACTTTTCTTATCCTATCATGTAGCATTGGTCTCAACTTCAACGTAGCAATTAGGGCCTCATTTTGCTCCATATTCAGCTCCACATTCAGAGCTCTCAAATGAATCAGATTAGGTAACCCCGATAACTAAATCTGAGCTGTACTAATATTAGACTTTCTGCTCAAAGCATCGGCCACCACATTAGCTTTTCTCGGGTGGTACTCAATAGTGCAATCATAATCTTTCAATAATTCAATTCATCTCCTTTGCCTCAATTTCAACTCCCTCTGACTCAACAAATACCTCAGACTCTTATGATCTGTGTATATCTGGAAAGTCTCTCCATACAGATAATGTCTCAAAATCCTTAGAGCAAAGACCACTGTAGCCAACTCTAAATCATGTACTGGATAATTTATCTCATGAGGCCTTAATTGACTCGATGCATAGGTGATCACCTTACCATGTTGCATCAATACACATCTTAATCCTTGATGCGAAACATCGTTATACACCACATATCCTCCGGTCCCCGATGGAATAGTCAACACTGGTGCAGTAGTCAACTAATGTTTCAACTCCTCAAGCTCTTCTGACACTCCTCATTCTATTTGAACACTACATTCTTCCTCAAAAGTTTTGTTAAAGGGGTCGAGATTAGATAAAACCCCTCCACAAACCTTCGGTAATATTCGATCAATCTTAGGAAGATTCAGATCTTCAACACATTTCTCGGAGCTTCCCAATTCATCACTGCCTCTATCTTATTTGGATCTACTTGTATGCCATCTCTAGTCACCATATGTCCCAAAAACACTACCTGATCAAGCCAAAATTCACACTTACTAAATTTAGCGTACAGCTGCTTATCTCTCATACTTTGTAAAATGACTCTCAGATGCTTCGCATGCTCCTTTTTTTCTCCTTGAATACACCAAGATATCATCAATAAACACAATCACAAATCGATCCAGGTAGGGCTGAAATACCTTATTCATTAGGGCCATAAAAGTTGCCGGGGCATTTGACAGCCCAAATGGCATCACTAGAAACTCGAAGTTCTCATACCTGCTCCTAAATGCAATTTTTGGTACATCAACCTCAGTTATTTTCAATTGATAGTACCCTGATCTCAAGTCTAGCTTAGTAAACACCAAAGCTCTTTGTAACTTATCAAGTAAATCATCAATTCTAGGCAGTGGATACTTATTCTTCACTGTCATCTGATTCAGTGGCCTATAATCGATGCATAATCGCAGAGTCCCATCCTTGTTCTTCACAAATAGCACTAGAGCCCCCAAGGAGAAACATTGGGCCTTATAAAGCCCTTTTCCAACAACTACTGCAACTGAGCCTTTAGCTCCTTCAGTTCCACAGGTGCTATCCTCTATGGAGGAATAGATATAGGAGCAATACCTAGAACTAGATCGATCGTGAACTCTGTTTCCCGATCTAGTGGTAAACCAGGTAACTCTTCGAAAAATACATCCGAAAACTCCCTAACTACAGGAATGTCCTGTATACTCTGCTCAGCTTTAGTATTAATGATGCGGGCCAGATAAGTCTCACATCCTCCCTGCATCAACCTCAATGCACTCATGAAGGATATCATCATAGCTAGCACTGCCTGACTAACTCCCCTGAATACTACCCTCGGTTGACTAAGAGATTCCAATACTACCTCCTTAGTGTAGCAGTTCATGATGGCCCTATGGGTAGTAAACCAATCCATGCCTAGAATCACATCTATCTCCCTCAACTGTAATACAATCAGGTCTTCCTTCAATTCTGCTGGATCAATCTTAATCAAGCACCTCTTGCAGACCTCTCCTAAGATAGTAGTACTACCTAGAGGTGTACTAACCTCTAGCCCATGTTGTAACAATTCCCTATCACAATGCAGCCTACATGCCAAATGT
>JAOTIZ010000002.1:15889405-15923374 GCA_027123425.1 Erythroxylum panamense | reverse complement strand
TCGGTCACAACAAAGTAACAAATGGAAAGTGAGTCTCATGTGCATTGCATATGCATAATGAAAAATGTGATTTTTGATACAAAGTATGATTGATTGAATGTACTGAATGTGAAATAATGTGATATGTGAATGATTTGTTCTGAGATGAATGATCTGAATTATTGAAGTGCTCATTATATGTGAATAAGATGAACTAAGTGTTTTCAGAATGTGCATTGCATGCAAGAGAAAGAGTGAATGCTCAACTATATGTTGAATGCCGGGCTACGGTCCGATGATAAGTGAATGTGATCGAATAAGTGCATGCAATGTAAGTGATGCATTCCATGGCATGAATGCATGAAATATAAAGGCGTTGTGACTTGAGTTGCCTGTATGAAGCGTTTCCACGTAGAGCTATGCTCCGTGAGTATGTGATTCGACTAAGCCTACGGGCTGGTATTTTGATTCGACTAAGCCTACGGGCTGGTATTCTGATTCGACTAAGCCTACGGGCTAGTACTCTGTATATGTGAAGAGGCACTCAGTCACAACAATAAGAACGAATGTGAGTCTCATACAAGTGACATATGCATCATATGAACGTTTAAATGATATTGAATGTGAACAAGTTGATGTGATTCAATTTGGTTGTTATTGGAATGATATGAATATGGGAAATAATGTGATATAGGAAATAAAGTGAGATTGGTTCAGCGATTGAATGTGAAATAATATGAACATGTGCGTTATTGGAAAAATGTGAAATGGAATGTAATTTATGATATATATATCTTATGTGAAATGTGATTAGTGAGCCATCGATGATGGTCACTCACTGAGTTCGCAAAACTCACCCAAAAATTGTAATTATTTTTCAGTATCAAAAGAATACCCCGTTAGGCCAACGAGAGTATATTTGCAGGATTCAAGTGAAGGATAGAAGTCGGGATCAGTTCGCGTCTGCATTGCATGTCTTATTCATGTAATGAAGTGTATAATTGTATTCAGTAAATAGGCCTAAATGGCTATTGGAAATTGTGTATAATGGAATTGTATATGATTGAATGATTGAATTCTGCATATATTATTATAAAAAAAATGTACCGACTACTGAATGAGTGTTTTAGCACGACACCCTCGCGGGGCACGGACTCGGATATCACCATTGATGTTGGGTTCGGGTCGCGCGGGAGTGGGGTGTTACACTCGTTTTGTTCACGGTATAAACTTCGGTTTATCCGTTTTGTTCCACGGAACTCTCAAGCCATTTATTTGTGCATTGCATCTGTGAATTGTTAAGTGGAGCGTTCATGTTTTGAACTTGTTCATGAATTGTGAAAATTTTGAGAAATTTTGAGAAATGAGAAAATGCGTTTCAACTATGAAATTTTGTAAATTGATTATGATTGTTTTGAAAAGTTGAAAAGTTTGAAAAAAATAAGCTTTTGATAAATTTTTCTACTGTGAAATGATTATAAATGGAAAAACGAGTTTTGAAAACAGCTTTTGCTTATTGTCCAATTTATAAGCATGTTATCCACGAGCTGTCAAGCTCATCCCCTTTCATCCCCATCTCCAGGTATTCGAGCGGGAGATTGGATGAAAGAAAGTCAAGGATTGTATTCGATTTTGCTTAGCTAGTGTATTATGTATTAATTTAGTATTGGATTTGTATATGGCTTGGAAAGCCATTAATGTTTCTAAGCTTTTACTTCGTGATGTAAGTGAATTATGAAATTGTGTATCGAATTGAAATATAAATTTGAGTATGGTTACGATATATGAATGTGATTTGAATATGAATGCTTATGATTGGTTGAGTTTGTTTATGCTGAGTTTCCGGACGAGAGAGTCCAATGATTCTGGCTGTTTGAGAAATATAGAAGTATATTTTTTTAAACCCCTTTGCAGGTTTTGGGTTAGTTAGAAATGCAGCCGTTATGCTGCCGAATTTTTGATAAAGTTGGCTATATAACAAGATAGAATAAGCATAAGATTTTTATTAGTGATGATTTTAAGCTATACTTGATTAAGAGAAATCAAGTAAATTGAGTTTTGAATAAGATGAGAAAGAAAGAAAAAAATTTACACCGGATTAGTTTGGTAATGTCTAAGGTTTCCAACGTGATGCTTTTCTAAAGTGTATGTTCCCGGATGTCGGAATTCGTTTAAGTTTGGTTAAGCAATTTGTTTGTTTTGATCCGATTCGCTTTGATTAGTTTCCGTTTCGTTTTTATTCCGTTTCTAATTTGTTCGTATTCGATTCGACTTCGTCTGCAATTCGCATTTCTGTTCCTCCGTTGTGTTCCGCTACTTCGGTTCATCTACGTTTCCTTTCTTCCGGTTGGGATCCGGTTTGCGCAATCGGGTCCCAACAATGTTGCTCTGCTATGGTGCTTCCAAAATATGTAGTGTCTCATGCTTCTTACAAAATTTTTTAAATTGTAAGCCTCTGTACTTAGTATCATTGTCTAATCTTAAGTTCTTAGTTTTTTTTGTCTCTCTAATTCTTCACCTTAAATTTCCATATTTGTAAATTTGCAAAGACCTTGAATTTTACTTTGTGAAGTATAGCCCATACTTTTTTTTCAAAAAATTAACAATTAATGTTACAAAATATCGAGAGCTTCCCAATGATAACTCTCTAGTAAGACCTTAAACGTTAGTATACATAAAGTTTACAATTCCTTTGGTTTTATACTTGCACATCATGAATGTCACCTTAAAATGTTTATCAAGTATATAAAACATGTAGAAACATCTTCCTCAAATTTTCTACATATCAAACATCATAATATCCTAACAACATTATCAAATGTATTGATCTTATCCTATTTTGCTGATTTTGCAAGTTTCATCATCCCCCAACTAGATAATGTCAAAGTTGTGTGATGTATATGACATAAACCAATCCTTGTTTGGTGTTATATCATATGAGCATCTTGTTTCTAGAATCAATGAATGATGAAGTTAACTAGTTAAAACATAGATTATATCTCCATCACTACAATTCGAGTCCTTACTTTACACTATATTAGCAAATCTTAATGAATCATCATACTTTCTTTCATCATCTTACCTCTTCTTATTTGGATTGTACCTCTTAATATGTCTTGCTTCCTCAAACTTTAGCCATAAATTGTCTCCCTTGGATTTAAATTTAGAACTCCTCGTGGACAAGCCATCCTTATTATACTTCCTCCAAAAATCCTAGTTGCCCTTCACATATAACTCTTCACCTTAAGATATTTAACCAATATTGAGTCTCTATTAGTTGTGAGCTAATAATGTAGTACTAGATATTTCCTTACTCAATGTGAGTGTAGTTACTAGATATTCATAGAAAAGAGGTAAAGAACAAAGTAGACATTGCTTTATCCTTGTTTTCTATAGTCACCTAGAGCTTCAACAAATCACTAATTATTTTATTGGATGCATTAATTTGTTTCTTCCAATGTGTTCTTCCATATATCTTCTCTGTGTACAAATTCTTCTCTAAATACAAATCATTTCTAAGAGACTTTGACATATAACCATTCTTCAGTTTCTTCCATATCGTTAAAGGGATGCAATCTCTATGATATGGTAGTCTACCAGAAAAATTTATAATGTTCCAATTGCTTGTGCTTTAATCGAGCATCTATATCTGCGAATTTATTCTCTCATAAACCCTTCAATATGCCTTATGCACCAATAAATCCTCCACTTTTTATTATCACAGTTTGAAGGTCTCAATTCACATGAACTTTCTCACGTTAAACTTTACAATCAATATAATTGTTGACACAATGATGCTCAGATACCACTTATTAAGAAAAATAAATATTAATAATAGAGAATAATGAATGAACAAAAACAAGAATACATGAAAATTTTTAACAAAGTTCAACTAATTGAGAGTGCCTACATCTTTACAAATTAAGAGTAGTTGATTCACTATTGAATAATATGATGATGGTTACAATAAACTAAGTTTACAACATATATTTATATGTGTGTATCCTAACTAGTACAGTTTTAATCAAATAGCCCGCTTATCGAACCTAACATAATTTAACCGTGACATTAGTAAATCTTAGAGTTAAAAACTATCAAAAACACATTTTCAAGTAGCATTTACTTTTGTAGACACTATCTTGTTTGAATATAAATCTTACTATCTCTTTGCAGAGCGTGACATTAGCTTTGGCACGTCCATGTCTTCAAATCATAAATCCTTCTATTTCTTTACACATTAAGACCAGCGACGAATCCAGGATTTTAGTCTTGGGGGGGCAAGGAACTTAGTTTTGTAGGGGCTACAGCCCTACTTAGTTTACTATATATATATATATTCTGAAAAAAAAATTAGTTTTGTAGGGGCTATAGCCCTTCTAGCCCCCCCTGGATCCATCCCTGATTAAGACATGACCTAAGGTTCTATGTCTTCAGCTTGTAGATCTTACTAACTTTTTCATATAAAAGACATGGTTATGTCCTAGATTGTGAGTTCCTTTAAAATACCTCTATCACACCATCACACTCATGTGTTCATCCCATAACTTATCTCTAAATTCCATAAAGGATATGCCCTGAGTCATGCTCATGTCCCTAAGTTGTATTTACTTAAAAATATGCTCATTTTAAACCTAAAACTCCAAAATTACACATTTGTGTATATGAATTATACACAACAAAAAGAAATAGAATGACATTTTAAGGACATTTATTACTTTATAAGATCATAGTTTCATTTCTATTAAACCCATTGTACATGTTCAACTTTGATTATCTTTTCTCTTTTGAGTTCAAACCATACTTTTTAAGTAGATTTATTACATCTTATGATAGTAGATTTACTTCTATTAAACCCATTTTACCTATTTAACATTGATCATCTTTTCTCTTATAGGTTCAAACCATATGTCATTTTCAAAATATTAACTTAAATACAGTATAGATATGTATGCTTCCCCTTATGTTAGAAAGCAAGCATTCATCAAAATTAAAGAATATTATTTCATCACCAAAAGACAAGGCTGTGAAATAATAGGCATATAGGCATTGATTGGCAATCAGTAGATTACATTAGCTGTTAACTAATTCTATTAGTGGTTAGCTAACAGTGGATTGATATAGCTGATTTGACCATTATATAATATCAATTGTTTATTTAAAAATGTTTAGTAAAATTAACCACGTATTATTAGTTATTTATATGTAAAATAACTTATAAAGAAATAACTAAAAAAATGATTTATAAGGACATGAGAATTATATCTTACTATTTCTTTGAATATTCTCATAAGAATTTAGATTAAAAAAAAGTCAAAATCATTATTTCAAAGTTAAAGGAAGACGTATATAATGGGATAACTCTTTGCATATTTTGACTCAATTTTAATATTAATTTAACTTTGAAAATTAAATTTAAATAATAAACTCATCTTTATCTTTATCTCTTTGAGTAATTTCTAATAACTTTTTGATATAATAATCTTTTAGTCCCTTAATTTCTCAACCGCTCATAGGAACGTTTTCAAAATTAACAGATTGGGCTCAACCTGCTAACCCAATTAGCTAATTACTAAATATAATTATCAGTAGTTTGACATAATCAAACATCTAAAACCTTTCAATTCTCTCAAAAAATAGCTTATAGATCATTTATCAAACAGGTCCATAGTTCTGTATTCTATTTGGCTTGGATTTTGAAGTCATTTTGCAGCAGTTTAGTTCCCTAAGGTCTTTCCATCTTATTAACCAAAGAATAAGAAATAGAACATATGCTTTAATCGATGTTACACGGCAAGTGTATGTCGGTACTCAATGTATAATTGAGGAGTGCATCATTGCTTTATATGTATCATATAAAAAAGTGTATCATTGCTTTGTATATATATACATATATATAAAGATGCAAGTCCCTTAGTATTTAAATTATCCCTAGTTATAGGATTAATGTGATAGGACCTTATTAATCCGGATAGACTAGTATATATTATACTTCTTGATTTGATCAAATAGTGGATCTCATAAACTATAAGTATAAGATATTTAGAGTTAACACATGGATGCTTATTAAGAGTAGTAAGTACATCGTATGACCTGTTATGAGATTATCATATTGATGATCTATCAACTATTAGTGATTAATCTCATCATAGCAATGGTGCAAATATCCTTAGACTGGAGGTACTCAAGGATATCTCAGATACTGATCTTGTGTTTTGACACCATTCCTTGTTGCCTCAAGATGAGGTCGCTCATAGGGTAGTGATAGGGTACAGTTATTGGTATTTGAAGGTGATTAGGTAGTCAATAAAAGATTCACTACTCCTAATAGAAGGAGATGATACCCATGACCTCTTATCGGAGTCATTACTTGGGAGTCTTTAGCCAGCGTAATTATGTGTCATGAAAAGAGTAATGAGATCCCTAAGATAAGAACTAATATCGTTTGGACTAGATCTGACATAGTCAATCTTATGGGAGTTGACACATAGCCCATACTCCAAACTAAGTGGGGTATAAAATGGTGAAGGGACGAATTACACGGTAATTGACAAATGAAAGGTTCGTATATTGGATAATTAACTATCTAAGAGTTCGAGTGTTAATCCACTTACATGTTGATAAATTGGCATCATTAAACCCTTCATGATTTGCTCGGATTAAGAGTTAATTCAAGTGACTAAAATAACTGGGAACCTAAGGGTCACACGCATAAAAGATTAAATGAAAAACAAAGTGTGAATGACTATCAATTAAGCAAGCCACAATCGTGACCAACTTAATGACAGGTGGTATATAAGTGAGTTATTCACTTATGAACAGTTGAATTTTTACCCAGAAACACACTTAAAAGAGAGACTAAGGGTCTAGAAGAGCTATGAAAGTTGAGATGAATGATCTTAAGATTTTTTCATGCAATTTTAAGCAATTTTTGCATGAGATTAATTGTATGAAACTTGGTCTTGATTTAACTCTCACTAGAGCATTTACTTGAACTCATCTTGTTTAGTGCTCTAACCACCGTTACACACTGATTTTTCTTCGTCTTTGCGTGCTCTCTAGAAGCGAAGGAAGGTATTTGATGTTTGCTATGACCCAAACAAGGAGAAAATTCAAGAAAATAGAAGAATTTGCAAGATACATATGTTATAATTTCATGTTCTTATAATCTCTTTATACATGCACATAGATTCTGAATTTTCTGAGGATATCATGGGGTTGGAATTCTGATTCCGACACTTCAGCTACCTTGTCATGTATGTAATGCATGAATTCATGACTCCCTTAACAACGATTATTATTAATTACATAGTCATTTACCCTTCAAATGTTTAGATATAATTGTGTCAAATCTTTTTTGCTCTTACGTGTGATCATACCGGGACTCAAAAGTCAAAACGGAGACATAGGGATGGGATCGTTAATAATTTTTGATGACATTTAATAATGTTTTTAATTAAGAGACTCGAATTTTAATCATTTAGGTAAAACAAAAGTGAGAAATTCCAGTGGGTCTTCAATGAAACGTAGGGACCACTCTAAGATAAGGAAAGACTTTGAGTTAGGCCACAAATTGCCATCAAACTGACCAATCCAATAGAAACAGAACATTTCAAGTGTAAGGATTAGGAGCCACAAAGTGCTCGATACTTCATGTGGGAGCAACATGCCAGCTTAGTGTGAGGAACAAAATATATTTATATGCTATGTAGGAGGCACATTACACTTTACACTTTACATTTATCTAAGAGCAAAAGTATAAATTATCCCTTTAGCATTTTTTCAAAATTTAAATTAATGTTTGCTATTTTCTATAATATCATATTACATTTTAACATTTTCAAACTAGTACTAATAATACCTTGATGTTTTCAAAATAATGCTATTCAGTTTCTTTAATCTTGTCCGAGTTTATCTTTTTTTGGTAGCTTTTAGTATATGAGTTATAAATTTAGTCTATGTTATATCATAATTAGACAATTTAAACCCACCGGACATTAATTTAATCTTTAAAAAATTTTAAATATTAATTAAATGTGTAATTTTTATATTGACATTTTTTAAAAATACCTAAATAAGCACTTACCTTATTTTTGTTACCACTTTCAATTGCAATGATTAATATTTTAATAATATTATGATATAAAATGGTATTAAAAATAAAAATAAAAATAAAAACGAAGTAATATATTGATTATCTTTCGGATATACGTTTAGAAGCAAGCAATAACCCACTAATCACACCTTTTTAACATAAATTATCTGACAAATCTTTCAATTCCTTAACTCACCTTATGTTATTTATTTTCAGAAAAAGAAACTGTGAAATCATGAAGATTCGAATTAGAGAGACCTTACGAATTACAACCGCTGAATTGAAATAATGAAATATCGTAATTATACTTTATGGTATTTCAATTCAACTGTAATTTCATTATATCGTGAAAAAATGGTTAAGTTTATGATTAAATTGCTTGAATTTTATAAAAATAGAAAGATATTTTTAATATGTTCGAAATACAATTTAAGGGATCCAGATAACTTACAAAACTAAATTAAAACATTAATTAATTATTTGCAAGTTTGTTATATTCCTATCTGTGCACAACAAGTCTTTCTTTTCATAAATAAATATATAGACTTAGTAAGCTCATTCGTGAACAAAGAGGACTTCAATTATAAAACTGAGTTATTTACCAAAACAAGCTATAGATATAGAGTGAATAGAAACATAAAACCTTGTGGAATGGTTCATAGATGCATATGCCAGGTAATTGAGAAATGAAAAGGTCTATGAAGCCCCATCCAAAGTACTTGTCACCCACTCATCCCCATCCAAAGGACTTGTGACCCACTCATCCCCATCCTTGTAAGCTTTTATCCCAACACAATATTCTCCACCTTGTAAGCTTTTGTCCCAACACAAGGGCTCATAGGTGCCTTTTGTCCAAGCCTAAGAAGCTTCCTTCTTTTTCAATTACCTCCAGTGGTGGGGGAAGAAGCGTATTACTGCTCTTGAATAAAGATGTTATCTGTTCATTGCCACTAACCTAAATCACACACATTTGGAAGTTTCCAATACCCATTACTAACTTGAGATATATATTTTTCTTAGGATCAATAACCGTTACCTACACTATACATAGGGAGGTAGATATGACAAAGCAGAAGAAAAGAATCCAAAAAAAAGTTATAAAAGTAAAAGTGAAAGTGAAAGTTCAAGAAAGAAAAGAGCCAAAGGACTGAGCCAACTATGGAGTCACTGGCAAAGTTTAATTTAAGCTTGAGGGCCTTCATGAAAAACAGAAAAGAAAAGAATCAATCCAATGATCATTGTAGGAAAGGCCGGATAGTCTGCCATGGCAGGGACCACTCATTCTTATCACTTTTATCTCGCTACTTGGTATGCACAAACTAATTTCATCACTTTGTGGCTTCCATATTTTCATTCATCACCACTCCAGGCAAAAGAAATGTCCCTCAACTGATTGCTTGACTCCCTGCTTTTAGTGTTTTGTCAAGTAGACTTAACCTTTCCCTCCAGAGGATATGAGTCCTGATTACTGGTTTCTAGCAGCAACTTCCACTTCTCCACTTACATTAATCCAACATTGGACCTAGAGTAACTAACCATAAGCGGTGATGATCACTTCTCATGTCTCCTACCTGTAACTAAAAAGAATCATATGTTGAGATGCTTGGGCCATTGTACTTGAAGAACTTTAAAGAAAATATATTATGCTGGTAAGCATGCATACCACCCCATTAAACCTACAGCAGTTTCCAAAATCTCTAAAATCATTTCCAGCCATCATGCCAACCATTGATGGCATTTCCCCATGTAATTCTTTGATAAAATAACACAAATGGTTCTCCTAAAAACTTGTCAAGAAGAGAAATGTCACCCATGTCTGAAATAAAATTTCGCATTAGAGATTGTAATTTTGTTACCTCTTTGATACCATGATTTTCGAACTGCCTGGCGAATGTGGCGTTCATGTCTTTCTAGGAGTTCATCCACTCTATGCGATTGAGACAGTATGGGTCCAGAGAAATCAACCTTGTCCCCCTGATCTTGAAAACTCTGTTCAGTTCCAACATTACCACTAAATTAGCTTGATAAATAATGTTGGAAAACGTAAAGAATATATAACACCTAATAGAACCAATTTACTTACTGTATCTAGATTATGATGACATTGACAGCCTACTTTAACTAAAAGGTCTATTTGAGCCAAAATGCGAATGCTTCTTAAAGAAATCAGGAAAGAAAATTTGATTAGAAAAAAATTTTAATTATGCAAATTATTACCCACAATTCCTGTTGTCGCTAAAACAAAATCATTCTTACTTCTCTAATCCCACGTTGCAGACCACATCTAACAGCCACTTGAATTCTATGCTGCTTCCATATTGCTCATCCATCTCAGAGATACTTAAAGGGTACCCATCCTATGCAACCTCAAAACTAGTCCAAAGGTTTTGATCGTCTTCTTTTATAAAACTTATATGGCTCTAAAACATTTCAACACTTCTCAATGGAAACAGAGAACAGGGAACAAAAAAGGTTTGTATATGCATTGACATGAATAGAATCTTTTTAGTACTAAAATGAATGTGGAACTTAATCTTGGGCTTTCTAAATGTACCACAACTAAGACAAGGAACCAATTAGGTGGTCATCAATTGGGGGCTATTAGTAGCTATATTTACTAAATAAGAAAATTTTTATTTCATAAAAATAATATTTTTCACTATTTATAGTAGTGATGGCCACTAATGGCCACCAATCTTTCTCCCGAAGAAAAATAGCCCAACAACCATAGGTCTAATCACTTGTGTTACTGAAATTGACAATAAGCATATTTCTTTCCTCCAATCCAATAGCAGTAACAGAACAAATTTTCATTCACATGTAGCCTACTAATGTAACAAAGTTCTTTACTTAACTGCAAAATTGTAAAAAGGTTTCCTTTCAACTTCAATCTATTTTTGTTTATAGTTAGATGTGTGCTGATGATAAACGTACCAAATTATTTCTCTTGGCATCCATCTCCTCTCTTGCAAGAAGTGCCAATGACAGTTCTTGGGAATGATATTCCTCAGAAGTATCAAAGGAGTCTGGACATTCAAATTGGCTCCATTGTTTCTGTAAACCACGCTTTGATATCTCATATGAATCACGGCCTCTAGAATTGGTACGTAATCCATATGAGCCATCCACATTATCATGCCTCTTAGTATCAAGATTAATCTTTTCCTGGAAATTGGTTTCCAATCCATTAGTGATATGACCTCTTGAAATGGACCTGGTGTGCGATCTTGCAGAAGTATCATCTTTTCGCCTCTTTGCCCATGCAAAGCCACTTGAACTAGAAACTTGTAATGGGCCAGAGAAGGGAACATCTCCTTGGGATGCATTCTTTACATGGAAGATCTCTTCCAATTTATCAAGTGATGATTTCCGTGACTCCCCACCTGACTTGCCTTCTCCTCCCTTCGGAATACGTAGGGTATAATTAGTACTAAGTTGAGCACCCTGCACTCGAGCTGCCAGATCCTAGAAGAATGAAAGAACATAGACTTAGTTTCCTCAAACATGTAAGAGAGAGAGAGAGAGAGAGAGAGAGAGAAAAGAAAGAAGAACCTCTGATGGTACCAATTTAGAAATTCCAGACTGCTTCCTCATTGGTTTTCTTGTTTCACCACCACAAACTCTCCCACTGACTTTTTTCCTGCAAGTTTCAAACCGATTACAACCTAACTTTAGTATAATCCATGTTACATAGCAGAGCTACCCGTGAGAACAGAACTTGTTAAACAATAGATATGCAAAATATGCTAATGCTAATACGTCCCAAAAGTATTTGGCAGTTCAGCATGAAAGAAAATGTCAGAACATGATCTTGGGAACATTTGAATCCAAATCTGTGATCGTTGTCCTAAAATGCGCTGGTTGGATTTCAGTGGATGGCATCTTTTGAGTTCCATAACATCCAAAAAAAGTGAAAAGAAGTAAAAATCATCAGTGCTCATGACAGCAACATCTACTTTAAGACACAATTTAAAGCACCATGGACATACCTTTTTCCCTCCTCGCGATTTTTTGCATCAATCTCTTTACTAGGTGGGTATTTTGGCAAGGTTGATGGATCACAGGCATAAGGTTTTGTTGTGAAATACTGAAAACAAAAATGAATTAGTTGATCCCAGCGATACAAACAAAAGACAAATAATACCGCAGAACTGCCAAGCTGTGAATGCAATAATTTTGAAATGCACTTGTTTGAGGATAACGAAACATGATAACACATATAAAGAGTTGAAGCAACACGCAGGCTGAAATGAACTTAGAAGTATATGGTTAAAAGAACTTGATCAAGGAATTTGAGTCTGCATTGTCACCATAGTCAAGGCTATTTTGATAGTAGTACCTCAGAAGTAAGGGTAGAGGATGCAGTCCCACGTCTATATGGCTCTACCGAAAGTAAAGTTTCTATTAGGTCCACTGCAGTTGTTGGCAAATCTTTAAATGTCTCATGAAGACAACTATCATAAGGTTGCTGAGGTTTGAACAAAGTTGCATGAGGAAGTTTTGACTTTTTCCAGTATTCATCAGGTGGGGACCCACAAAGCTTGAAAATTTTGTGCAATTGTTCAACCTGAAGGAGAAACAAGAGGTTCTTTGTACACAGGCTTCAAATGGAATAAAATCAACATTTATTTCAAGAATTAAATGAAAATATTAATGCAATATATTATGCCGCCACTGCATCCTTTCTCATTGCCCTGTTTAACAGTAAACAAGGGCCAGAATCATGCTGTACATACTAAAACCTTGCCAAATTTTAATTCCATATAACCTAAGAATTGTAGATAGTTGTTACCCAGGCTAAAAACAACCAACTGACTTCTTGTAATTAAGGAATCCCCCTAATTATTTTGTGGTTACTTCTCATACTCCAGGGTTGTTGCTGACAATTCTAGCAGTGGAGTGACATGGGGTAACTTACACTGCGCATTAGTTCAGTGGTCTTCAGGATGTAATATATTGGTATAACTTTTAGAAAATGCTAATGCTTCTTCTTTTAGGATAGCATAAGGTGTGAGATAGGATGCATACTGGAAAGCAGTCGTGCAAATTCATCTTTAATTTGTACGTCCGTTCCTCTACATAACCTGTCTATACCTTGTTATGAGTATGAATTCATTTGATTTTTGATTCTTTTATATGAAGTCATCAAAATATACGCTCTTTAATCAAATTCCTGTGAGAATTAATCAGCACAGAAATCTGCCAGTATAGGATTAAGCAGAAAAAACATTTCGACAACCTCACGTCTCTTGATTCCTTTTCAATATGAGAACACGGTGAAACAATAGTTGCTTTCAGAAAGCCTTTTGTAATTTCCATGACGTAACATCTACCATTAGTACATTTTGTCCATAACATAGGAAGTAGCAAGGTAATAGGACCATAAGTTAGATGATTACCTCTGTTCTCCCTTGAAGGATGGGTTTTCCTAGGAGAAGCTCAGCAAAAACACATCCAACGCTCCAAAGGTCCACAGATGCTCCATAATCAGTTGAACCCAGTAAGAGTTCAGGAGGTCGATACCATAAAGTCACAACACGGCTAGTCAGTGGTTGCTTTTGCCCTGAAGTGCAGAAATTTGCTAACCCAAAGTCTCCAACCTTTAGTATACCTTCATTGTTTACAAGAAGGTTAGATCCTTTTATATCTCTGTGCATTACACCCTTCGAGTGACAGTGCTCTAGTCCAGATAACAATTGCTTTATGTAGCACTTAATCTACAAAGTAGAAGAATAGCCTTAGTCAGCACAAGAATAAACAACTAAGACGATGAAACAACATATCAGCAAAATAATCACCAGTATCATATTGTTTTCTAAGTTATAAGCCTCCACTAAGTAGTCAATGAGAAGAAATACCTTCATCGCGAAGGTAGAAATGGGATGCTACACACTATGGCAGGACTATTTTCACGTGGTTGTCTGAGAATTTTATAAAGAAGAAACCGAAAAGGGAAAGAGGATATTACCTGTGATTCACTGAACCTGACATCAGGGCAAGACAAGAGTCCAGTGATATCATGCTCCATATACTCAAAGACAAGGTAAATGCTACAGGATAATCTTGAAGTAATTAATCCATCCAATTTCATAATATTGGGATGATCAAGCCTGCGAAGAATCAGTATCTCTCTTGCCATAAATCGAACACTCTCAGGCTCAAAATTGTCAAACCGAACCTTCTTCAGAGCAACTATCCTTCCAGTCCCAGCCTCACGGGCTCGGAACACGCTACTGTAAGTACCCTGCCCTATCTATGGAAAAAGCAAAAACAGAGGACCAAATAAGTTCATTATCCAGACAAACCATCAATAGTATACAGTGATTAAATATCAACAGAGTCCAATTAATCTCAATATTCAATAAAATCATGTATTCCTGCTACCATTACCCTTATCAAAAAGATAATGAAAAAGATTTTTTGCTGGGCTGTTCAAATCTACAAGGATCATCAATCCCTTAATTCCTTCAAACCAGTCAAAAAGCGCGCTTTCTTTAATTTCTTGCCGAACTATATAAGACCACCACACCTTACTATATCAAAGCATGGAAACCATTTAGAACAAAATAAAACTCTAAGCAAACCTGTTAAAACTCTAAATTTTGAATCAGTTAACGTGTGGCCTTTCATTGGTTTAGAAAAGTCATAGCTTTTAAAGAATGTATTAAACAACCTTCTCCAATTTTTCATAAGCATCTTGCTTGAGAGGAATCCATCCCTGAATGGCCTCGCCGGCGACGGCGCTGAGCCAGGCGGGCCAACCGGCGGCCACCTGCTCACCCTCTATATACTTGTGTAAATTCCTCAGCCTAAAGCTCAAGGAGTCACCATTGGAACTCGCCCTCCCTGACTCACCCAACTCGCTGCCGCAACTCAGCTCCCCATTCTTCTTCTTCTTCTTGTTATTATTAGCATTCTCGTTGTTCCCACAGTAACCCTTCTGACAACTCTTGTCGAACTCCGACCCGACTTTGATCCGACCCGAGTTGAACCTACTAGAATGGTCTATCGCCGGCGTCACTGACACCGTCTGCTTCGAGCTGACACACCCCATCTCCGACCGAGATTGACCCGACCCGGGTCCGAACACTCCCAAACCCACAAAAACCAACGAGAAAATTTAAAGGGCAAAACGAAAATGCAGAGCTCTAAAATGAAGAAGCCTGAATTTATACCCAAAACCAGGGGAAAAAACGGAATGTTTAATGTCACTTTCTAGTGTCTAACATCCTCACTCCACCCTTAAGTTTTCATTTCCTTGGAAGTCTCCGAATAGTTTCTCAATTGGCCGAGAATTGCGGGAGCAAGAAGATAGGAGGGAGATACGAGGAAAGGGAAAGGGCAAGAGAGAGAGAAGCTTATTAATTTGGCAGCGAAACGAGACGACCGTAATCCACGCAACTGTAGACTTGTGTGGTGAATGATCAAATCTTTCTTTCTATGGGTACGCATTTTTCTTACTTTATATGTTATGCGTTTATATTGTTGGGTAAGGTGAACTATGTAACGTGGTTTGTGTTGAATGATGCATGAGGCTTTTATTCTTTGTTTTTGTCTGGAATTGGGTTGGGTGTATTTTAATTATGAACAGACAGGCAGGCAACGAAAAGGGGTCTCATGTTGCATTTTGATTAAACATTTTCTTACAAGAGGCAATGGGAATGGGATGGAGACCGTGGGAGGTGGTCTCCACTCTCCACCCAGTTTAGTTGTACTAAATCCAATGCTTTTTGCAGGTTATTGCTTTGAAATGTTCAAATTTGATGTTGGATTTGGTGTTGACTTTTGTGTCGTATTTTATTTTCCAAATGTAGGCTATAATTGTGGGAAATTAATGTCATAACAAAAGGAAAAGTAACCCCAGCAAAGCTATCGTCTTCCTTCCTTCCTTTTCCTGCCACTCCACTGTCCACACCTTTCGTCTGACATATACACTGCCGCGTTTACAGTGGAGTTTAGTCGTTTACACTATGGTGGGCCCCAGCTCATTGGATTTTAACCCTGCACATTTTTAGCATTTACCACAACCTCAACTTCAGAAAGGTTGCCTTTGGACGATGGATAAGGCCATCTCCAATTTGGTGTTTTGGTGTAAAAAATCTACTCTAATTAAAGCATCAAAAGTACACACTAAAATGGTGTAATAAATAGTAATTTATCAAATTTGGTGTGTTGCTATTCATTATACTAAAAGTTAAAAAGGACAATTTTATTCATTTACATTTTTACATTTTTCTTTTATGTTCAGGTAATTAAATTTAACATATTTATTACTTTACACAAAATATATCATTACAAAGATCTCATTGAAATATTTAAAACGAGACTAATATTGAATATAATATTAAATTTATTTTTAATATTTATTTATAACTCTTATTTATAAGTGTTATAAATTCATTAATAAAATATGATAAGAACAAAAAGTAAATTTGAAATAAAAAGTACATAAATTTAAACCACATCATTGATTTTAAAAATTAAAACTCAACAAAAATATTTGAAATTACAACCAGACTTAAATAAATTACAACGGAAATCAGAGTCGAGATTATAATCAAACTAAAATTACAACAATCCACTTAAAAGTAAAACTAAAGCACTTGAAAATATTAATTTAATAAAAATTATTAATAATTTGGAAGTATATATTAATTTAATATAAAATATATATTAATTAATTAAGAATAATGATTTTTATTTTTATTTTAAATAAATAAATTATATTTATTGTATAAATATAAATTAATTTAGTTAATAACTAAATTATTGTGGTTATATAATATAAATTAATTTATTTAATAACTAAATTATTGTAGTATATTCTTTAAAAAAATTTAGTGTAAAAATTTGGTGTAAAATGGTTGGAGTAACACCAAATTTGATGTAAAAAGATTCTAGGAATATTCTATTTTACACCAAATTTGGTGTAAAAATTTGGTGTAATGGTTGGAGATGGCCTAAAGGAATGACAAGAAAGCTTGCCGACAATAATCAAGCCACTAGGACCCAATGAATCAATCATATGTTTCTTCCCCATTGCAAACTAAATTACAGCTTGCCGACAATAATCAAGCCACTAGGACCCAATGAATCAATCATATGTGTCTTCCCTATTGCAAACTAAATTATCATTGGTCTGTGCAGATTAAGTGCTCACCTCTAGAAGAAACAAAGACTAGATAGTGATTGTTCAAACTAATCAAAAAGCAACATAATCTTCTGAGTTATTCAGGGGCGACTTGAAATGCGAAATCTAATATCCATTTTTGGCCTAGTGATTAAGAACCATAAGTACTCTTTAATGAAGAATACTAGAACCAGGTCCAACATAATAGAAATCACATTGAATTTAGAGATTAAGTTCATATTTAACCCTTTCATTAGCTTGTTAGGTCAGATTTAATCATACAAGTATTTCTTTTTTTGCTTAACTTTAGAGATGGAGAAATGCAACCACTGCCAAAATTAGCTATACCCACATTCACCAAATTACCAGTGGGCTTGGAAACTTGATGATTCTAGGAAAATTAGTTCAACGCTTGTGATTAGCCATTACATGGGAATGGGATGGATGGCAGGGAAAGCTGAATTATACTAACAAACCCTTTTTTTTTTGTTGCCCACGAGGTATTGTAGAAGGGTCTCAACTATAGGAAGACACCTTTAAGCTATCTATTCTCAGACTAATCCCCGTTCGAACCGGGTAAGTCATTTGCGGGAAGTAAAGCTCTGACCCCAAGTTTTAAACGGCCGCATACATGAGGACGGTTCAAACTCGTAACCTTACTTAAGCCATAAGAGCCCCTTACCAACTCACCAACACCTTGGGATTCCCAACAAACCTGTTTATTAAACAATGTGAATCTTTGGAACACCTACTCGGTTATCACGTTGCAAGGTTGGCGGTGTTGCTTTGAAATTTCTCAGCAACAAAGCATTTGACCCATGCATGTTGTGTCTACTTACATTTTGTTAGTTTCCTCATTTCTAGAAGGATATTTTGTTTTCAGTTTTCACGAAGACCAAAGCGCTTCTAGATAGAGCATTTATTAATGTCTTCAATTCACTAGAGGATTTGGTGTCCCCTTGACCTAACCTCTACTTAAGCACATTTCTACCTTTCATTCTTCCCTTAATCCTGAGCCTTTTATTTATGTATAACATGAAGATTACAAGCCATCATCAGTAAACATCAAGTCATTTCAGTTCTTCACATTGATCGTAATTTTTACTTTTTAAAACATCATGACACATATTGGCATATTGCCCACGCCTTTACCTGTCATGGGAAGCGGGTGGCTGGCGTGGAGAAACAGAATCTTGTGTCACGTTTCAGAGAGACTTAACCAATAGAAGGCAATTCCATGGATTGACCTTATAAAATGCATCCCAATGTTTAACCCCGATGGCCTCTCATAATTGCCAACGCTACCAAATTTCTTGTGCTACACTGTAATGATTCGGACTTGTTTTAACTTCTTCAGCTCCAAATACCATTTGTTTTCCTCGACTCCATATCCCGATTACCTATCCACTTTAACTCACCTTTGCTCAACCCCAACACCTCCATCATCAACAACCCTTCTCTTAATTTCTCATGATTTCTATCGCTGCTGCATTTGCATTTTCATACATATACATAGGGAGTGAAAGTTGTTATCTTTCTCTCACTCATGGATTTGAGAGTTAACGGGACCATCTGGGTTACTCCCATCAAGCCTTACTCTAAAGTTTGTCTTCTAGATTTGGGGTCTGGCCGACGTGGATTTGGCTTCAACTTAATGTACAATTGCGATTTTGAGAAGTCTCATAAATGGCAATGCTGTTGTGCGGCTGTCTTCGCTCAAAGAGATATGACTCCTGTGGACGAAGAGAAGTCCTCCACTCCTGGGGTGGAGCCTTCTCGGACAACAGATAATTTTCAAGAAACGAAGTCCACGATATTCCACAGGGATTTGAGCCTTCTTCCTAGTGAGTTCGTCAAAACCGCAATTATGTAAAATATGTTCTTATTGACAAACAGCCCAATTGTTAGTATGACGGGAAATTCAATATTATTGTTGTGTACAGAATAAGCCTGCCTTCGTTTAAACGGACTGAATAAATGTTGATGTGGTTCAACACTGAATTAGCCTCATATATTAACTGTTATTTGAATTCCACGAGTTGCAGTTGATTGGAAAATGTGGATTAAGTTTTCGTCCCGATGTCTAATGACTGGACTTTCTTGAAATTCTCGTCTGAACGATGAGAATTATTGACACAAATACAAATACTTCGTTTCTCAAAGAAGGTAGAAGGCTAGGGAATGCTTTTGATTGAGAAACGCCAACAAATACATAAACGATAAGGTTTTGCTGCAATCACAGCTGTGTCATCAAGAAGTTATATATTCAATTATCGTTTTATGCATTAAAAGTAGAAAAGTCTATGGTCATATATTATGAGCTTCCAGCACATTGGTTTATTCGATGTTGTAATGAAGACAGGTACTTGTCAACACTTTATGGAAAGAATTTCAAGGCCTGCCACCGAAATCATAGCTCCTGGCAGATGCTTTGTGTCATATATTGAATCTTCCGGGAGTAGTTGTGTCTTTTGCCAACTTTTGAACTATTATTTGTAGTGTAGTAGTAGTGTATACTTATAATCTCTGTATAATTATATCCAAGGTATTAAGTGGTTTAACTATTGGGGTTGTGTATGGTTGACCTGAAATTATTTGGGATCCTCCTGGCTCATGTGTATTCTCTTAATTCTTCTATGCTTCAATTTGTGAATCAACTAATTTTGTATAAATTGCAGAACCATTGTCTGCAACAGATCTTTCTTCTCTTGATAATGGTATAAAAGTACGGGTTGCTTATCAGGTACTCAATTAAACATTCAGCATCTCCAAATATCTTATATCTTTTATGCTATTGCCATAGTCTATGTCTTCATTTTTTAGGGGTTACCAGGTGCATATAGTGAGGCTGCAGCTTTAAAAGCATACCCCAAATGTGAAACTGTTCCATGTGATCAGTTTGAAGATGCATTTAAGGTCTATTTGTCCCTGTTTGTTCATTATTTTTATTGAGCTATTCCACAAGCAAGTGTGATCTCTATCTGAATGTTTCCTGAGCAGGCAGTTGAACTCTGGTTGGTCGATAAAGCAGTCCTCCCAATTGAGAATTCATTGGGTGGCAGCATCCACCGTAATTATGACTTGCTCCTCCGTCATAGGCTGCACATAGTGGGGGAGGTGCAATTGGCAGTGAACCATTGCCTTTTGGGGTTGCCTGGCGTAAAGAAGAATGAGTTAAAACGTGTTTCCAGCCACCCACAGGTTGGCCATTCTTATCTTCCTCAAATCATTTACGGTTCTGTAACTTCTGTTTCTTTTGATACACGAGTTTTCCTTCTCACAGATATAAACGTTCTTCAAATATACCAAAAGAAATTCTATTAATGACAAAACTTTAAGAACAGTTCTTAATAAGGAAAAGCAACAGCTGTTTGGTGAAAAGCTAATTCTGTTAAGCCGTCAACTAAGTGTATATCTATATGTGCCTAATATCCAACCTGTGTGTCTTTTATGGTGCCAATATGAAATAAGAGAAAGAGGCTTTAAACTGAATCCTAACATAGGATCCAAAATTTTGTTTCCATTCTTCAGGATTAGTAGTTTAGTTGGTCAGAAAGCCACTTGTACATCTCTCTCCCTCTTGATATATGTTGGCTGCAAACTTCAACTGAAAATAAATTAGTTTGTTTAGAAGTAGTGGAGGTGATTACTTTCAGCTCTAAAATTGTTACATTCTTAACAAAATCCTGACTTGCAGGCACTTGCCCAATGTGAGATGATGTTGAGCAAGTTAGGTGTGGTAAGAGTTAGTGCTGAAGATACTGCTGGTGCTGCTCAGGTAATCATTAGATTCCTCTCGACCCACCCTTTTTGGTTAACCTTTGTTGATATAGGTTCTTATTTATATACTCAAGGGTATTGTACTCTACCACAGATGGTAGCTTTAAGTGGTATGAGAGATACTGGAGCTATTGCTAGTGCTCGGGCAGCAGAAATCTATGGGCTTGACATTCTTGCTGATAAAATACAAGTAACGCTGCTCCCTTAGCTTGTCTGTAAATGTGTATCATTTCATTCTGTTCAAGGAAACATTATGTTCCCTCTGGAACATATTGATGGAAGTTGGTAACAAAAGTTAAAAGATTGCAAATTCTTTAAGAGGATGTGCTTAACCAATGCCTATCAGTAATAAATTTGATAAGGAAGCAACAAGTGAGGAGCTGACGGATACTTTCTCTTACAAATAGTTAAAGGGAAGGGATTTGTCTTTAAAGGGCTTATGGAAACTATCTGTAATGAATACAACGCAAGTAAATGTTTTGTTGAACTTTATGAAAGTGAAGGAATTTACCATGTAAATGCAGCTGAGGGGTACTACAATTTTGGAATTATTGATGATTGGCATAGAAGTGAAACAAGTTTGTGTGCCAAAACATATCGAAGTACCTCCAATATTTTTGCAAGATAATCTGTAAGTATCAGTAAATAACTAGCTTAAAGTGTCACATTTGAATGAATACAAGAACCCGTAGTACTGAAGTATGTTTAGGCTTAGGCTCTTAACTTTTTTGTTCTTTTCTATTAATCTATCTTCAACGTGGAATTTTTCAATTACATAACTTTTGGTGGATAACTGTCAATGCCTTTTGAACTAAAACTTAAGTGGAAAGTTCTCAACATCAATCTTCTAATTTGGAAAGGATGGTTTATTATTCATGTTAATACTTGTTTTTAGCTGTATTAAATTACTTGTTTCAAGTCTGGTGTGCCCTGTATGTAGCAGGCTTCAATTTGATGTAATAACTGGACCATCACGCACATGATTAAGATGAGGACAATATCACCTGCTTTCTGATACTGAGTGAAAAACCTTTAGTTCATGCTTCAATGTTAATAGTAAAAGTTTTGCTTGAATTTTGTTTACGTAATCAGGATGAGAAGGACAATATTACCCACTTTCTGATACTTGCAAGAGAACCTATAATTCCAGGAACCGACAGACCCTACAAAGTAAGATTACCCTTTTTATTTTCCAATCAATATAAGAACAACCATCATTTTTACCAAGTTATTGCAACTCTTCTCTACCTAGACAAGCATTGTTTTCTCACTAGAAGAAGGTCCAGGAGTACTGTTCAAAGCGCTGGCAGTGTTTGCATTGAGGGAAATTAATTTGTCAAAGGTAGCTTTAAATGAAGTGGTCGATTTTATTGTTCAACTAATATATCAAATGTTCTAACTGTCTCTTGTTTCACTGAACACTTTCCAGATAGACAGCCGTCCACTGAAAAACCGTCCATTGAGAGTTGTTGATGATTCTAACAAAGGGAGTGCCAAGTAAGCAAAGATACATTTCTTGTGCTGTCATTAGTCTGCTCTGATCTTCTTGCTTTATTGGTGGTATATTTTTTATGATAGGTACTTCGACTATATTTTTTATGTTGACCTCGAAGCCTCTATGGCAGACCCTCGTGTGCAATATGCTTTGGGACATTTGCAGGTCAGTATATGTCTGGCATATTCTGGATGGAGAACACTTTGCTGCCTAAGTTCTTATAATCCCCATTTTTGTTTTGATTATGTACACTCCATCTCTATGATAGAACTGCTTCCTTATTTCTTTCTATGTTTTGGCTACTTCATCGTTTGGTTCCTTCCGTGAAGGGATAAATGCAACTTTCTATTTTCTTCAGTGTGCCGGCCCTGTTCTATTTTCCATTAACAGGCAAATATCTGTTCAATGCCCTCTTCAGGGCTGCCTGAGACCCAATTGATACTAGAATATGCTTCAACCATGTTCAGTCCATTCCCCTATAAACCTGCTTTCTTCTGTGTCTCGTTCCAAGTTGTATACAGTCATCTCTTTGTTCTCTCATGGTTCCTTTAGTTTGATAAAAGTTTTTTGCAGGAATTTGCTAGATTTCTCCGTGTCCTGGGCTGTTATCCTATGGAATCTGCTCTTTAGAAACCCGTCGTAATGTCTGACCGTTTATCAGACTAGAACGATGAGATAACCAATCAAGGCGTTCATATTGTACATAATTATTGTCCAACGGTATCTTGAATTTGTTAATATCAAAGCTCAGGAAATGTAATGTGGTGAGGTATTAAATAAAAACAAAGAAGGCTTTGCTTTTGAATGGATCTCTCTTCGAGTATATGGGTCATTTAGACAGTTACATTGAAACTTACTAAAAACTTGTCTGGATCTGATTTGAGGTACAAACAAATCCTCGTCTTTTGCAATATTTACTAACGCGGTGCTTCAATTCTTAAGCACAAAACTCTATAAATCAACATTGTTACGGCTTATGATTATTTTATTAATCAAAAATTAATTTTGTTGATTAGTCATTATATAACAAAATTGTTAATTTCTTAAATAGAATGAAATAAAAATTAAATACATGTGGCTTAACCTAATAATTAGATTTGAGTTGACATTAATTCTGTATATATTCACTAAGAATAAAGAGTTGAATGTGGGAAGTTGGAAACAATTGTAGACGGGACTCAGATCAAGTACTATAGAATAGTTTTTGTATAAGTAGCATTACTACGTTATGCTAAATGTATTTACAATATTTATGCTTTGTTTTGCTTCTCTATCTTGGAACTTTTTTATGTATTTTTTTTTAAGTTAGTGTAATAAATAAGAGTTGTCGGCTCTTTTTGTCGTTCATTTTACTTTCTTATTTAGAAGATTTTTTCAAAAAATTAAACTTTCATTTCAATTTTATTTTTAGTTTTTGTATTATATTTAGAAATTAGTCTTTATTTAAAAGAGATTACATTTTCAATTTAAGGAAATTCTGTTAAGAAAAAAAAGAAAATAATTATGAGTTATATCACCTAAGTAGTGCATGGAGAAAATTTAAAAACTGAAGGAGTAACTGTAACATAACAATGATCGCAATGCATTCGTGGGAATTTTAATCATAATCATTCAAATCCTTTTTAGATTTAGAAATTACTTACTAAAATGGGACTCACAAACAATTTGGGCCTTAGGGTAAATATGATAAAAGAACTTGAGTTTGATTCAACTTAAAAATTAATTAATAAATTTTAATTTAAAAAAAAACAATCTTTAAATTCATATTCCACTCAATTCATGGCTAATCATATCGCTCGGACCAAATGTTTTAAAAAATACTTATTTAAATCATCGGATAAGATAATGTAGAAGGCTTTCTAACTAAATTTAAGTACAATTCACTTTGCTTGGTTTTTTGACATATGTGTCGCTATAGCTATTACACGACGATTAATTATTTGTAGATAACTTTAAGATTATTTGTGATGTACTAAAAGATCCACTAAGTTGAATACATCAAGCGATTTCAATTTGATGGAGTAGACTTGGTAATTGAGTCAAGACTCCTTAAATAAGATGGTCATATATTTGTTTACCTAAACATAATAGTGGTTTAGGTATCACCTCCACTTAATGTTGAGCAAAACTCTTTGGTAAAAAGACTATAGATTCTAACCACTAACAAAGAAGACTTGTGGGTGAAGTGGATCGACCTGTACTTCTTTAAAAAAAATTAGCTTATAGAGCATCAAATTGAAGCCCCTAACCTCTATAGAGCATCAAATTGATGCCTCTAACCTCTTAGAGCCTGAGGTAAATCCTTCTCACAAAAGATGTAGTCCACTAAGTTATTAAGCATATTATAGTAGATGGTCATAACACATATTTTTGGTTTGACAATTGGCACGATTTGGGTCCCCTATATAAGTTAAATTAATTCCAACATCTCAAATATATTATCCTAATCCATACTAAAGTTAAGGCTCTGATCTATGGCAATTCTTAGTATTGGCCTTCCAATTCTATAAAGGGCTCATAAGGAATTATAGACAGGATGCTTGAATACTCTCTTGACTCTAACAGGCAAGACTTCATCATTTAGACTGAAGATAAATAGTTAAAATTTACCTCCAAGTATTGTACAAGAATCTTCCTTAGCCTTTAGGAAAAGAAAACATGGTCATGACTAGTGTAGGAAAGGATAATGTGCCTTTCCCATTCCTTCATTTTGTGGCTAGGTACTTAGGGGAGACTTAGTACTAAGTACAACATTAAATTTCTACTTCCTAATTCCCTATGTGCTCTTTACTCAATAGCCTAAGAGGATCTAGATCATGTATCTTTTAGATTTTGTCATACCTCAATCATTTAGATACGCATTCAATAACTCATTGGAACTTATTTCTCTGTTATAAATTGGAAAGACACTCTTTCTTGGATTAAGCATACAGTTCCATAATAAACAAAATCCAACTTTATTTACAATGGCTTTTGGAGCTTTGGTTTTTTCTTCATATGGTGTGAAAGAAACATAATGCTCATCTATAATGAAGCCACCAGTATGGTGATCATTTTATCAAACCTAAAGCCAAAATTAGAATGAATGTCATTGCTTGGAGCCTATCTAGACAAGTGACTCCTAAAATGCATATTGGATGGTGCTTATGAATAGGGCTATCCTTATGGAACTTACTTAGCATATCACTTATATGGAATGTTTAGATTTGCTTCCCTTGTATTGTCTTTATAATTAACAACAACTTTGTAACTAGCAACTGATTCCTTTAATGAATTTGTACCTTTTAAAACATTTAATGGAACTTAAATTTCTATTGCCTCATTTTTCTTAAACGAATTCAAGAATATAATAAATTTGGATTATTTAACAAATCAAATAACATAGCTTTAAAACCTTTAAATTACTCGACGCTAGTGTTACCTATTTAAAAAGCAAGAAAAACCAACCAATAAGAAAGATTTCTTTCTATTCAGGTTTAATTCCGAAACTAGTTGCTAACGAGTTTTTAAATTTAGTTCTTGACATATGCATGAAAGTCATTATTGCTATAATTATGAAAACTTGGGAAAGCTTAGATAAGCAAAGAAATCAAATAATAATAATAATAATTTAAGCTAATTTTCATACTATCTCACTGGAATATTGGACAACCACATGCCTTAGCTATTTAGCTAGTGCATTACAGAGGCCTATCAGTCTTGATGATTAGATAATTAAACTTAAAAGAATTAACTACGCCATATTATGAGTTGAGGTGGAGAGAAAATGGAATTGCCTTAGAAGTAGAAAATTATGAGATTGAATGAGAAAGGACAGATTAAGTAAGTGAAATCCATCTCATATCAATCGAAATTGTTAAAGCTAGAGAAGAAGGAATGACGACTAATTGGTAGAATATTTTATGTAGGCAACTTCAATGAATTACAAAAAAAAAACTATAGAAGAATTTGAGTAGACACATCATGACTCACTTGAGTCAAATAAGGAAGAAACAAGTTACTCTCCAGTTTAAGTTAATAACAAAAAATGGGGGAGATGGCTCGAATGAAGACTCAATATGAAACTCAAAGGGCCTTTCATATTATGGAAACTAGTAGAAAAGAACTAGTAAGTATTGCAACTTAAAAATGACTACTAGAAGAAACTAGTTTCCTAACAAAACCCAATCCAAGTAAGAAGGATACTGCCACCATTAAAGCAAAGTTATCCACTGTTAAAAGAAGACTATGAACAAAGAAGAATAATCAAGCAAGCTCAACTTCTCCCTGTCAATGTCTTTCTTATTATTGAATGTCATGGGACTTAATAGCCCTCATAAATGGCCAATAGTTAGGAATATTTTAAGGAAAAAAAGCCTTGTATGCCTTTTGAAAACAAAAATTAAAGATTTTTTGTTACTTATAATAAAAATAAAATAGAAATCTTGTAATTTTTCTCCATTAACCAATTGATACATTTCATAATAGCCTTATCAAATTCCCCTACTCTAATCAATATATTAGTAATCTATATAACAAATTTTACTCTCTAAAGGAGCTTTTTATAGAGAGAACTATAGAGAATTCAGATGTTGTCCTAATACTCTTGGATATTTTTAGGAACTTTAATATTATAATGTATTCTTACAAAGTTAAGAACTTAACAAGTGACTTAAGAGCATACACGAATCAAATTAGAGTGTCTAATTTAAGCTTTGGAGGCTTTTTCACTAAAGATAACAGGTAGGGTGGAGAATAGAGGATTAGAGAAAATTGGGTAAGTATTGGTTTATACAAATTGGATGACAAGTTTCTCCTATAGTGAAACTTTTCTTTAGAATATTATATGGTCAAATCATTATTACATAAAGGTGCATTACATACTCTAGATTAAGCCAATAAAGGCCCTATTTGGATTTTAAAAAAAACTCTTCAAAGCTCTGAGTTTGGCAGAAGTAGTAAGGAAAGGTATAAAAAGGAAAGTTGATGGTTATAAGTCATACATTTGTATGGGAAAATTAAATAGCATTAAACAAAATCTAAAGTTTCTAAAAAAAATATCAATTCCCTAGCATATAATTAGACGTTAGTGAGGCAAGAGAGGCTTTTAGTAAGGTGTATAATGATTTTTATAAATCCTCTAGCAATGAAGAGTTAAAAAATACAGAAAAGCAATAACTAAGCTATTACATCCAGGATTTGGAAACTTATAATAATCTTATTCTTCAAAATCAAAGGGTATATGGCTTATTAAGAGTGGCAGGAGTACTAAGTTTTTTTATAGTGCCGTTATTTCCAAAAGGAACTAAAACAAGATCAATATTTTGCATGATAAGCAAGGTAAGCCCCTTAATGATTATAAGGAACTTGAAATCTAGCTTTCGACGACTTCAAAGATCTTTTAATCTATTAGTAAAGATTCAACTTCTCATGAACTAAGATCCTTCTTTTTATCTCCACCAGACTCTATGCAAGTAGCTCTACTTGAATAATGCCTTTTTTTCAAAAGATCTAGAGTATAACTTAAGACCTGTAACCAAAATGATATTATAATTCTTCTTAAGCAATAAAATGCTAAGGGATATAAGCAAGACTATATATAAACCTAGTTCTTATGGTAATAAACCCAGACATATTCATAATTTCAGGATTATCTCTTATTGTAATATTATTTATAAACTCATTTCGAAAATGCTTACAAAGAGAGTAAAAGGAACTTTGACGAACCTAATTAATCCCATCCAAAGTGCTTCTGATTCAAGATCTTTTCAAGAATTATCATAATAAATTGTGAATCAAAAGTTATAACTTAAAAATTGACTTTCATAAGGCTTTTGATTCAATTGAATGAAGGTTTATACTCACTAGCCTAGAGCTATTTAGCTTTCTTAAACTTTTTACCAAGTGGATCCAACAATGTATTACCACTACATCATTAGATGTTCTTATGAATGTAGAGTTAACTAAACTATTCAATAACGTTAAAGGTTTGAGATAAGGGCACTCCTTGTCCCCATACTTAATTCACTTTTAATATTAAGGCTTTAACTAAACTAATATCCCTCAACATTGAGCTTTGTGGAGGGTTTAAGCATCACAATAAATTCAAAGGGCTTAAACTATTTAACGTTACATTTGTTGAGGATCTATAGTAGCTTTATAGGGCTAAGGCTCACTCATTGCAAATTTTGATGTAATATTTGCAAACATTTATAGAAATGTCTAATCTAAATATTAACCATTCAAAATTATTTTTTATCTATTGGGCCTTCAAATTTAGCAAATGAATTAGTTAGAATATTTGGCTGTCAAATTTAATAAACATCATTCAAATATCTTAAATTATCAATTACCATAAACAGACCATTATTCAGGGATTGTCAACCTTTGTTTGGTATAATTAACATGAGAAAGGGCATATGGTAGAATAAGTTCCTATCCTACAAGAACATTGCTACTTATGACATCAATACTTAATAATGCGTATAATTACTAGAGCTTTAATCTCATTTTACCAATGAAATTAGTTAAAGCTATAAAGAAGATTATAAGGAATTTCATTTTTCTAAGGAAAACAAACAATTTCATGTTATAAATAAAATTCTAATCATCAAGAGGATCTAGAAATTATTCTACGATAAGGAATCCATATAGGTAAGATGGATACAATCTCATTATTTAAAAGCAAATGGCTTTTGAAACCTAAAGGAAAAGCCTAAGAACTCATGGATATTAAAACAATTATTCGGATTGAGGTATTCCATAAGGCAAGAATTTAAAGCAATAGTTGATAATGGTAGTGATACTTGGTTTTGGTTGTACAATTGGAATAAATTAGAACCCTTGCACATAGCACCTGAGCAACTATTAATCAATTACTTATTGCCTGAGGAAACAAATGTCAAGGAGATTTTATATGGTGACCAATGATAGTGTAACTCAAGGGGCTTCTTAGCTATCAAGGAAAATCTCCTAAACTATTATCTTATTAAAAGCATATTAGACCTCATTACATAACTTAGGTATAAGTCTAAAAAATCAAAAAAAAATCCATGCCTAAATTTACTTAAGGAGCACTAAAAAAGAGTTAACTAGGTAGAATTAGTCTAGTCAAAATCCAATTTATTCAAAATTTCCTTATACTGTAGTTACAACAATAGCAACAACAATACCTTAGTAGAAGTTCCACTAAGGTGTCAAGTTTGGGAAGATCCAAAGTATACAACCTTGCCCTTAATTGATAGAGAGGTTATTTTTTATAGGCCCATAAAGAAAAAAAGATAAAAAAGACAAAAAGAAATAAGTTTTTGAGAACTATTTGTAAAAAATTACAGTAAAAAGATAAAAAATACATACAATATATAAAATAGAAAATAGATATAGAAATAGAAATAAAGAATAATAATAATTACATATTAAAATAATAAAAGTAAGAATAAAAATAAAAATAAAGGATAACAATAATAATATAATTAAATACTTACAAATAGAAATATAAAAATAGTACAATATAGATAGAACAAGATAAAGACTAAAAATATGAGATAAAATAATTAAAAAAACAAACAGACATAAGTAATTATATAAATAAATAATAAAATAAATAATGTAATAAATATAAACAAAAAATAAAAGATAAAACAAGTAAATAAATACACAAATAAGAAAGAAGACAAATACATAAATAAAACAAACAAGTCATTATAAGAGAATGATTAGGTTACATAAGGAAATGATTAAGTTAAATAACTATAAGGGAAGCATTATAGAATAAGAGTTTTGGCTAAATAACTATGAGAAAAAGAAGAACCTCTTTATATGAGATCCTTTAACCGTACCCTAATATGCCAAAGTTTCCTATTGAGGGTAAAGTCGTTGGTAAGTTCTAGTAAAGTCATATCATTCCTAATCACCTCGCTCTTGTTCTCCTTAGACCTTCTTCTTTTCCTCTTATAGTTCATAAATACAATTATCTTGCATCTTCTCACTGGCGCGTCAAGATATCACTTTTTAACGTGTTTGAACCACCTAATCATTGCTTCTCTAAATATTCTATCGATATTAGACACCCTTAGTTTGTATCTTATTAATACATTCTTGAATTTATTCCTTCTCGTAGCGTTGCATATCTAACAAAGCATCCCATCTTAGCCACCATTAATTTATGACTATGCACTTATTTGATGGGTCAATATTTTGTTCCATAAAGCGTGACTAACATAATTATTAGATGACAGAATTTACCTTTGAGCTTGAATTGTGTCTTCTTATCAGATAAAACCCATGATGCACTCCTCCATCTAAGCCACCCTAATCTAACATAGTGAGCTATGTCTTTATTGATCTCTCCATTACTTTAGATGATAGATCCTAGATATGTAATAACACTCTTTCTATGGTATAATTTCTAAACAAATCCTTAACTCCACATCGAAAGCCACCCTCTAACATCCCGTTACCCATATTGCGGCTAGAATAGAATATATGAGAGATGATTGGAAGACTAGAAAATGCATTTCATGTTCATGCATAATATGGCATGCACATATATGTGAACAATGAATATTTGCATATGAAAATGACTGTACATACATTCATGGACATTCCGGGTATAATTGTTTCTAAATGTGAGTTCTATTGAGAATTGTGATTTTATGTGTTGAAAATTGATTTAGAGAGTGTATTTGTTGATTTAGATTTTTTGGGATTTTTAGAGAAATTTCTAAAAATTGTTGGGTATTTTAGAATAGAAAATTTTGTTAGGTGGCAAAACTATTAATAAATGGTAGTAGAAATTTACGGTCAAATGGCAACGAAAATTTTCATAAATGACTTTGGGATTTATTGACAGATGTCGATTAAAATTTAGAGATAATTGGAGTAAGAATTGACTTTGATTGGACTAGTTAATAAGAAAAACTAGTTTAAAGTTATAAAAAAATTGGACATGTGGCAAGTGACAAGCCATGTCTTAAAGCCCACTACTCTTTTAATTTTAAAGACCCCCTTGTTTGTCTCTCACGATGCTTTTTATTTAAAAGAACCTAGGTGTTTTGTTTTTTTTTTGTTTTTTTCTTCTCTCCTTTGTGGCTTCTCTTCTCTTCTTCTTCTTGACTTTTATTCTTCAAATCTCCATTCACGTTGAACTAGCCCTCTCATCTTCCATTTGCTACTCCTTCACCTTGCTCTCTCTTTCATTCTCACCAAAAGCCTATTCCTTCCAACCCTCAAGATGGTAATGATTGTTGGTTGTAGGTGAAGTTAGGGATTTTTGATATTCTTAAAGAGAGTGAAGAATTGGAAATTAAATCAAGTAGCTTGTTAAATATCATGGGTTTGGTTAAATGAAGCATTTGTGATGATAGTTAGAGGTTAATGACATGAAATGGTGTTTTGTGTATGTATGTGTCATGGATGATGAAGAGTATTTAAATTTCTTGCTTATATATAGATGCTTGATGAGAAATGATTTATAGAGATGATTTAGAGGTTGAATGATCGTGACAAGGAGTTTTGTATATGCTAGAATGTTGGTGAAGAAATGAACACATATATATATATAGATGTTTTGTTTCATATAAATACTAAATAATGAGTTAGGAGTTGTTTTTATGGATGATTGATGTTGTATATGATGACTAAGAAATTATGAGTTACGCTACACATGTTTTAAGATGGATTGGATGTGAAAATGATGTTTTAATGAGAATTTGGAAGTTGATGAATAGGTATATGAACATTCCTGTTTTTAGGTTAATGATCAAATTTAGATCATGCTTCATTAGTAAATGATATTACGATGAAATGGAGTTGAGAATGAGGAGTAAATGAAGTAGAAAAGGGTGATCTTTGTAAAAGTTATGTTCAGAGTGAAATTTGGAAAGTTTGAAGATGATTGACTGGAAAATGTTCACTAAGTATTCCTCAGTCTTTTATCCATAACTTTCCCTCTAGTTATCCAAATGAGATGTTTATTGATTTTTATTAAACTAGAGACGTATGGTTACATTTTTTATGAAAACGTCAAATTCAAATTCTGTCTATAAGAGTCTCAAAATCTGATCTAAAGTTGAAAATTTGGGTATGCTTATGCGAAAGTTCGTTACAGCAAACTCCTTGCTTCACTGCAGCGAACTTGAAGGATTTGGCTAGAATTCCTCTCGGGTAAAGTTCACCACGGCCAACTCTTGGTTTCGCCGCAACGAACTTGTGAGATTTTTGCGAGAATTCTTGTCGAGAGGAGCTTGCCGCGGCAAACTTTTCTCTACACTAAACATGTGTTGGGACCCGATCCGGAAACCGGATCCCAACCGAAAAACGAAGGACGGAGGCGAAAAATGAAAAGCGAAAGCATCAAAAGCGAAAGCGGAAGTATCGAAACAAGGAAATACAGAGGCGAACGAAACGAATATGAATCAAATTATCGAATCGAAATAAATGATATGGACTATCACATTGAATAACAAAGTGGATCGAATCGAATCATACAAAGCGAACGAAATAATCGAACTGATACAAACACCGACATCCGTTGCAAACACGAAGCATAGCAAACTGATCGCGTTGGAAACCCTAAGACATTCCAAATCCGGTATAATTTTTTTTCTTTCTTTCTTTCTTTTCTTTTTCAATTTTTTTCATATTTATTCAAACTCATTCAAACAAAACAAATAATTTCCACTCTTGGAAATTCATCCTTATACAAATCTCAAATACTTAATCATATTCTTATATATCCATACAAGTTCCAAATCTCCTTTTTATCCCAATTATTATCGAAAATTCGGCAGCATAACGGCTGCATTTGACCTAACCCAAAACCTGCAAAGGTCTAAAAATACTTCTATATTTCCCAAATCAATCATACAATCATCAAAATCCACCGGACCCTCCGTCCGGGATCTCAGCATAACCAAACGCAAGCCTATTTCTAAAACACTTCAATAAATCACAATCAGTCAACTTCATCCAAACACAATCAAACACAATTCTAATCCTAACACTTCAATAATTCTCAATCGATCATACAAAATCTCAATCAATCCCATTCATAATTTAATACCATCATATTTCATATACAATTTATAATTCATGATCAAAATCAAATCCCATTCCTAAACAGACTCATACATCCATAATTCATAACTCAATCCGAACACGATCAAAACATATTCAATACACATTCACTATTTATATACAAATCCATTCATATTCACCTCAATACAATATACAATTCCATAATTTACTTACATATTCCGATTTCATAATCATACACAAACTCAAATCCATACTTAATTTCAGCATTTATTTACAATCCGAAAAGAATACACCAACATCAAACTTTACACATAAATACAAAACATGCACAAATCGAACTGAAATCGTGATCGTCTTCCATCCGATCTCCTGCTCGAAAACCTGGAGATGTGGATGAAAGAGGGGGGTGAGCTTTCGCTCCGTGGATAACATATTTATACTCGAAAATAAGCAAAAATCATTTCGTAAAAATGTTTA
>JAOTIZ010000002.1:15865303-15877140 GCA_027123425.1 Erythroxylum panamense | reverse complement strand
CCTTTTAGAGTCTTCAGCCTGGACACTGGGAGGTTGAACCCTGAAACTTATCAGTTCTTTGACACGGTGGAGAAGCACTATGGCATCCGCATTGAGTACATGTTTCCTGATGCTGTTGAAGTTCAAGCTTTGGTGAGGAGCAAGGGCCTTTTCTCATTCTATGAAGATGGGCACCAGGAATGCTGCCGTGTAAGGAAAGTGAGGCCATTAAGGAGGGCTCTTAAAGGGTTACGTGCCTGGATCACTGGTCAAAGGAAAGATCAGTCTCCAGGTACTAGGTCCGAAATTCCTGTTGTCCAGGTTGACCCCGTCTTTGAAGGAATGGAAGGTGGGGTTGGCAGTTTGATCAAGTGGAACCCAATGGCTAATGTTGAGGGCCGCGATGTATGGAACTTCGTACATGCCATGAATGTGCCGGTGAATACCTTGCATGCACAAGGCTACGTCTCAATTGGCTGCGAGCCTTGCACGAGGCCAGTCCTTCCAGGCCAGCATGAGAGAGAGGGAAGGTGGTGGTGGGAAGATGCCAAGGCTAAGGAATGTGGTCTCCATAAAGGAAATCTGAAACAGGACGGTGTTGCTCAACTTAATGGCAATAGCTCCAGTGCCAATGGAAGTGCCGCAGGCACAGATATTTTTGAGTCCCAAAACTTGGTCAACTTGAGCAGGGCTGGAATAGAGAATCTGTTGAGATTGGAGAGCCGCAAGGAGCCATGGGTGGTTGTGCTCTATGCTCCGTGGTGCCAATTCTGCCAAGCAATGGAAAGTTCCTATCTTGAATTGGCCGATAAGTTGGCCGGAAGTGGAGTGAAGGTTGGCAAATTCCAGGCTGATGGTGATCAGAAGGAGTTTGCAAAGAAGGAATTGCAGCTGGGGAGCTTCCCAACAATACTTTTCTTCCCTAAACATTTATCTACCCCAATCAAGTACCCATCTGAGAAGAGGGATGTAGATTCCTTGATGGCTTTCGTGAATGCTTTCCGGTAACAAAAGTTAACAGCTTTTTCGGAAATAGGAGTTGGAGTTATTTGAATATAGGGAATCAGGGTTAAAATTTTCCATTGGGCAATAATCTTGAAGCTGAAGCACAACTTAATTGTTTGCTTCATCTAGCACTTGTGGCCATGGCAACGTGATGTCTATAGTGTTGGGTACATGGTTCCTTTTTTGTTCCCCCTTTTTAGCTTATGTTTTGTCTGTACTTAGCTGTTGAGTTTTAGAGTTGTGCATTGGGTGGGGCAGACTAAGAGATTGTTTGGGACTCGGGAGAAGTTAAGTCTTATGAATTTATGAAATATAGAACCTTTATTACAAAGATATTCTACTCATTTTTTAGCCATTGTTTGATGGGCAAGAAATTTATGATTTACCTTTTGCATGGCTTAGTGTAAAGAGTCCAGAGCCATTTTCTTGAACACATTCAAGCCCTTTGGCGGACCAGGAGAAAGGGCACTATACTAGTGTGGTTTTTAACTAGTGAGAGGGTGTGTGGCTCAGTTTTGAATAATACTTGCCCCCACGAACCAGCGGCCGAAGTAACAATTTTTAGACTCTTGTTATCATGTTGTAATTCGTACCGGACATAGAGGACCTATTCAATTAAGCATCCTCGGATTCCAACTTTTCTGGAAAGAGCATCTCCGGTTTAAAGTGTTTAATCATTCAACCAAAAATTAAAAGATGAAATCATAAAAGTAACGGAATGAAAATCGTTTGAGTCACTAAAAGAAAAAAAGAAGCAGAAAGGGAACATGTGATCGTGGAGTACAAGTTTTCTGTGAAACTGTTCAAAGTGCTCGTGACTAGTTCAGCTGATTGTAAGAGTTACACCGTCTCCTTTGGTGATATATACAAACACAGCATAAATTTTCCTTACTGTATTGTATTAAAATGTATTATTTGTAGATATCTTTCCCAAGGTTGAATGGTAAAATAGACACTAGCAGAGTTTTACCGGCCGCAAGAATACAAAGAATGCCTGAAGGCTGCAAGTTGACGTGTGTCTGCGGGAAATGCAAGTGCCAGTGCCAGGCTGTTGAGGACTTGAACAGAACCACCTCCAAATCCAAGGTCCAGAGCATGGCCCGCCCATGTCAATCTACTCAAGTTACTATTTGCTTTCCTTTTCCAGCTTTTGCCCCAAATACTCACACTTAGCCTTTTGGTCTACAAGGTCAGTCTTGGCAATTTAAGTTATGTATCTTTAATCTAGCAACACGAATACGATTATTTCCAACCAAGAATCCAGTTGGAAGTAAACTGCTCGAGCACATTCATTCTCCTTTTGGAAGTGGTTGCTTTTTGTTCATGTCTTCTTGCTTCTTTCAAGTGCAGATCTGTTGGGTCAACAACCAGAACCCAAGTCTCAAACCAAACACCACCAGAGGAATTTCAATAGCAAAGTGGAGAAATTTTTGACCTTCGAAGATAATGCTAGAATCTGTAGCTGAATCAGAACCAGGGGATGAATTTGTAAAGCTCAAGCACCTAGTTAGCAATGGGAAACTCTAAGCTCAAAGTCCTTATCATTACAACCTTCTTCTTCGTCTTCTTCACATCATCACAAGGTAACTACCAGAAATTACTCTTTCATGTGAAACCAAAGACCTGAACTTTTTGTCTATCTCACCTTTTCCTGACCAATTTGCAGCAAAATCAATTATAAAGCAGCAGAAAGAAGCAGTAAACAACGAGCCATTTGTGGGTTTCAACATTGGCACAGATGTCTCCAATCTCTTATCAGCTACGGAGCTCGCTTCGTTTCTGCAATCTCAAAAGATAACTCATATCAGACTTTACGATGCTGACCCTGAAATCCTCAAAGCTTTGGCCAAAACCAAGATCCGGGTCATTATTAGCGTCCCTAACAACCAGCTTCTTGCTATTGGCTCCTCCAATGCCACAGCAGCCTCTTGGATTGGTCGCAATGTTGTTGCCTACTACCCTGAAACGTTAATAACAGCTGTTGCTGTTGGTGATGAGGTCTTGACAACAATTCCCTCTTCGTCCCCTTTACTTATGCCAGCAATTGAGTCACTTTATGGTGCTTTAGTTGCCGCAAATTTGCATAACCAGATCAAAATTTCCACTCCACACGCGGCTTCTATAATCCTCGATCCATTTCCACCTTCTCAGTCATTCTTTAACCAGAGTTGGAGCTCTGTCATGCTTCCTTTGCTACAGTTCCTGTCAAAAACTGGGTCTCCCTTGATGATGAATCTTTACCCTTACTATGTATTTATGCAGAATAAAGGGGTCGTGCCTCTTGATAATTCTTTGTTTAAGCCATTGACACCATCTAAAGAAATGGTTGATCCAAATACCTTGTTGCATTACACTAATGTCCTTGATGCTATGATTGATGCTGCATATTTTTCGATGAAGAACTTGAATATTACTGATGTTGAGGTTCTTGTTACTGAGACCGGGTGGCCGACAAAGGGAGATGCCAAGGAGCCTTATGCTACTGTTGACAATGCAGACACATATAACTCTAATCTGATTAAGCATGTTTTCGATCGTAGTGGGACTCCTCTGCATCCAGAAGTCACTTCTAGCGTGTATATATATGAGATGTTCAATGAGGACTTGAGGTCATCCCCTGTATCAGAAGCAAATTGGGGGTTATTTTATGGGAATTCAACTCCAGTTTATCTGCTTCATGTATCTGAGATGGGAACATTCTTGGCCAACGATACAACAAACCAGACGTACTGCATTGCGGTGGATGGTGTTGATTCAAAGACATTGCAGGCAGCTTTGGATTGGGCATGTGGACCAGGAAGGGCTAATTGCAGTGAAATTCAGCCTGGAGAAAATTGTTACCAGCCCAACAATGTGAAGAATCATGCCTCATATGCTTTTGATAGTTATTACCAGAAGGAAGGAAAGGCTTCTGGGTCCTGTGATTTCAAGGGTGCTGGCATGATCACCACCACTGACCCAAGTAAGTTTTTGTCCTTGAATTTTATTGGTACCAAATAGCTTGCCTGGCAGTTTTACACCTTTAAGCTAAAGGTAACAGAAGCACGCTCCAATCACAAACCATAGGATGCTCGCCAGGGCAAGCTGTGTGATTCCTACCGGACACACACACATGGGTTCTTGAGCGGCTGCCTTTTTTTTTTTTTTGATGTTAAGATAGCGATTAAATACGAAAATCATGATCAAAATTCTTACACTGCTTAAGGATAATATTCCAATTACTTCTCGGCCTTGCCCATCAATGATGAATGCCTGCAAGCGTGTCTATTATTGCCTTGTATTCAGAGAAAGTTGTCATATGCAAAATGGCGGTCCCTCCCTCGGTCTTAACTGGTGTTCGTATCTATTCCGATCTGACCCTTGTCTTCTTATTTCTAATATTTGCAGGCCATGGAAGCTGTATATTTCCTGGAAGGTAATTTATCTACTGAAAGTATCAAGTCTTAAGAGTTATGTCAAAAATATTACTTAATAAAAACAATATATGCTGTTGCTGCAGTAAGAAAATCAGCAATAAGACAAGGACAGTGGTGAACACAACTGCATCTAGCGGAGCTGGGGATAGTCTGAGAAGTAGCAGGTTAAATGCAAGGAAGAAGTTTTTAGATGCTTTATTGCCTGTAATTTTCTCTCTTCTGCTACACATTCCTTTTATAATGTCTTTTTGAGATTCAAAAATAAAGTTTATAATTTTTGGAGTGTGTTATGATCTGTGATTTATTTTAGATTCTTTCACGAGTAACAGTTGCAACCAAAAGTTCTGCTTATGGACTGGTGGGCTCTAATGAAGTTAGCCATAAGTTAAGCAGCGCCATCTATATTTAGGGCTAAAGGGAAGCATATTCGGGGCTCTAATAATTGCAAAGACGACCGCAGTATCTTACAAAGATATCACCTTTCCAGCAAGGAAACGTAAAACATATTTCTCGTTTTAACTGACATTTTCCTTCTGTTCTTCATTATATTCAACTTCTACTTCTAGTGTCTTAGGAGTAAATGAACATTGTTTCAGCGTTCTATTTTTTGCTGCTTTTCCTAACTCGTTCGGTAATCGCTATAAACCTTTGCCTTTCTCCAGAATGTCGAGTCATTCAGAAGTGAACAATGAATATACTGCAAAAATTGTAACATATTGTTGAAACAAACTGTAGAAATAAAAACAAGAGGTAAAGTGTTTAAAAGTCCAGCATATATTATATCATTGATTGCAACTTTTATATACAAGGAAAGATAACAAACTTTTCTATCAACTAGTCACTACTCTTTAGTGGTTAAAATAGATTGAGAAAATGCCGCTACTAACAGTTATAACAGCTACTAATTTAGGAAAAAAAAAACTTTGACTAAAAAAACTAGAAACTAACACTAACTAAAAGTCAGTCAGTTTGCATGCTGAAACTTAAATGCCAATGTCTAACACTCCTACTTGACATTTTGGTGACAAAGACCAATCCTTAGTCTTAGGTCTTCGAACCTTTCCTTTGGCAATAGCTTGGTGAAAATATCAGCTAGCTGGTTATCTGATGAGCAATAAAAAAGCATCACCTCATTAGATTGTTGAATTTCTCTGATGAAATGAAACTTGATCTTGATGTGTTTGGTTCGTCCATGAAATACTGGATTTTTTTAGATTGAGACTACTGAAAGATTGTCAAACATGATCCTGGTAGCTTCTGTTGTTCACCTCCCAAATCATTCAGCATCTTTCTTAATCAAATAGCTTGATTTACAGCATAGGCAACAACAACATATTCTACTTATGTTGTTGATTGAGTTGTAATTTCCTATTTTTTTGAGCTCTAACTAAAAAAACTTATGCCTAAAGAGAATAAATATCCAGACGTGCTACTAGAATCATCAATGCAGCCACCTTAATCATTGTCAATGTAGCCCACCAGCTTCGAGGTCTTTTCTATAGATGTTGGAAAGAGAATTCCAAGTGTTCTGGTACCTTTGATATATCTTAGCACTCTTTTTTTAGCTACGAAATGAGTGTCTCTAGGTGAATGCATGAACCTAGAGAGCACACTCATAGCAAACAAAATATCAAGCCTGCTTATTGTGAGGTATAGGAGATTGCCAATTAGACTTTTGTACATGCCTTCATCCACTTTTTCAGACTCCTCAACTTTGCCTAGCTTCAAACCAATTGACATGGGAGTACTCACTGCTTTACAATCTTACATCTTGAACCTATTTAGAATGTTAGAGACATATTTTTGCTGGCAAATAACAATGCTATCACTGAATTGTACTACTTCCATGCCTAAGAAGTACTTTATGACTCCAAGATCAGTCATATCAAAAACCTTCTCCATCTCTATCTTGAACTTTTGGATTAGTTCAATTTCACTTCCTGTAACAAGCATGTCATCAACATAAATGGAGACTAGTAAGAATTCACCTCCACTGTATTTTATATACAAAGTAGCTTCACTCTAACTCTTGTAAAAACCAAGGTGAATGAGATGACTATCCATCCTTTCATACCAAGCTCGTAAAGCTTGTTTTAGGCCATACAATGCTTTTTTTTTAAATATAGACATGGACTTCTTTACCAGGAATTGAAAAACCATCAAGCTGTTCTACATAGATTTCTTCAGTAAGAAACCCATTCAGAAAAGCCTATTTGACATCAAGCTGATGTATCTACTAGGAGTTGTGAGCTGTAAATACGATAAGATGCTTGATTGTATCATGCCTTGCCATTGGAGTGAAAGTTTCATGGTAGTCCACATCATACTGCTGAGCATGGCCTTTCATCACCAATCTGGCTTTATACTTGGAGGTCGAACCATCAGGTTTGAGTTTTGTTTTAAAAACTCATTTGGCTTTTATCACTTTGCAATTTTCAGGTCTATCAACAAGCTGTCAGGTTCTATTCTTGTTGATCATGTCCATTTCTGCTTGCATGGCTCTCCTCTATGCTTGAGAGCCTTATGCTTCAGCAAAGCATGTTGGTTCTATGATCATCAAGCTTCACCTCTAATAGACATCTACCAGAGTTTTGGTGCCCCTTATTGGTAAGTCATCTATCGGTTCATCTTCAACAAGTTGAGGTTGCTGTATTGGAAAGTCATCAAATTGAGAATTTTTCTAATTTTTCTAGTCCTACCTAGTTGTTTCTTCAAACTTCACATCCCTGCTCAACATTATACATTGTGTTTTTAAATTGAAAATTATGTAACCTTTGGAAGATGATCCATAGGCCATGAAGATGCCTTTATATGCTTTGTTGTCCAGCTTACTTCGTCTTTGTTCAGGTATGTGAAAGTAACATATGCTGCCAAATATTCTAAGATGATCTATTGCTAGTTTAGCACCACTCCAGGCTTCATAAGGAGTCTTGTTTTCCAGAGCTTTTGTAGGAAACCTGCTTAACAAATGCACAAATGTGTTGATTGCCTTTGCCTAGAACTGATTTGGTATTTGCTTCTCAATGAGAAGACACCTAGTCATCTCCATTACAGTCCCGTTCTTCCTTTCAAACACACCATTTTGCTCTGGTGTCTATGGTGTGATCAATTGATGTTTAATACTTGCATTGTTGCAAAAAGCAACAAATTGGCTAGAAATGTATTCTCCACCATTGTCAGACCTTATTGCTTTAATTTTGATATTACATTGATTCTCAACTAAAGCTTTAAACTGTTTAAAGAAATTAAAGACTTCACTTTTGAGTTTAATGAAATAAACCTAACACATTTTGGTGCAGTCATCAATAAAGAGGAGAAAGTACTTGTTATCACTCAAGGACTCAGTTTTCATTGGGCCACATACATCAGTGTGTATAAGTTGGAGTTTTTGGCTGGCTTTCTATGCTTGATTAGCTTGAAATGGTAGTCTATTTGCTTACCCTGTTGACAGGTTCCACTAATTTGAGCATCACACATGATTTTAGGTAAGTTTTCCACTAGGCCCTTCTTGTTCATCTCAGCAATGCTTCTATGATTGAAATGACCAAGCCTTTTGTGCCATAAATTTGCAATTGAATGTGTATCACCAATATAGGCATGCTTAGTCACTTTCTTCCAAGCTACTGCAAAACTTCTATTGTTCATCTTGACAGAGAACAATTCAACTCCAAAGGGATCAAAAATAGTACATTTGTGATCCCTAAAATGCAGTGAGTAATTCTTCTCAAGCATTTGCCCAACACTTAGTATATTTTGGTTGATTTAAGGTATGAAAAAGACACCAGAAATAGTTTTGATACCTAAAATTGTAGAAACAAGCGTCGTACCTTTGCTCTTGACTTGCACAAACTCACCGTATCCCACTTTAACTTTGGATTTGTAGGTTTTGTCAAGAACCCTGAACCCCTCAGCATCATTGCACAGGTGATGTGTATAACCACTATCAATTAGCCAAGCATCAGTAATGTCATTTGTAGATAAACAAGAAGCTACAAAGAGTTGCTCTTTTTGAGCATCAGTCGCTTCTGCCAATTGTGCTTATGGGAGTTTGTGGTCTTTGTTCATGAATTTACAGATTTTTGATATGTGCCCTTTCTGTTTACAATTGTCATACACTGCATTAGGCCTTCTCTAATAAAATTTATTTAGATGTGTGGTTCTTTGGCAGTGCTTGCAAGGTGGATAGGAATTCTGATTTGACCATTACTGCTGCTACCATCTATTTTTTTCTTGTTTCTTTTATTGAAATGTGACTTCCCTTTTTTAGGTTATTGTTTTTTCACAGAAAAAGTACCTTCAATGACTTTAGCCTGCCTTAGAGTCCTTCTTTGCTCTTGTGCTTAAAGACCACTCATCAACTTACTTAATGAAATCATGCTGATATCTTTAGACTCTTCAAGAGAGGAGATTTTTGACTTAAACCTCTCAGGAACAGTTACAAGAACTTTTTCAACAATTAATTTCTCTAGAAAATCCTCATCGAGTAGTCTAATGTTATTGACAATTAAAGAAATGCGATCAACATACCTGCCAATAGTTTCATATTCTTGCATGTGCAGAGACTCGAATACTCTTTTTAGGTTCAACACTTGCATTTGACATTTCTTGTCACTATGTTGGTATTCTTCCTTTAGCCTATCCCAAGCCTCCTTTGTTGTATTGCAAGCCATGATTCTGTAGAAGACATAATCTGCCATAGAATTCTGAATGAGTGACTTAGCTTTGGACTTCTTTACTTTCTTTTCACTGTTGAACTTGATTTGAGCCATAGTGGGATCTCTTGGTAGAGGAGGAATTGGCCTATTTTCTGTCACAGTTTCCCACAGATCATAGGCTTCTAAAAAAACCTGCATCTTCACTGACCAAATGTGATAGTTTTCATCGGTGAAGATGACATGAGTGTTTAAAGAGAGACTGTTGGATGCCATTGGTTTGTTGTTTGAAAAAGTTTTGGTCTTGTAAGATTAACTGAAGCTTTGATACTACTGTTGAAACAAACTGTAGAAATAAAAAAAGGGGTTAAGTGTTTAAAATTCCAGCATATATTATTCCATTGATTGTAGCCTTTATGTACAAGGAAAAATAACAAAATTTCCTATCAACTAGCCACTACTCTTTAGTGGTTAAAACAAATTAAGAAAATGCCGCCACTAATAGCTATAGTAGCCACTAATTCAATGCGTTTGATAAAAGAAAAAACTAGAAACTGACACTAATTGAAAATCAGTTAGTTTCCATACTGGAACTAAAATGCCAATGTCTAACAATCCTCCTTGGCATTTTGGTGACAAATACCAATCCTTAGCGTCAGGTCTTCGAACTTTTCCTTTGGCAATGACTTGGTGAAAATATCAACTAGCTGGTTCTCTAATGAGTAATGAACAAGCATCACTTCATTGGATTGTTGAACTTCTATGATGAAATGAAACTTGATATTGATGTGTTTGGTTCGTCCATGAGATATTGGATTTTTTAAGATTGAGACTACTAAAATATTGTCACATCTACTAAAATATTGTCACATATGATACTGGTAGCTTCTATTTGTTTGCTTGCCAAATCATTTAGCATCTTTCTTAACCAAATAGCTTGATTTACAGCAGAGGCAGTTCTTGAGCTCCAACTAAAAAAACATGTTCCTAAAGAGAATAAATATCCAGATGTGCTTCTGGAATCATCAATGCAGCCACCCCAATCATTGACAGTGTAGCCCACCAGCTTCTAGGTCTTTTCTGTAGATGTTGGAAAGGGAATTCCAAGTGTTCTGGTGCCTTTGATGTATCTTAGCTCTCTTGTTACATCTACAAAATGAGTGTCTCTAGGTGAATGCATGAACCTAGAGAGCACACTCACAGCAAACAAAATATCAGGCCTGCTTGCTTTGAGATATAGGCAATGTTTTAAAAATCAGGCCGAACCGATCGGTCAGATCGGAGAATCAGTGACCCGGAGCATGAAACAGTTTGGTTTAGCTCTTATTTTTTATGAGTGATTGGCCCGTTTATTTTATGGCCAGACTAGTAAAAACCTCTGAACCGATATAAGAAAGGATCAGCCGGTTCATTTAAAATGCCTTTATTTTAGAAAGTAAAAGGCTAAAAATCAAAAGTTCAAAACTTAGAAGGAACTACGAACAGAAGCAAGATGCTGCCACTCTCTCTCAAGCCTCATCTTAGCCATTGCCATTGTTCGCTCTTCATCTTAGCAGGTCAAGTTTCTCTTTCTTTATCTCTCTCTCACGCCTATCTCTTTCTCTTAATAAGTTTGTTTTTTTATTTTTCCTATGCTTCTCCTAGGAATTTGGTTCATTTATTTCGGATTCATTATCTCTCTCTTTCTCTTTGGGTATGTCTTTGTTTCTATATTCAAGCTTTGAATTTGATTAATAATTCTTAAAACTATCTTTCATTTCTCTTTTGACTTAACTTTTTAGTCTTCACTATTATTATACTCCTTTTATCTACTAGACTAGTCTTGTCAAACTTATGTTGTGCAGAGTCCCTCTCCTACGTGCAAACAACAATATTAATGATTAGAAAGAAACAAAATTCATATGGTAATATCTAAAGTTCTATGCAAATTTAGCAAATTTTATTACTTGATGCCTTTATCTAATAACATTTTTTCAAAGAACGGTCTAAATTTTGGTCATTCTTGGTTTAAATCTGATTATGGAATTTATTTAATTCTAATTATGGACAAGTTTTTTTAAAATCACATATTTTTTGTATTTTTCTAGTTTTGTCTTAATTAGATCATTAGATGTAAGAATTTACTTGCTATAATTTGTATCACCTAATAACTTGCTGTGAGTAACTTACCTATATAAAAGCTAGTTTGGTACATAATCTATTATCTAGTTAGTGGTCTTGCTAAGAAATTTGTGATTAGAGAGATTTAATCCTATATAGGAATATGACATTATAAAATTTGTGTAATTTTTATAGGAAGTTCAGAATTTAGAAATATGGATATTCCTAATGAGATTAGTACTCCAAATGATTCGAATACTCCTAATCCTAACACATAATCATCCGGATAGCAATCCACAACGAACTCATTTAATCCACATCACCAAAAAACCGATCCTATATGGGAATATTTTTCTTTGCATAAAGAGGGCGTTATTAATATATTTATTTATCTACATTGCTCATTTTTTTTAGAGGAGGTGGCATAAATAGGATGAAACAACATCTTATTGGTGTACTTGATCAAATAAGTTCTTGTAACAAGGTTAGTCATGATGTCCGTCAAAAAATGTTAGAGTCATTAAGGCAAGTGCAACAAAAGAAGCAAAATGAGGATTTGAATGAAGCATATGGTGATCAACCTGAATCTTAAGAGGAAATTCAAGAACTACAACAAACGTGTTCAACTAAGAGACAAGCACTTGGTAAATGCAAAGAGAAAAGGAAAGCTGTTGATATGGAAATA
>JAOTIZ010000002.1:15824312-15845601 GCA_027123425.1 Erythroxylum panamense | reverse complement strand
GTAAATTACATAAATTCATATATATATATATATATATATATATATATATATATGTTATGAACATGTATGTAAATTGAGAATATTTAGCTAGGTTTTATGGTATTTCCTTATATAGGCACATAGATCTTGGAATCTGGGAAAGTCCTGGAATAATTTTTTTTGCTTTCCGCACCTCATGTATATGATACTCGTACTGGGATTTTCTTACAGTGGTATTAGAGCCACTTGTGTCTTGAAAAAGGAGAAACCATAACATGTGTGATGTTGCCGATTGGTTGTGATAGTTATGCATTCTGATTGTTTTGAATTCGAAATCAGTATAGAGATATTGTTTTCGAAATTTTCTTGCCCAGATTTGCTCATGAGATGGTGCTGAATGTGTCTGTAGAAGGACAAAATTTATCAATGTGATTTGATATGTTTTTGCTAATTAATTCCCTACTGTTCTTGTTGTTGTGTTTATGCACATCACATGAACAAGCATGCTTGCAAATTCTAGAATAAATTCTAGATGGGATTTTCTTTCACAACCTCTTTCTAAGATGTTTATGAATATTTATGAAGATGAATTTTTTTTGAGGTGATTGGATATTTATTTGAGAATTTTTTTTGTGTTGTTGGGAATGTCTGTGTTGAGGAACACAGATTCTGGATTAGCTTGGTTGCTGAGGTTGGTTGAGTTTTTCTTGGAAAAAAATTCTGAAAAAATTCATGGAACATTTTATAACCTCTATAATTTTTTCAGCATTTATTGAAATTGATTCAATGATTTTTCAAGCAAAATACAGAGCTGGAGATTTTTGAGAAAACTGCTGGACCTAGTTTGTTTGAAGTGGTGATTGTGTGTTTTCTTGGTTTCAATGCCTCGGATCATTTTTTATGTGATCAGATATTTGTTACTTTGATATTGTAAAAAAATCGAATGTCAAATATGTCATATTAGCGTCTCATTAAAATATTCAGTTGTCTTGATTGTTTTGGCTGTCACTAGTTATGTGACAAGTGTTGAAGTATTCTTGGTGAAGTAGAGACTACCTAGAGATACTTAGGATGATAGTTTGATGTTCTCAAATTATTTGGAAATCTAAGAGAATAATATCGTATTAATTTATTTCAAGTATTTCATATCTAGTATGACTAGATATGGCAAGCTTAACACAATTTAAGTGTTTAATTAGTACATCAGAGTAGAGGTATTACACTTGGTATATTGGTATTTTAAATTGTAATTGAAAACATACGGATTGATAAATTAGCCAATGTCAACATTAGAAAGCAATTCGATTCCAGAGCTGAATTGAACGTTAAATCTTTAGATGCATAACATGTTACAACCTATATAGGAAAACTTGTGAGATGGTTGCATTAAAGAATGCATGTTAGGATTGGTTAGGTGGGATGATGGATGATTATGGATATAGATTCAATGTGATTAATGAAACGCCCTAAATCATTCCTACGTCATTGTGCTATAATCCTACAACTTAGATGAGACTAAAGTATGAAATCCCTCACACATAATATGAAAACTAACACCTTCCATTAATATAGGGAGAACCAGAATTCTTTTAGAGTTAGGGTTGTTGGTTAAACCCAAGCTCGCTCTATACGGATATATTCAAACCATGGAAATAAGATTTTCAGATTAATAGGTCGGTTTTCACTAGAAGCGTTTATTTATTGAGTAAACTCAAGGTCAATGCAGATAGAGGAACAATTGGGTAGTATACATTAGATGTACGTATATCAAGAGTTGATAACCCAATGTGTGTGCATATATCACGAGTTGATAGCACTAGATGATAGTTGCATCAATAATGCAATTGATATGACCGATACCTGCCGATTGATCTAAGGTAGCTTATTGGGTAAATCCAAGGTCATTTTTAGTAATGTCCGATAAAGACCCATTAGGACACCTTGTCATAAATTTTTTTGGATTTGTAGTAAGGGTTATGGATTCTTTGAAACTAATGGGAGCCAAATGCATACCATGCAATTCCTTGTGGGTAGTTACCATTTCTATATATCCACATAAATTCAAGCTTCCATTGCACTACTCTGAGTCATCTGAAAATTTTACTTGTAGGGACTAAGACTTAAGAGCTTTCAATATGTCATAAATCACTCCCTGAACCATATCCCAATGTATAATAACTATGTGCTCAGTAACATCATTCGTTAAGATAACTACATCATCAGATGTGCACTCATAACAATTGATCAACTTAACGTTGAGAACTTCTACATATGTCACAATCATTTATTTCATCTTACTTGAGTATGTTCTCAATTAATTTAGAAATATAAGATACATAACTATAATGAAAATTTGATCTTAAATCCACTATTATAACCTTATACTAAATCATAAGATCTTAACACGATAATTATACAACCATTCCAGTTTCAAGTTCAACCTCTCAGGGTAATAGTAAATTTTAATTTTCTTCTAACATTGCTTGTACAGTTTAAATCTTATCATTTCTACCAATATCTCTCAGTTGATCCAAAAAAATATATTCACATCCATATCAATTCAAATGTATACAACCACAGCTCAATTCTGATGTCATATTCAATAATATAGGTATGAATACGAATACACTGAATCTATGTTTAACATCTTAAACCATGTAATGTCTCCTATACTTATAATAAATACTCAATCATAGAGTCTTTACTAACATATCATCATTCTTCTTATTGATTCTAACAGTTCAGACTCTTAAAGAATGTTTATGCGTGTGAATTATTAAAATGAAACTAATACTGGGGATCAGTTGCCTCTACATGCTATGATATAGTTAAATGCATGTAACTTGACATATATTATGATAAATGCTCATATAAGATGCTAAACCTAGGCTCTGATACTAAAATGTAACATACCACCCCCATATGCCTGAATGTATCGATGAGTATTTAAGAACATACTCTACGAGAATGGCATGTTAAGATGATCAAATCAATTCATTAAAATAATCACACATGTTGCTAGCATTTCAATAGTCATTTCATTCCAATTTCATTCATGAACATATAGGGTTGCAATTGTCATTACATTTCGAATTTCACATGTACAATGTACAACAGTTGAGAGATGCAATCCTTGATACAAACTAACTAAAATAATTGTAGGTGCAACTGATCCTGACACTGACCTATGTCCAAATGCAGTAGTTATACTTCAACTAGACTAGCTAGATCTCTTTTGGACCTGAAAAGCAATGTTGCAAATTTGACGAGTTTGCAAACTCAGTTAGTGAACCATCATCGATGTGCTTACTCATGTCAAAACACAAGACAAATCATAATCTAAATCATAAGCAAATCATATCATCCAATATTGAATACCACATCATAATTTATCATGCCTTACAAGCACAACTTGTATACAACATTTCACTTCACTATTTCAGAACAATCCAAGAATTCATTTCAATCATCCATATGATACATATCAAGTCGTAGATGCAAATGCACATATGACTCCATCCATTTTTACTTTGTTGTGCCCGAGTGCCTATTTATAGTCTCGTATCCATTGTGAATACCAGGCTCATTGATAATTGAGCCTGAGGCTCTTTTATGTACATTTCTACGCTTAAAGCTTTTTTTTCACATTGATTACTCCGGTCACAACTCCTTTATCTAATCATGCATATCAACGTGATGGAATGCATTAATTAACATATTATACTATCAATGCCTTTCATTTAATGTGCTCAGTCATTTATCACATTCTCATATTTGAGTCTGGCATTCAACATTCAATTAAGCAAATATTTTCCATATTCATGTACAATTAGAAAGCACTTCTGATACAATCTCGAATACCAAACTCCTTAGACCAACAATGTCTGGAATCAAGACAATCATATAAATATCAGTTCAATAATTAAAATTTAACTAAAAACAATTCAATCATAGTGAGAAAACATCTAGGTTAACTCACTACACATACGATTCAAATAGAAGCACATATAATTGGAATTTACACATCTGGGTTGACTAACAGTACGCTCCAGATATGCTATTGCCTTAACAATCTAACAATTTTTGGCTGTTGATGATCAACTTGTATGTCTATCATCATGCAATACACACATATTTCACACATCATTAAGTTGTTCAATCAAACGAATATTCAATCAGTTAGATGTATATGTGTCATGTTCAATGTATGCTCAATTAACTTTTTCAGGTATGTATCCTTATTTACAAATCTTGACATTCATACATTATAGCTTGAATATAAATAATTAGTAATTAGATTTATGCCTTAAATAAACTTGATTACTCTCAATTCATCAATCATACATTCACCAATCCCTTTCTGGCATTATATAAATATTCACACAATTTCCCAATTCTCATTCAATCATACCTAATTAACATTACTCAAATCCTTTAGATCACATTTACATTTATAAGAACACCTTCCTTCCATTAATAATTTATAAATTCTAGATTTAGATACCTTGATCTCAAACAATCCATTCCTTAACTTATAACATCAATTAACATCCTAGACTTATCAAACCCTTAACCAATTAATCAAGCAACTATCTAAGTTCATTTCAAGCCTCAATCAAGTCCAAATACACCAATGTAAAGTAACTTATCCTTATTTGTTTCAATAATTACACAAAACAAAATTTTCTCACCTCAAAGCATTACCCACAATCGTGGGAAGAAGCTAATGCAGCTTCTATGATCGTGGGATGAGTGAATTGAAGGTTCATCACCCTTTTCCTTCAATTTTTTTTCCAGATTTTAACACCTTTATAATAATCCATTAATTATACCTCACTTATACCTTAATTCTACTTCAATTCCACATCAATTTCATCTCCAATTCCAACTTAAAATCATTCAATTCGTAGCTCATAAATTATTTATTTTTCATGCATCAACACAAAATAGAACTATCATTCACTATCATACATGGAGTCCTAGTTCTTTCCCATTTTATGAATACTACACTAGTACCTTTCTTAAACATAAATTCACCCTCATTACATTTCAAATCTCAAACCAATTTACCCATATAACAACCTATAACATACGGTTTTTATACATCAGGAACAAAACATAAAAGTATCCAAGTTCATCCATTATATTCCAACATACTTCATCATTAACATCATATACAATCCATCCCAATTCAATCATCATAATCTTTCTATTATAGCATGCTATAAAGATCAGTACTTTACTTACTTGTTTAGCTCAGGTTCCACCTCAATTCATCAAGTCTAACGTAACTCTCCATGCATGCAAGATCATCTCAAATTCGAGGGTAGAACTAGACAGAATTCAGGCAGAGAATCAAAGCTATGAAGGAGAAGTGAGTTTCGGTGGTGAGAGGGAGGAAGAAGGAGAAGGAAGATGGTAGAAACAAGAGAAAAGATGACCATACATAAGTGTTGGTGTCGTGGGTTGCAAGTGTGTGGCAAGTATTAAGACATTTGTCATGTAAAGAGTCATGCTACATGTCTTCTTCTTTAACTACCAAATGTCACTCCATAACTAGTCCATTTGTCTCATATTTCCCTAAGCCATTTGTCACCCAATTATACCACCATTTGTCACATATTTATTCAAGCCAGTCACTCTATTACTAGTGCCATGTGTCACTATTTTATAGGTCTAGTCACCCTAAATTTTCATATATCAATTTATCTTACCATTTAACATTTTTCCTAGAATAGATGCACATATCACTTCATCAATCTCCCATTTGTAACAATTAATTTCAATTTACTAACTATAATCCATCAATTCTTGTTATTAGTTATTCAAAATACAAGACAATGGAAATACACATTCGTATCACATCCATTTTAGTTCCATACCCCAGAATATGTCAATTGAGTGCATATACTATCTTTACATTATTTTCTAAATTATAATTCATGTGTGTATGCTATTATTATGCATATGAATACAATCATAAAGTTATGTTGTAAATGTACCAAATGCATTCTATATGATGCCACTTATGTGAACCAGTAGTTTAACACTTTAACCCTTCAACAATTTAAAAGATGGGATATTACAATTAAGATATTGTTTCCATTTGATATGCATATGGATAACAAATGCGTATTTAAATATTTCCTATGTAATTGTATTTCTATGCACGATAAATATACAAATCAGTAAGATGTAAAAAATAATAAAGTTGTTTTTACACAACTATAAAATGAATATAAATTAATACGTAATATATATTTGAAAGTCAAATTCTCTTCTTAAAGTACATATTACTTTTTAAATTTTATATTATATATTGATTGTATGGTAAAAACTTAATATTTTTGTGAGTATAAACTTTTAACAAGTGGAATAATTATGATCATCTTCTTATAAATACAATATTTTTAGTTATTAAATTATGGTACATTATACATACAACTGTACCAAATAGTTAAAGAAATGAATAAAATTGAGCTTAACTTAGATTTTTATCATTAAATGTTATGTTAATAAGATAAATATAAAAACTTGCATTTTACATCAAATGAAAATATTTAATGATGTATAAATTTTTAATAAAAAATTTAAATCAAGAATCATGCATCATTTACTAAAAATAATATTTAAAATATATTACATTTAGTTAGAAATCTTTATTAAAGTTAAATAAATTATTTAATTAATTATTGTATCTCATTCATTAGAAAAATTAGAAGTGTTTCCTTTGAGATTTATTGGTTGTTAAAATTTGGAAAAAAGTATACACACACACACACACACACACACACACACACACACACACAAAAACACACACACATACGCACACACACACACACCACACACACACACACTGTAATATCCTAGTTCGATTATTATACTGTGTAATGTGTTGTACATGCATTTTATAGAGTATACTCTATTTATGGTGTACTGGAGTAATCTAAGCGTTTAAATGTATTATTGAGGTTATAACAGAGATCTCGGATAAACCAGAGATGGTTTTGGACTCGACTGAAATTTCTTAAATTTTTTTTGAAAATAAAGCTACAGAATGAGTCCAAACGAGCTTTAAAAGGCCCGAAATGTGCTTTGAAGATTTAGGTGATACTTTTGAACAAACTCTGGATGATTTCAGTGACATTTACTGATTTTTTGATTCAATCCAAAAATTCTTTTGGGCAACTGAAAAGTTACCAAATAATTCAAAATACGATGAAAAGCTCCAGAATTAGGATTGGAGCCCATAGGAATTGAAACAAGTCAAAACTGAGGTTGTTTAAATAGAATTCTGGTAATCCGAAATTATTAGACTAAAATGTCCTTTTTGGAAAATAATGGGTATTGATGATTTTAAACCCATTCAAAATTTTGAAAAGCATCCAATCAATAAATATTGACCCTAGTTAGAGTATTTCATGGCCAATTTGAAAATAAGATGGTTGTGGAATGTTTTCTAGATTTAATCCAGTTAGTTGGTCAATTAAATTCCTTAAAGGGTAATTTGTTTTGTTTGTACTAATTAAGCGCAATTTGGTCTTTTTACATGATATTAGTGGTTTGATGAGTCATTAGAGATGACAATGAGATGATGACATGTGTTTGATGAGTCATTAGTGATGACAAATAGGAAGGTTACATGTGTAATCCATTAAATGAATATAAAAAAGCAAAACTTAAGACATTTTACTTATTTCTTTCAACATAAGCGTAAGAATAATTAGAGAGTAACGTGAAAGACAAAAAAAGAAAGGGAAAAGAAGAGAAGTCAGGGGTGAACATCGACCAGGGAGAGAGGAAGAAGAGTGTAGTCATTTTTTATGGAATTTGATGGCGATTTGGAGCAATATTGAAGTATTCATCAAATACTCAAAAGATTTGAGGAACAAATGGTAAGTTTCCTAGCTTAAATTTCTAATTTTTATGGGTTTTTTTTCAGTGAGATGGATGTGTTTAAGATCAATGTTTTCTTGGTATTACTTTAATGTTTCTTTGTGTAGAATTAGTTGAATATAACCAAAGAGGAATGTGTAGTGGGATTCTGTCTTAGGTTAACTTAAACCAGTGACAATGTAGGGACGTGATTTTAATTGGATTTGAAACCTAAGACATATTACTAAAATATCTAGATATAGACCTAAACCTAATTTGGGATGAATGATATTGAAATTTGAGATCGAAAGTTGTAACCTGATACTACCCCTTGTTGAAACAACTTGTGATATTTGGTTCATTTTTCATGATTTAGAAGTTTAAATGGCATGAATTTTCATAATATAGAAACTAGAGACATAAGGGAACAAATGTGTAGAAGACCTCAAAACATAATTTGAACATTTACTATGTGAAAATTAAGGAATAAATGGAGTTATGGATTTTGGACGTGGGTCATAACCGTGACTCATCATGTATGATTTTGATATGATAAATTAAATTGGGTGAGATTGTGTTTTGTTTGGAACTAAATGCCTAAGCGAAATGCGTTTTGTGTAGGTAAAGGAAAGTCACCGAACGCATGAGTTTGCTTAGAGATAAGTTCGCAAAATAGTGAGTGTATGTTAATTGTTTTATATGACTTAATTCTTTGTAAAAGAATTGATGACATATGAGTATTCGATAAATTGAGTTTATGTAATTGGTTTTCATTTGATCATGAAATGAATATTTATATTGAGTTTTATGCAAAACATGTTTTACAAGTGAATATTGCTAGCATAAGTGTATGCTTAGGTAATAAATGAGTTGTAATTTGAAAGTTAAATTTTATATGATTAGGAGTTACATTGACATAATTCACTTATGAATCCTCCCATACTTGATTTAGAAATAAAATGACTCGTAAATGTAAGAGTTGCTTTTGCCTATGGTACACCGGTAGGCTCTACACATGTTATTATACTGGTGTATTTACAGTGGTTAACCTATTACAGGTAAGCGATGTAGAACTAACTCTGTAAATAGTGGTTAACTAGTCATGGGTAAATGATGTAGAACCAACTCCGTGATTTGTTATGAGTAAGTGATGTAAAACCAGCTTCGTAACTACCGATATATAGCGGTTAACGTATTACAAGTAAGTAATGTAGAACCAGCTCTGTAGCTAGTGATTAACTGATCGGGGGTAAGCGATGCAGAACCAACTCCGTGACTTTAGGCCTAGTGTATTGTATGGTAAAGAAACTAGTGGTGGGCTATGCTGACTACGGAAAGTCATAAAAATAGTAATTTCGCTACTATTTATGTTGAAAATGATTTGAGAGGTACCGTATGGTACCAATTCTCGTGGTTTACTTAGTTTTTAGTATTAAAGTTTTTCTAGAAAACTTATTACCACCACTATTTATTGATTAAGGAAAGTGGAAAATGAAAAATTTTATACGACGAGTTTAATTTTGCAAAGCATTTTGAATTAGTATAGAACATTGTAGTTATAGAAAATGTTATAGATTGTTATAGAAAATGTTATAGATTGTTATAGAAAAATTTTATACGACGAGTTTAATTTTGCAAAGCATTTCGAGTTTAATTGATGATGCACGAATAAATTGTTATAGAAAATGTTTTACCATGAGCTTTATAATTGTATAGAACATTGTAGTTATATTGTTATAAAAAGTTCATTTATCTTGTAAATTGATTACACTTATTGAGTTCGTTTAGCTCACCTTTATTTTTATGTTTTTAAACAAACTATGCGTATAGGTGATGTAGTAATTGGGATTCCACCTCAAGATTAGTTGTATTGTTCAGTGCTGCTATTCTTGTGTCATTTTGCTAAGTACATTTGTGTAAAGAATGGATGTTTATAACAGAATAAATGAAATGCATGAATATGTATTAAATTTTAGAAGTTTATTATAGTGACTGTTGAGAATTATTTGTTTGGGTTATTTATGAGTGGACTTAAAGTCCAAAAAATTTGTAGTTGAGATTGGTCTGAATATAGAAGTGTTTTCAAATTTTTCAGGGCTTTTAAAAATTTTGGGAATGTCAAAATGCAGTCATTATACTGCTGAAATTTTCAATAAAATGATAAAAAAAAGATCCCACTATTTTTCGTGCTTTTAATTATTAAAGTATAAAAGTTTTTAAACAGTTGAATGACTTGGCCTTGCGAGAACCCTTCGGTCGAGTCAGATATTGATTGGAGGGCTATTGTGGGGTCGTCAAAGGCCTCCACTCATGTTCCAAATGGGGAATTCCAGGATGGGTCCTTTCACACACACACACACACACACATGGTATTTAGGCAAAGTGTCACTTTTGGTCAAAATTATTGGATTTGGACAACAAACATTAAACTCTTAATGCATACTATCACATGATTCAATACATATAATCTAACATTCAATGTCACAACTAACTAATATAACTTTCATAACTTTGAAGCATTTATATACAATAAAATTAAAAGAATACTTCTTAAAGAAGAGAATTTTTCGCCTATAGGATAAAGATGTCTATTATCATTTGGAATGTACGAGGTCTAAATTTCCCTTTTAAAAATTAGTTTTTAGAGATTAATGCATAAAAATAAGCCTAAAATATTTAGCATTTTAGTGACAAGAATCAAGAAAGAGAACTGTAATATTTTCAATCTTGTGCCTAACAGATAGAAGATGATGGATAAGTATGTTAATCACTAGAATGAAAGAATTTTGGTACTCTATGATGAAGATAAAGTGAATGAATATCTTTATTCATAAGCAGATGATTCACATTAAGGCTAAACTCAAACATAAACAAATGACAATTCAAATTTCAATGGTGTATAGACACAATCATGCTTTCTTGTGGATGAAATTACGAATAAATTAAGGTTGTTAGTTGCATCAATGCAAGATCTTTGGTTGATCCTAGGTGAATTTAATACCATATTAAATCATAATAAGGTAGAAGGTAATAATTGCTTAACAAATTGTTGTAGCGATATGAAACAAATGTGCAATGAGTATTCAAATCAAAGACCTTTCTATAAGAATCATAACAAATCTACATTGGTTCCATAAATTTTTAGAGTGTACCTCTATGTTTCTAAGAACACTATATTCAGATCACTCACCTGTTATAGTGCACATTATAGTTGAAAGTAAAGGAAAAAAAGTTCCATTCAGGTTTAACAACTTCCTATATGAAGTAAGGGCTTTAAGGAAGTAGTAGCAAGGGCTTTAAGGGTTCACATAAATGGCTTAAATCAATACAAGTGCATTAGGAAGATTCAAAGCATAAAAGAAGAGCTTAAAATCCTAAATAAAAACACAATTCGCAATACACATCAGGCTCTAAGCTCCACTAAGTAAGAGCTAACCAAGGTACAAGCTAATAATAACAAGAGTTCGCACTAAGGAACACAACAAATAAACGTAAAACTTGAAATAAAAATACTTACAATTAAAAATTTTATATTAATATTTCATATATAGAATTTAATTTATACATTAAATATAAATGAAACTAAAAGAAAAGAGAAAAAACTTCAAATTTCATTCAATGATATATCTGCTCAAATCACATTGATCCCAATTTTTTATTGGTAAGGAAGTCTTTATTATTGAGGCGAGTCTCCTTATCAGCACCATTCAAACTCATTGCCCAAAATAACATGTTAATACTTTTTTTTATTTAAGATTATCTTCCAAGTCACTTTTAAAATTTGGTTCCTCAAAAGCACAATATGCTAAAAGATTGATACAAACAAGGTAAATTAGATCTATAGAACTAATTATTCTATTAAGAGTCTTAATAAACAAATAAAATAACATTATTAAGAAATTATGAGAAATTATATTCAACTTAATAATGATAATAATATACGTTTCTCAAAGCTTCACGTTGTATTAAAAAAAACCAAATCATTTAATATTTTGCATTCTAATTTATTTTCTTCTTTGAATGAATGAATTAAAATATGTGTCAATTCCTTTTACACCTAGTTGAATTTCAATTGCAAACCTTTGCAATTTTAGAACATTATTTCTATATTAATGCTACAAAGAAACTATAAAAACATAAAAGTAATCTTGTAAATGAAATAAAGTGATAACTAATTTTATACAAATCATAAAAGTGAAAAAAATATACTTAGGTTATCTTTATCTCTTTGATATATTATAATAAGCAACCAAAAACTCGTCGTATATATCTATGTAGACCTTTATTTAAAAGCTAATGAAATCTTGCATCATCTCATGTGAGACAATTGTTGTGATAGATAATAGCATTTTGCTTGTTAACTTTAACTTTCTTTGTAAAACCTAGTATAAAATAGATACTAAGATTCAGAAATGCTCCAGTAACAAAAAATTGAGAGTAAAGTCGCATTTTTCATCTTTCATTAATGACTATAAAATAAGGTGTATATAAAGAAGACCTATTTTTCAAATTGGTCTTGATTACTTCCTTTCCCCTTTCTATGGCATCATACAAGTAACTAATTATTTCCTTATCATCACTGTCAGCCAGATGAACTAATATCACTAAAAGCTTACAAACTCAAATGAAAAATTGAGATTGGGAGTAAAATTCATGATCTTTAAGTATAATTATGAAGATCTCTTTTATAACATTAGACGTGACACATTAAAATGCAATTCACTTATCACTTGTATAAAATTCTTCTTAACTCCTTCTTTATTAGAAGAAAACATTAGAGTAATAAAAAATTAGATGTAAATCTTGTAAAGGTAGGATAATATGAATTCCTACCATTAATGAAATCCGGTCGCATTAAATTTAAAACCTATGCATATTATAAATGAACTTAGTCATTTTTTCGCTTTTTGCACAACTTCATTAATGATACAAAAGTATCTATCATCTCCTATATTTTTTAACATTAAGATAAACCCAATGTGCATCACACAAATTATAACAGAAAAAATTATGCCTACTTTGTAACCTTTTCTTAGTTGCTTTATAAGCAACATCATTGTCAATTATGACTTGTATAATGTTTATAGGCTCAACCTCATTCACAACTTCATCAAACATCTTTAAATAACTATTAACATTTTCTATAAGGCCAAGTACATTAGTGGACCTCAAAAACATTATTCCTTTAGAATAATAAACCAAAAAAATAGGCTCTTGCATCATATTTTCCAACCATCATGCATGATTGAATACTTATAAGTTACCTAAGTCATTCTTATTTCACTTAGATAACTTTTTATATCACAAACAAAGCTAGTCAGAAGATTACCTCTGTAATCATCAATTAGAGGAGCTTTATATATTAGACTATTAAAGGCAATAACATCCATTATAGGCTGGTAATAATAAGACTGCGCAATATTGATTTACATATCTGCATCTTACCATTTACTATATCCATATTATGAGCAACTTCTTTATATTGATATTCACTATGAATTGAATGTTAAGTGTTGTTCATAAAGTAAAATAATTGTGCACGTGTTTTTTTCTCTCCCTCATATCAGTTATAGTAATCTTTTCTTGTTAGGTAAAAATACAACCTTTAACATTGCCATTATCATCCTAACCTTTCAAAAAGAACTTCCACTACCAAGTTCATAGTTCAACCTTTGCCTTCTTCCTTTCTCATTCTTATACTCATTAAGCAAAGCTTTAATCTACCATTTTACATTGTAGCTTAGTTTATTATAAGGCTCCATATATCCTATGATGTCAACTAAATGTTTCTTTAACTTGATGATTCTTCCACCTTTCAAATGTTTGTTACAATATAAATAAATAGCATAATTTTTTATATCAAGAACTAATGTTGTGTAACCTCAAGCTGGATTATCAAATATTCTTGAAAAGGTCAAATTATCAGGAGTATTTGGACTTATATTTATCTATAAAAACATATGTAACTAAATGAGTACAATAAACTACACAAACAACACATGCACCTCTTAATTGTAAACTAATAAACAAATATAACTCATTAAGTGAATAATCACCATAGATATGTATAAACAGGAATTGAACAAAAGCTATCACAAAATTTGCATTGTTCAAACCAGAACAAATAGAAGCACAATTTAGATTATAAGAACATATGCACAACTTGAATTAATTCCATACTTTTGAAATGAGTATCGAAAATGATGACATGCCAATAACAAATATACACATATATTTGTATATTTAAAGGCACAATAAAAAGAAATAGAGCACCTTCTCAATAAGCATTGTATTTATATTGTCTAATAAACTTTAAGTAGACACATCACATAGGCACATCTATAACATGTCTTGTAAATAAAATATGCTTCTTCATTCATCTGTTTCTATATAGTATTTCGACTATATATGTAGACAAAAAAAAGCTGGATGGCTATGTGTTTGTAAATGATCCATTTTATAGTGTAACCCTTAGTTCAAATAAGTATTAGAAAAGAGATTAATCTCCTCATTTAGTGAGCCATTTATAACAATATTAATTGGACAAAATATCCCAAAATGGAGATTAAAAATAAGAGAAAAAATGACCATGGTTGGGGCTTTAAAAACTCATATATTACAGTCAATTTTGTTTGAAAATCTTGCCTAAAACACATGTAAATACTTATATGAATGATATCTGAGATGTATATTCTCTCAAACTAATTTAGCAATTATTAAAGAAAAAGGTGAAACACTACATCAAGCAAAAAAAAGAGAGAAAATATTAGAATTTTTAATAAGGGTAGAGAGTAGAGCTCATTAACAAGAATTGGATTTGGTCAACTATTGCCAAAATGATTAGAACTAGTCATTTAGATAGTTGACCTTTATTATTTATAAACCCTTTAATATTTTCATGTTTAGTTAATATGAAATACTCTAACACTCTCCCTCAAGTGCAACTGGGACTGGACATCCAATTATCACTTGAAATAAACACAACGGTAACTGGACTAGGCTGTTAGGAATGGACATCCAGATAGATAACCGGGACATTAATAATTCATATGAAACATGCTCTGATACCATATTAGAATTTTAATATGAGTAAAGTGTAGAGTTCATTAACAAGAATTGAGCTTGGGTCAACTATTGCTAAAATGACTAGAACTAGTTATTTGGATAGTTAAACCTTACCATTTATAAACCCTTTAATATTTTCATGTTTAGTTAAAATGAGATACTCTACCAGAAAAATAAAAAGAAAGGAATAGAAGGAATAACTTCAAAACTTTTAAAAGGAGCGTGCTCTATACCAAATGTTGTACTTAAATAAAAAACATTAAACATTAAAAGTATGATATCAGCATGATTCAATACACACAAACACAATCAAACATTCAATGTCATAACCAGCTAATATAACCTTCAAGGTTTCGAAATGTGAATATATAATAAGATCAAAAGACACCTCCTAAAAATGGTAGAAATTAATTGGAAGTCATCAATGCTAAGTATGAATTGCCGCAAGTCAAGAAGAAGCACAATGGAGGGAATCTACGATCCTTTAAATCCAATTTGCCGATCTCTTTCATTTACCACCACAATACCACGCATTTCATAGTTTAGCCAAAGTGTAGTAATTAGGTTAACGGCTATTTTATAGTAGGTCACCAGTGCAATGAATAGGTTTGGAGAAGACTAAAACAATCAATATTACAAAATTTCATACAATGAGAAAATGCGCACAGTGGCTAAAATAATCCAAATAACTAAAACCAGTCGTTTAGATTTACTGGTAGATACATTCAGTAAATACTGAATACAAGCTCGGTTATACATTTACTTAGTTGGCAGGCAGTCGTCACCATAGAAAGAATCTTTCGATAATCCTTTCATTCTGCTGCAATGGGCTAGACAAGATCATAGTTTCTTTTGTAGGCAATTAGAATACCCCATTAAAGAAGCTTTGCATCCAAGTCAAAACCTTCTTCTGAATGCTCACAATTTCTAGAAGATGAAGGTGCCTCGAGTCTCATGTAGTCGTAGAGGACTCCGCAGACTGGATCTCCACTTCTGCCCTGTACAAGAAACATGGAGTTGTCCCCCTCTACCAACAACAATGAGGAAACGTCAATGGTAATTAATCGATATAGTCCATGAATTCCATGTCGAAGTACAGTGTTGTCAGTTCCCAAATTCTTTGCTTCAAAGACCAACCGTGAAGGATGAACACCATTGATGTAGATCTGCGAGTAAGAATGGGTGAGATGGTTACATTGCAGTTGTAATCATGCGCTTGTTAATTTATGAAAAATGAGCATGAACTTGAGGCTTTGATGTTTAATATATATTTCGGGGGCAACTTGTGCAGTCTTCACCTTAATATCAGAGCGGGTCGCGGAAGCGATGGCCAATCTCAGCTTGTACGTTCCACTGGCGACCGAATCAATAGTGAATTTAATACTCCATGTTGAGGGCACATAAATGTTTTCTGCCCATTTCCTGTCAAAAGTGGACACAATCTATTACCTACAGAATTTGAACACTAAACAAGTAAATTTAACCTGAATTACGAGACGAATGATTTGCATTTTTTCATCCCATGGTACAGCTGTCAGATGGACTATGAACTTGTTGCCATAAAACTATGTTGCCATGATCAAAATCTAGAATTGTACTACAGTCTTATCGTGATCGAAGGAAAGATGCCAAACCTGCTTACATGAGCAAAGAACCAATCCTTTTTGGGATTACTAACGCCCACTATGAAAGTTTGATCAGAAGTTGAGTGAATATCTGTGTATCTGTCCCACAAGCCATACTGCCTATACCTGCGATATCCAAAAAATTTTTTTAATGGACCTTCAGATTGAGGTTTGAAGTAGCCCTACCCTATTGTGGTTTCCATTTTCTGGTAAAATAGATCATAGACTATCTCAGCCTTGACTGGTACTAAGATCATAGACTATCTATATTCCTTCGCTGGGAGGAAGAAGTTGCTTACTTCTCAGGGCTATTGATAAATAACCTGTTGAGATACATAGGTTCAACCTCAGGGACATAGTACCCATTTGCGGTACGATCAGGGAAGCCAATCTCCCACAAAGTTGGGCCATCTCTAGGAGGAACGTATATCAAATTTCCCACTTGCGTTTCTAATCCTGAGAAATATATATCAGTAGTCTTTATATTTAAGAAAGTCAGACAGTAAACTTTTTTCACACATATGCTTTATGTATGCAGGTACAAAATGGATATAGATGCGTGGTGATGGAACTACCTGCAGAGATGGTAACTAGTTCTTTGTTAAGGAAATCACCAATGAAACCTGGAACCCAACCATGGATTCCGTAGACCCCGGGGACAACATTATTTATGGTGAATTTTCCAATTGCATCAGTTTGCACCCAGAACTGATAATCCTACAAAATGTCCCAAGTTAGCTTTCCAGCTTAGGCAAAGTAGTTGAAGGTATAACATTGTAATATCAATTGCCATAATAGATCAGGAATCACCTTGCTTTCTGTTTGCCAGCCTCCTTCAGTTCTTGCAACTGTAACACCAATATGCGCATGCTTGGCAGGGATTAAGTAAGTAGAGACAAACCTGTCAGAGCAGGTAAAATTAGGACCATACTGTGCCGTGTAAGGTTTGACTGTGCAGCTTAAGTTGGACCTGACGAAAACTTTAAAAGTTTGCAAGTACAGGGGAAAGAGGATTATTTTCTCTAGTTATTTGACACAGGGGTATTTTTGTGAGCTCGACACTTTAACAACTAACTTTATATACCTGTCTTGGACGAACAGTCTTCCTGTTATAGAACCCCGTTTTTCAGCCTTGAGGTAATACGGTGATGACACGAAGTCATATGGCCATGCTGCCATTTCAAGCAGCCTCTACTATGAGTGAAGCATGAAAAGGAAAGTTATAAGATAATGGCTTGAGCTATTGCTCATTCCAGAGCAGGCAGTAAGAAGCAAAACCATGACAGTCGTTCAATTATGTATGGTAGTTGGAGATAGAGAAGTTATGTGCATTTAAAGCAATTGTACCTGTTTTTTAGCATCTGACCACAATTTGTTGGCCTCTGACACGTACGGAGTTGAATTAAGGTACACGAAGAAGGGTCCAAAGACTTTCCTCCACTCCTCACCGGGTTGAAATTGAGCTACTATATCGTCTCCAATGTAGTGAGTTCCGTGAAACATCTGTTGCATCAAAATTTCCATCGGTGCAAGCTGAGTATCCATTTCAGCAGCTTCTAAGCACTTTCTGTTAAAAGTATATGGACTAATATAGTCACAACAGCATTTATTATTAACACTTTCTCCATAATTTGGCTTGTAGCACGAAAACTACCGACCATTTGATGTCCTCTTACAAACTTTTTCAGTGATATTCATGATTTTGAAACGACTTCAATAGTGAATGCTATTTATTGTTAGTACTAAAGAGCTAATATTTTGTAAAATATAACCAATATGCCGATCCGGAATGGCCTTAAACCTAGATTACTAAATTTCATGTAAGATGTTCATTTTCATTTCATGATATATTAGATCTGTGGTTTCAGACGGAAAGTTACGGCGAGGGTAGTTGGACCAGTGTGGACTGTGAGATTTTGCTTGGTAGGACCACCGTTGCGGAATTCCTGACTAGGAAATATTGTCCAGAATCCAATCACAGGGTTGGAGCCAATCCATCCATGGACTCCACCATCTTTATTGGCTACAGAGTACTGATACCTATCATCGACCTGAATGGGAAGATATAGCCAAGTCCTCAGAAAATCCATTTTTGTTGATTGACTTGAACATGCTATCTACTTGACAAACAATTAAATTCAGCGTCCTGCGCACCTCTCCCTTGAGATCTGGATTAATGGGATTTACCAACAGAACTGACTCGGGAACAATTAGCTGTTTGCTTCTATCAGGATGCAGGTCTTCTGGCATTGGCATTATCCTTTGCTTCTCATTTGATATTGCCATGTAATGGAACCTAATCAAGTCCACAGGGAAACAAGTTATTGCTAGCAGGAAAATTAATAGGCCTTGGAATAAAAGAAATTTAATTGAGAAGCATAAAGGCCCTTACTTATCCCTTCGCAATTTGAAGACCATCCTTGTCTGAGAAAATTCAAAAGAATGAGAACCAGCAGGGTGCTCGTATATCGCATAGCAGTAGAATCCTGAAACGCCACTTCTAAGTATGTACCTGAAAAACAAAGAGACGCGCTGATGCCCATTAAAGTTAAAGAAATATGAAGGAAAAGCTGATAGTTGAATGGAATGATGTGACCTTATGTCTACACTAAGTGGCAGCTTGATGCTTTGAGTGGAGGGATCAAAAATTCTCCTGAAAGAAACTTCTACATGATCATTGTTGCTGCTAATGACTTTGTATTCCGATCCGCTTAGTCTGTTGAAGACAAGGAAATTAAAATGAGGTTTACGTGTGGTGTATCTGTGTATTAATTAGTCAATCTACAACAGAGTGTGAATGTGTGAAAAGTTCTATTCTCTGATATTCGGCATACAGCTGATACGTGTCAGGGCCACCTGGCAAGCTCCAGTTGATGTCCCAATATCTGCAAAACATTGACAGACAACAGAATAGCTGGTATTAGCGAACTTAGCAGAAAAGTAACTTGCAAACAGTCACTTGACATTTTCTTAGATCAAACCAACAGAAGAAATGTTGGCTGATATGGAATAACGGCCGAAGGTTTCCATGAAAAGGGACTAATGCCCGGATATTCGTATAGATATCCTGCAAAATATGAAGCTAATTACCCCCTACTAGATTTGCTTAGAGAGAGGTCAAGCACGTTCTCCATTCCTCCGTACTTGATGCCAATTAAGTACCCTTGAGGTTTCAGTATTGTAAGCCTTACCAAACCATTTTCCAGTAGGACCTACATACACCAAACAGCCATGCATTCAGATACATGGATAGATAGATAGATAGAAAAAAAAAAAGAGAACAGGTATAGTAGACACTCACATATGAACCTTCGGTTGTCAAGCTCACTTTCCTCTGCGCCATAACAGAACTCGCCTCGTCTTTCTCTCAACTCCCGAAACTCCTTGAGCATAAGATGTTGGTTAAGGAGTGTCTGTTCGTTGGTTACTATGAGAACCGGCTTGTAGATACGGACCTTCATTTTCTTCTGGTTGTCGCAGTCGAAATGCTTGCAAGGCGTTAATTTCTAGCCCAAGATCAACAAGAATCTCTCAGTATTTTATTATTATTGTTCGTTATTTCTTCCACTGCCCATTTGCCCGTCTTGTTTTATTATTCTTGAATCGATTCAGTGCCAACTTTTACAATCAGGGATATGCATAGGGCGATCAATATATGAATATTCATAGTAGATGCCAACTACACGAAAACAAACTTCTCAATGAATATCATAAACGTTTAAAAATGATATAAAATTTATATTCCAAAGTTAAATGATTTAATCAGATAACAATATGCATTTCAAAATAATTTCGGTCATATATATATGGTTTGTGCTAATAATACAAAGTTGTTTCAAGCTAATCTTTTTTATTCATATGGTAGGACAATTTTTTATTAACAATTCTCGAACTGATGTTATTGGTTTTTAATAGTTAAAAAATGAATAACAACAATCTTAAATGAATTTTTTAATAAGAAAACAATATCATTTTCATATGATAGCAATGTTTTATATTTTTTGAAAAATAAATCGTATATTACTATATATAAAACTATTACAACATTACAAAATTAATGAGTTCAAGGCCACTTTAGATTACAAGTTATCTAAAGGAGTCAAAGATTACAAAGACTAGATAATAATTGACTTCATTAATAATGTTTTATGTTGATACTTAAATAATATAAAGTTAGCTGACTATCCATTTTTTCTTAATGATACACGTATATGCATAAGTAGAAATATTTCTTAGAATGGAAAAGTACCAAATAAAACATTTTTTTATCTAATTAAAACAAGCCAATTATGAATTCTGTTTCATATTTGGTTCTAGTACAGTATAATATCGCCATCAATCAATATTAGGTATCGTTTCGGGTAATTTTTAAAATTATAAAACAGTTCTTAAATTTTATAAAATTACAATTTACTCCATCAACATATCTACATAATTTTTAACTTAACTTCAACCGTTTCTTAAAAAATTATAATGATATAACAAATATCTCTTTATTCCTATTAATATCACTTTTCACATAATTCTCATATAAATAATAATCATAATTAATATAAAAAGATTATTTAATTTTCATATATATATAAAACTATGAATAATACAAAGTAATATTAAAATGTTATAATTAATTACATCAAAATATTATATAATAAGAATAATATAGGTCTGTAAGCATAACAACAAGAGTTCGTGCGAGGAGCATAATATAATAGAAGTGAAACCTAAAACAAATATAATTACAATTA
>JAOTIZ010000002.1:15800926-15814439 GCA_027123425.1 Erythroxylum panamense | reverse complement strand
ATTATGTATTCATATTGTTTAGTAAGAAGAGAACATATGATCCAGTTGATATTGATTGTATTGAACATACTGATTTTTGGATCGAAGAAGAAGAACCATCGCGTAATCTTGATTATAATGAACTTGAAAAGACATTTTATGAAGAAAATGCATTTATCACAATGAATGAATTAAGAATATCTACCGATGGTCAGTTCATATCTTATTTTGATCATATTTAAATTAAAATTATACTGTATTACAAGGTTACAATTGAGAATAATTTCATATATTATTAATTTGTAATTTATTTTAATGTAATAAAAGAAGTTGATGCAAATATTTTAGATGAAAGCGTAGTTTACGAATCTTTAAACAACGTTGAAAATTTTTGATCTTTTAACGATGATAAGACACAACCTCCTTTAAAAATACAATTTTGATTTTTATTGTTATTTTAATATTTATATTAGACTTATATCTATTTATTATTAATTCATTATATAATAATAGACATTGGTGTATTTTTATTTCAGTAAAATATTTTATTTTTACTTATTCTTATAAGTTTTACTTATAAGATTCCATTACCCATGTTAAGGCTAAAATAGTGTTTATAAGAGGTTAATGAGAAATTAGAAAGGGTATTTGATGCTTATGCATAATATGGTATACACATACACGAGAATATTGATTTTTGAACACATTTAAATGATTGTGCATTCATTGACATTTTCTGGGTATAAGTGATTTTAATGCGATTAAAATGTGAATTGGGAATTATTTGTCTAAAAAATTAAATTAGTGTGTATTAAAATTGATTTAGCACTTTTGGTGATATTTAAGACATTTTGGAAATTTGGGATATTTTGGTCTAGGAAAAAAATGCCAAGTGGTAAGACGAATGGATACATGAAAAATAAGATGACTAAGCCTATGGATTAGTGACTTTGGCATGGAAAATTAAGTGACAAATGGTAGTAATGAATGAGTGACAAATGGCCTACCATATTGGGGATAATTGGTAGCTTGTGGGGAGGAAAAATGGATTGCATGCATGGTGACATATGCCATTATAACTTGGTGACACCTTGCACCTAAATGAGCTAAGCTAGTGCATAACATGTTTCTGTTGTGTTCTTCACTCTTCACTCTCTCCACCAAAATACACCAAAATCCATGCTTTTACCCTCACAAAGTTAGGTAAAGAATCAGAACATAATTGTTGATGTTATAGCCTTTGATCTTAGTTGAAATCCATCCAAATCCCACCTCAAATGTATGATAATTTTGCATGCTTGGGAGCTGAATTAGCTTGATCTTTGAGCTAGAATTTGAGCTAGACCAGTAAGTAAAATATTGGTATTTATGGCATGTTATAGATGATGAATTAGGATGAAAATATTGAGGTGTGCTGGAATCTGATAACTGGGATATTTTATTGAATATACTTTGGTATTTTGGCTATATTTTGATCTTTAGATTTCCAAATGAGTTTATTCTTAATTCAGATTAAACTAGAGACATATTCCTACAACTTTCTTGAAGAAGTCAAATATTAATTCTATCTTTAAGAATTTCAAAATCTGTCATGAAATTGAGTCTTGGCTTAGGCTGTAGCACTACTAGTGATAGAAATCATATCCTGTTGTTATCAAATAAACTTTATTGATGTAGGCCGAACCAGAAAAATTTGTCTTCACCAAAGTTGTAACTTATTCTCTTAGATTTCAATTGATATAAAGTTTGTAATTTTTTTATATTGGGATTGAGAGATATGAGTTGTAAAACTTAGACTGCATGACCATGCATTAGCCAAAATTTCAAATGTACTTAGTCTATAGTATTTTGAGCATAACTCATAGAATAATGAACCAAATTGTATGATCTTGGTATTATTAGAAACTAGAAACATAGGAACAATTTTTTAGAAGGAAGTGTTGTCTAAAAACTCCATCTTCCTTGTCATAATGATCATGCAAAGTTGACCCGAAAGTGGGTTTTGAGAAAAAACTGGAATGATTGATGAGTATTTGAATTCTGGAAAATATAAAGAAAAAATTAAAGTTTGCACCAGTTTATTCAAGATATATATATACCCGAGAATTTGTCATTGAACATGCAATACATACTACATGATACATTTATAAATATGATTATTCAGTTAAATGAGCCATATAGTAATATGAAAATGTATTTGTTTGCATATAAAAGAGCAAGTAGAACGACCACTTCCAGACTTTACCGGAACTTCAAGGCAATAAGTGAAAGGGAGCAATTGTGAGTAACCTAAGATGGTCACACCATGACTTGTTTTGTTTATTATTGAATTGAATTTGATATTGATGAATGTGTACTGAATTTCAAACATAAATTGTCCGAAGAGTTTTGATGCATGATTAAAACATTGGAAGTGCTACTTGAATGTGAATTTGGTGAAATTATGTTCTGAATGTGGATTGTTTGTATTGATTTCGAACATGAACGTCCAAGGATTATGATTTATGAATGTGATATTGAAGTGTTCCTTGAATGTGAATTTGGTGAAATAAATGTTTCTCAACATATTTGTTGAATGCCGAACTAAGGTCCGATGATAAATAAAAATGGGACTATAAATGTGTTTGAATAGGAATGTTTGAAGCAATGAATGATTGAATATGAATGTGATGCATTTAATACATGAATGCATGATTAGATAATGATAGTTGTGACATGAGTAGCTACCGAATATGAGCTTAAAGCTCCAGAATGTGGTATAGAGCCAAAGGCTCGATATATACAATGAGCCCTGTATCTGCAACGGGTAAGGGACAGTATCAATGAGCTTGGTATCCACAATGGATACCGAATAGTTTTAGGCGCTCAATCACAACAATGTAATAATCAAAAGTGAGTCTCACGAATACTATATATACATTTAATAAATGTATTTGACTGACTTAAATATAATGTGGACATGTATTTATATGAAAATAGGTATGTGAAGTAAATGATATGTGGTGCAATTTGCTAAATGAAAAGATGTGAAATTATCTTCTTATATGATTTGTTATGTGGTATAAATTGGGTGAACCATCGAGGATGATTACATCACTGAGTTCGCAAAACTCATCAAAATTGCAATGTTGATTTTTTAGGTTCGAGAGAGGACACTAATGAAAGGGAGACACTACAAGAAGATTAATTCTTGTACTTTTGTGAGGAAATGACTCAAAGGTCAGTCAGTTGAAACTAAAAGATTAGATGGAAATTTTTGTAAAATTTCTCATGTAATGTACTTAGTTTTTAGTATTGTATATATTTGGATGGTTTGTAAAGCTACAACGTAAGTTTGGTTTTCATGAAATGAAATGAGAAATGCAGTTTGGTTTTAAAATTTGGTGACTTTTATGTATAATAGTTGATGTCATGATTAAGTTGGATACGTGTTTGCCCTAACATGTTCCGGTATGTAATCTATGGTAGCAGGGTGTTACATTACTTCTTATTTATTAGATACTGGTTTTATAGCGATTCACTACCGGTTGAACCTCTAAACTTTAAACCTTTCCTTCGACCGATTCGATGTCCAGCCCGATTTTTAAAACATTTCTTTTTAAATTTATTTAAATATAATCAGTATAATTTGACTTATAATAAATAAGAACAAATATAATATTTTGGTTCATAATATTTGTTAAGTACAACATCAGATTACTAGTAGAATAGGGATAGGGGATAGAATTTTCTTATGATATGACAACTGGACAAGTCAGGAAGCTTTAATTTACCATCCAATTGCTAAGGATACTCCGAATAGATTTAAAAAAAAAACTAAAGTCCAGGAGTTAATTGCTAATGGTAACTGGGCTTTTTCCTATAAGGAGATCATAGCTCTATCGATACCACAGTATTGATACAATGAAGGAGAGGATACATACTTTTGGAATGGACTAGCTGTAAAGGATATAACAAATAGGCTAGCAAAACAACTAAAGTATGGGATAATTCCTACAGTAGGATGGGGTAAGTTGATCTGGAGAAATACTATCAAGCCAAATGCTAACTTCTTGAGCTGGTTAGCCATGAAGGACAGACTAAGCACTATGTCTAGACTTAAATTCCTCCGTTTCTCTAAAAGATGTATACTTTGCAATCTAGATGATGAGGACAGGGACTATCTATTTTTCAGCTGTGAGTTTTCTAATAGAGTATGGAGGCAAGCTGCATCTCTATGTACACTTAATAGCCATCACAACAATCTGAATGACATTATCCAAGAGATACTACGGAACTAGGCATCTAAACATGACAAGGATGCTTACATGGTAGCCTTTACAACATGTATTCAGGAGATTTGGTTGAAGAGAAATAATAGCAGATTTGCTGAAAGGGAAAGAAGCATACTTGCCCTCACAGAATTCATCTCTAATAAAATTAAAGAACAGCTGGTCATAAACCAGTTGGAAAAGAAATGCAACGTGAGACTAACTATTTCTTGGAGACTCTAACAAGAATCCAAGAATACCCAATACGTAAAGTAGTATTTCCACAACCTAATTTAACCAGTTATAACATGCATAACAGTTTTGAAAGAGTCTAAAGTTAAGTTCTTACCTTATGAAGCCCTCCTCCATGAGATGGTTACGTCAAATCCTCCACAGGTGTTGAAGACTTGCAGTCGGGAGAAGAGAGATAGTAGTCGGAGTGCAAACACACAAGAAGACCCTTCGTGTTTCCTAAGAAGGGAAACTGAGTGAAGATGGAAAGAGAAAAAGAAGTTACGAGGATTAAACCAGAAAGATCTTACCTTCACAACTACCTGTAGATGCTGACGACGGATACATTGGAGCCTTAATTAGGAAGCTTCCAGTGAAACATTAAAAAGGGGGTCTTTTACTTAACTCATTTTGGAAGCTCCAATAGTATATTAGAGGGTGGATAGTACATGATGACATTTTTATAGTCAACGATATCGTTTGGTTTGTGTTTTGGTATCCTGCTAAACTCTTATTTTTTTAATACACTTTAATTTTTTAGAAAAAAAACTATTCACTGTAAAAGTTTAAACTCTTTGATAAAATTTAACAAATAACTCAAGTATCAAATACTTTCTTAATGTTTGAGAACTAAAATAAATAATTATAACTATATTGTGATGTAATTTAACTTTCTTTAATAAGATTTTAATATCATTTCAATAAAAAATTAAATATAAATTATGACTACTATTTACGTGTGAAATATTTAAAATTTAATGTTAATTAAAATAAAAATTGTTGTTATTTTAAATTTTATTGTTATAATTTTTTAAGACATGTTTAATGTAAAATTTATAAAACATACAGTACAATATACTAACGGACTATTTTGTAATGTTTAAAAAATTAGAGACTATTTCATAAATTTAAAAAATTATATGAAATGATACTCAATATTGACCGACATTAGTACAGTATTGTACCATAATTCAATTTAGTACTAAGGCCAGCATGATATTCATAATATTGATCATTTATCATAAATCTAAAATTTTATTAATTCTTAATTATTTGGGTTAAACATATGGGTCCAATTCAAGATCAAGTTAGATACATTTTATTCGGAAGGTAAATCTGCATTGAAATCCAAAAATTCGGTACCCATTGTTAGCCCTTTATTCGTCTCCTTAAATGACAAAAGATTTAAAAACACAGTCGTCGGACTTGGAAAGCCAATTAAAGCCTGCAAAGCCATATACAAACGACAAAAACTGAAAATATAAGAATTTATATTTTTAAAGAGAAGAGATGCATAATATTGGTGGTAGTGGTACCCATTCCATTCTTTGTCTATTGTCACATCCATATCCTGGGGTTTGACAGATCTCAAACACTAAAGGCTGGCGAATGGCGGTGATTATTTTATTAACTCTTTGGTCCATACGGGGTTGACTTGACTGCTGGGTTAACAAGTCAAATCTCATAAGCATTTGTAGATTCTCGTTATTAAGATTTGTGGTCACACGGGACAACTATTAACACTTTTTTCCCATTGGAAGTGAATGCTGTACGTTCGTTGATAGCATTTACAAGTGCTTCCCAGGTACCACACACCGGTGGAGAGAACTCGCTTGCTAGTTGAGAACTTGATGCACCAACCAACCTCCTTGATTAACGCCTCCAATAAGGCAAAGACCCAAATTATGAGATGGAAGCCAGAAAATTATAATTTTAAAAATCAAGTTTTTGAATCATGAAATATAAAAAGGCTTACTCCACATGTAATTGTCATACGATAATTACTTTAAATTAAGTCATATTCGTATAAGTATTATATTAGCAAAATTATAATATTTATTTATTTTAATATATGTTATAAATTTCTCTATATTATTATATTTTAATTAGTCAAGACTTGGTATCAAAGATTCATAGTTTGGTTTTGGATGAAGAGTTTATCCAGTGAGTATCTTAAACGGGTCTAGATCAAAATTAGTTTGAAAAATCATATCTTTCTTAACGTACTGAAAACAAAGGAAAAAGAATTAATGAAATGTTTGGTGCTTGCATTGTAAATCAATTCATACCTTTACGAGTACCGAAAAGGAATAACTGTTTGGCTTTGGGTTAAAACTTAAAACCAATGTCTTTCTCAACTAACTAGAGGTCAAATTGGTGCTAACTCCACTGGGGTTGAAATAGCAGAACAATTCGGCTGACTGAAAAAGTAAAGTTAAAGTTAGTAAAATCTCACCAGACCAGAAAAACTCACCGGTCCAGAATAGTGGAGTTCACCTTTTTTGGCATTTTACTATCCGTGAGTAAGTTCCAGTTGCCCGTGAACTCACTCTGTAACTTCTCAGGTTTACTTCCCAATCCTTCACGCGGATGACTTCTTTCATGCATACCCTTTTATCTATTTTAATAATGTCTGATCCAGATTCAATAATTGGCATTTAGTGTCCACGCAATTTACTACATTACATGTGATTAAAACCTTGGGACAGCTCACATGCCATTTCCTTTTTCCCGCCTGCCCAGTTATAAGAACAGGAGTGAGCCAAGGTCAGGATCTATAATGGAAAGGAAATGAACTGACAGAATAAACCAGAGATTTCAGAGACAGTGGAGCGACAGTAAGGGAAAGGAGGCCCATATCCTTTTCGTATCTTTATATCTACTAGTGCAGCCTTGAAAAGTGCTTTGCATTGTAGATCTAAAGAGTTGCTCCTTGCTTTAACATTCATCAAAACTTTGTTATCTACTTGGGAAGGGAGAAGGTTTAACAAGATGAGTGACTTCTATACGTGTTCTTTGTTCGTTCTTGTAATGTATCTTGCTCATTGCGCAAATGGTGACAACCCTTATAGGTTCTTCACTTGGAAGGTCACTTACGGTGATATCTATCCTCTTGGAGTCAAGCAGCAGGTACTGTGTTATTGAGCTTTCTTTTTTTGGCAAGATTTGATCTTTATAGTTGCAATGCTGGAAATGGATCTTCTTTCTTGATTTTATTTTATATAGCCTATCATGTTTTAAGCTTTTGGAACTGAAGTTTCAAACACTTGGTGTTTTGGTTCAATGAACTGCAGGGTATCTTGATAAATGGGCAGTTTCCGGGGCCACATATAGATGCTGTTACGAATGACAATATAATTGTCAACGTTTACAACTACCTCAGAGAGCCATTCCTCATCTCCTGGTAAACTACACTAACCGCTGTTTTTCTTTCCCCAATTTGCTGGCTATAGCTTGCCTTTCTATTGGTTCTATAGCTTGGTTAGTAACTAGAAAATGGAGGGATGAGCCTATTTCAGTCGTTTTAGTACTTCTCGTGCATTGTGTGAGCAACTAGTCAAACTTGTTCTCTCTCTCTTGTTCCTTCCCAATCTTCTTCCTTCCTTAAACAAATTAATCAAAACAGAAAGTTCTGGGTGTAAATGAGATATGGAGACTGTTGCCGACGTTTTCCTTTTGCATAAAATAAGAGATTGCTCTTTCCATCCAATAAATAAAAGAGTTTTTTCTCTTTCATTTGTTATCATTACTAGCAGCTACCAAGGGTTGGTTGTACAGGGGTACTTTTGTCATCTGAGCTTCATCTTCCTAACTTCCTTGCTACATGAAATCGAAAATTGGCATTTTAAGGACTTCCACTGTCGCATATTTCTTGTTTTAAGTGATTGAGCTTATTACTTGCACCACATTGTTACAGACAATTTTCACTTGCAAGTTCGGATCTTGAGGCCAGTGCTCGAAATTAAAATTAGAAAATTCTCTTGGTAGTTGTGACAGTGTTGGTTAGACTTGATTCTAATTTCTAGCTCTTAATCTTGGCTTACTTGATGAATATCTACCTCTTGGTCCTTGAAGATGTTAGATTATTTCTCTTATTCATGGGGAAAACTTGCATTCTTGATGTTTCTTGAGAATATTTTTTTAAGTTGCATCCTCAGTAAAGAAATGACATGGAAAGGAGTGTCGACTTCCTGTGCTGGAGTTTGTGTAAGGGAACTGTACCACTTTCTGTCCTTATTAACAGGTTCACATTAAAATGCTGATATCAATACCTGCAGAAGTTTTTAAAACTTTAACCTCAGCACTCTTTCTCGTATGTGTAATCTAAGGACAAAGCATTCTTCATTTGTTCAACTTCAACTTAGTTTTGGGCGTCTGAGATTGCATGCGTACTTGGATATACAGATACCAACTCTATTGTCATGGTCCACATTTTGAGTACCTGACTTAACCTGGAACTGCGAGGGACTAGACAGTTACTTCTTGTTTTAGTTTTCACCCTAGCACAGAAACTTGGATTCACCTTTCGAGTTTTCCCATATGTTTATGATGAAAGAAAGCGATACTAAGGGTTATGGTCATGGATTGTCGCTTCTCCAACAGGAATGGCATACAACAGAGAAAGAACTCATGGCAAGATGGAGTCTATGGCACCAACTGTCCTATTATGCCCAGGAGAAACTTTACTTACATTCTCCAAGTGAAGGACCAGATTGGTAGCTATTTCTACTTCCCTTCAGTTGGATTTCAAAGAGCAGCTGGGGCTTTTGGTAGCATCAGAGTCTGGAGTCGTCCTCAGATTCCAGTCCCTTTTCCTCCTCCTGCTGGAGACTTTATTGTATTGGCTGGAGATTGGTACAAGAGAGACCATAATGTACGTGTTTTCACATAATTATGGCAATTAGGATCAAGCGATCAGCCATAGTATTCTCCTCTATTTTGCCATTTCTTTGCTATATGTCTTATGCATGTTAATATTACATTCTTGCAGGTTTTGAGGCGAATGTTGGAACTTGGTTACAATCTTCCGTTCCCTGATGGGCTCCAGATCAATGGCCGTGGATGGAATGGAAACACATTCACAGTTGATCCAGGTACCTATTGATATCAAGAATTATGTCCTGTTTGATCTTCTCTACGCTTTTGATTTATTGCTCTCCGTCCATTTTCTACTAGGTCGTGATACTGGTAAAATTGAGTTCGATGTATCATTGATGAAACATTATCTAAATTTTTCTTCAATAGCTGAGCCTAGTCTCTCAGATAGTTTCCTTTAGGATAATATCAATTGAGCCTAAGCTTTACCATCTTTATAATATGGAGGTTTTATAGTTAGGTGTATAACTAAATATGCTAAACGTGAATCTTCAGGTAGGACATATAGATTCAGGATATCAAATGTGGGCATTGCAACATCCATTAACCTCAGAATTCAGGGGCATAAGATGAAACTGGTGGAGGTAGAAGGAACTCATACCATACAGAATGTATACTCTGACCTTGACATCCACCCTGGACAATCGTCTTCTGTCTTGGTCACGGCTGATCAGCTGGCGCAGGATTACTACATTGTTATTTCTTCACGCTTCACCAATCGTGTACTCACCACGACTGCCATTCTTCATTATAGCAATTCACGTAAAAGTGTCTCAGGTCCCATCCCTCCTGGACCTACTACTCAAATTGCTTGGTCTCTCAACCAGGCTAGATCTATTCGGTACTCTTCTACTTCAAAATCAACGTCTCTCAGTTTCAATTACTTCATGCTATTTAATTTCTTGGCTGTTAATCTATGTGCTTTATTTTAGTTTCTAGCTAACTTCAAAATGCTAAATAACGTATATGTATAGTTTATGTTGATGCATATGCCTGTAAATGTCACAGATCATCGCTTGTATTCTCATAATCACTTGAGTGCAAATGTTTGAGTTACCAAAATTTTTATATAGGCATGTATATGCCGAAACAGGGAGATGCACCCTGCATTTATGTAAGGCTGTTGTTTAATGCATATCACTAACTTCTTCTCATGGTTGCTAATGCTTCACCGAACCAGAAAGAACCTAACAGCCAGCGGGCCTAGGCCAAATCCTCAGGGTTCTTACCATTATGGATTGATCAAGCCTAGCAGGACATTCATCCTTGAAAACTCTGCTCCGATCATCAACGGAAAGCGGAGGTATGCTGTCAATGGTGTCTCCTTTGTTCCTGCAGACACCCCACTAAAGCTAGCAGATTATTTCAGCATTCCTGGAGTTTTCAACCTTGGTAGTATTCCTACCAGCCCCTATGGAGGAAATGCTTACCTCCAGACCTCAGTAATGGCTGCAAACTTCCGGGAATTCATTGAGATAGTTTTCCAAAATCCGGAGGATACCGTACAGTCATGGCACATGGATGGTTATAATTTCTTTGTTGTGGGGTAAGTTTATCGGTCCAAAACTTCACTTACATCACATAGACTGCTCAATTCCTGACAATTCTGAGTTGAACAGAATGGATGGAGGGCAATGGACACCTGCTAGTAGGGCGCGCTATAACTTGAGAGATGCAGTTTCTCGTTGCACCACTCAGGTGTGTAAATGTTTTCCATTCCTATGACTAGCCACTGTAGAGATGATTTAGGCATTTGTTGCATTGGTATAAATGGTTGAACTAAATGCAGGTGTATCCCAAGTCGTGGACTGCAATCTACGTGGCTTTGGACAACGTAGGAATGTGGAACATCAGGTCTGAAAACTGGGCTAGGCAATATCTTGGTCAGCAATTCTATCTCAGGGTTTACACCTCTTCGACATCATTAAGAGATGAGTATATTATCCCAAAGAATGCCATTCTCTGTGGCAGGGCCAAAGGTCGCCGTACAAGGCCTTAACTTGTCTAGGGATAGCTAGTTTTGTCACGAGAGGGTGACATGGTGCACTCACAAATTGTTAAATGCAGAGCTTATCAGTTGTTAATAGCTTACTAATTTTTCCTTTCTAGTTTATAATTTCAAATCTGCTTTCTGGTTTCTTTATCCAATAATAGGAAGGGTACTAATGTCTCTGCTTAATTGTTTGTTTGTTTGCTAGCAATATTTTCACTAAAATTAATTATTTTTTCTTTTTTCTCTGTTTGTAATTATCGAAAATTATCGATGGCCAATGAAGAACTTCTTTTCTTCTCATCATATATGGTTTATGTATTATACATAGAAGCGTATGTGATTTATCTTATTAGGAGTATGAGATCCAGGTCGAAGATTATGATATTTTATCGTAATTTTGTATAACATTTAAAAATATTATAAGCCATTGATCAATTAAATTTAATTATTGTTAGACATGTAGGCTTTGAGAGACTCCCTAAAAGGCATATTGGTTGGAAGAAATTCTGTTTTTGAAGATATAAAAGAAATAAGTTAGTCGTCGGGATCTACTATAATTGTATGAATGTTTTGGACAGTTAAACTAACTAATAGGAGACCAATACTGTTGCAGCAATTGGTCATTTAAGCTTTATGGTATATGTAATATAATTTTTAAAATTGTAACTGATTCAGTTTATTTGTTAGCGACAAGTTTGTTGATTTGGATATTGCTCAAATTATTATATTCAAATTGAGATTAGTAAGCTACTCTCATTTTTTGAAGCTTGAAATCACATTATTAACATGCATGGTGAAGCTTTCTACAAATTAAAAATAGAACTAGCATTTACATTCAAACTTTATGACACTATTCTTATATAATATATAACTAGTAGTTCGTTAATATCCATTTTCTTACTTTGGATGGTGCGTTTTAGTCTTCTTATACCAAGTATCGCTTGGACTTATGTTTGTGGTAAGCGATATAAAATTTAAGCATCTTTTGTTGCCATATATAGTAATATTAATATTGTCATATATAGTTTAAATGTCATATATAGTAACATTTAAACTAACTAATATCAAAAACTTTAAAAAGCTATGAACTAAGTCCAAACTGTTAGACTATTTTATGTCCCATGTCACTTATCAATTTGAGTCCAATTAACGCACCTAAGATAATGGTTATTCGGTATTATAGACTGGGTCTCAAATAGGTCACGGACTCTTTTCCTCTCTCTTCCTGTTACCCAACGCCATGTCATTTGGCTTCTAGTTACCCAAAAGACATGTCGGTTGGTGTTGCTATATAAGGTTTAGCAACTTATGAAAAGATGAACGTTTCTGAATGTTTTCTGAACCATTGACGAAAACTCTAACGAAAGAAGTAGAGAGGAAATAAAACACATTCAAGCAAATCAACATCAATCGAAAAACATTCATAGATACAGGTACGCAAATAATTGTCAATCCATAAAATGATTTACAATTGATATCAAAGCACGGTATTGCATGATTAATTATTCTACCGTGTATCATTTTGTATAACATGATGAATGCTTCTACCGTGTATCATTTTGTATAACATGATGAATGCTTTTGTAGTTTATGGCATTATTTTCCTCGTTGCAATGCCATGAAAGGAATTAAGAAATCGAATAAGAACTTTTGGTGATAATATATGATTATGTTTTGAAGTTTTCGGTTTGATAATTTTCTGGATGTTCATAACATTCTTAAGGATGAACCGAAATATGGTGCAATTCAAAACACTAAAGGTTGAATTATTACAGTGATGGTTTGTATAAATGTATGGGTTAGAGTAAGAAACATATACATGAGAAAGAACTGAAACAATTGTGATTATGGTTGTTGATTATTACGGTGATTATTCTTGAACCCATGAAAGAATGACGTTAAGATGTCTTGTGATTTGAAACAAACCCATGAATTGGTAATGGACAGTAGAAAGAATTGAAAATCAACGGCCATGTTTTGATGAGATTTCGGTGTATATGTTGTTAACGGTGTTTATTGTGTTGTATTTTTGCTCTTGATCATGCTTGTAATGGTTTACATTAGAATAGAGATTTTCATTATGGCATGAAGAGAAAAAAAAAGAAAAAAAAAGAAACCCAGAAAACAAAAACCAGAAGCCCCGAAGGATGAAGATGAACAGCGTCTGGCGCGTGCAGACGCTGCACGCGCCAGTCGAAACCCTCAGGCTTCCATGCGCTGGCGCGTGCAGGCCCAAAACTGACTTTTTTTGGCTTATTTTTGTTATTTTAGGGCCCCAAAGATTATATTGGGTTAATAAATGTTTATGGCCCAATTATAGTGGATTATTTAATTCATCATTGATTTATACATAATATAATTTTGAAATTAGTGCCATATTATATTTTTTTTGGTACTTGGAATA
>JAOTIZ010000002.1:15763770-15774777 GCA_027123425.1 Erythroxylum panamense | reverse complement strand
AATAAGAATACAAAAGAAAAGAAAATAAACATCATCTAGTGATTTTTATAATTTAACATATTATTTTAATATAATAAAATTTTATTTAATAATAATAACTATTAATAATAGTTATATATATAAACAAAATTTCATTTTGATTTAATTAATTTAATAAAATAAAAATTACACTGATAATATTTGTCCCTCAATTCAACATAATTATGTTTTAATTTTGATGATAATAATGCTTAATAATTTCAGTAGAAAATTTAGTTCAAGATTTTATTTATATAGAAATATAAATTTGAAAATGGGCCTGGACTCAAAATCTAATCACTATTGAACCCTTAGGCCTGTAAGCCCAATTCTTATTTGTAAATTAATACTCATCTTCTGTTCCTTTTTCACCCTAAACCCTAAAGCTCTGTGTTCTCTCTGAAAGCGTTAAACCCTTCATCAAGTTCCCCCGAGTCAGCTCACCGAACCCCCACAATGGCGGATACCGTCCAATTCCGGTTGGAGCGCATGGTCGATGAGCTCGACGACCTGGAGCGTCGTGGCCTCTTTACGAGACGGGAGATAGCTGAGATCGTAAAAAGGAGACGGAAGTTCGAGTACAGATTGAAGCGACCAAGTCCGATAAAACAGGACTTCTTGGCCTACATTGATTACGAGACTCAGCTCGACAATCTCCGCCGCTTACGCAAAAAGTCGGTGGCTCGTGAGCTCAAGAGGAAAGGGAACAAGAAGATGAAGATGTCGGTTTCCGATTTTTCCGGCGTTTCTAGAATTTTGGAAATATATCGCATGGCGGTTATGAGATTTAAGGGGGATATCGAGCTCTGGTTTCGGTACTTGGAATTTTGTAGAGAGCGTAGAAATGGGCGTATGAAGAAAGTAAGTTTGAGTGAAGTTTAGGCCTTTTGGAGCTTGTTCCGTTTGAATTACGAGTTAGTGTTGGTTTTTACCATGACTTTTTTTTTTTTTTGGTGTTGTGTTATGTGATTTACAGGTACTTTCTGATGTTATTAGGCTGCATCCAAAGGTTGCTGGGGTGTGGATATACGCAGCAGCGTGGGAGTTTGATCATAACTTGAATGTGATCGGTGCTCGTGCTCTTATGCAGAGTGGTTTGAGGGTGTGTCCCAATTCTGAGGATCTTTGGGTGGAGTATCTTAGGATGGAACTTACGTATCTCAATAAATTAAAAGCTAGAAAGGTTGCACTTGGAGAGGGTAAGGGTAGTTTTGCGCTTGATTCTAGAGCTTCTGATGAGAAGCAGTGGAGGGAGGAGAATAAGGATTTGTTTATGTCACTCACTGACGAGAGAGCTAAAGATGAAGTATCAAATGTTGATAACGAGTTGGAAAAGAAAAATGATGTATTTCGGGAACAAGGGTTGAACGTTCTTCAGACTGTCTATAATGGAGCAGTTGAAGCTCTCCCTTCTAGTTTTGGGTTGAGAGTGCGGTTATTGGAGATATTGGAAGCTATAGACTTTGCGAATTCCAGGGACATGTATGAGAAGATATTAAGTGAGATGAAGAGGGACTTCTTAAAAGATCCAGAGTATTGGGATTGGCTTGCAAGACGTCGAATTGATGGTACTAATCTTAGAAGTGTGCAGGGTAGGATGTCTCCTGAATTAGAAAATGCAATTCAGGTATGTTCCTGTGATGCTGGTGAAATGCTTTAACAAGTGACGCCTAACTAATGGGCTCTTCTTATACTGAATCGCTACGTGCATACGTTAGATGAGCCTTTTGCTATTGTTTCTTGGAATATTGTCTGTTGATTGCTCTCTGTGCTCCATCTATTGTAGGTTTATGAGGAGGCTTTGGAAATTGTGTCCTCTCACGAGATGTTTAAAGTATATACAAAGTTTTTGATTGATGTTATAGATACTTCGGAAGGAAAGCTAAACCCTGGACTGCCTAACCATTCTGAAGATTGTATTTCACGTCTTTTAATGGTGTTTGAAAAGGCTGAGGCACTGGGATGCATGACTGAGGATCTTGCTAGCGATTATGTTTCATTTTACTTGCAGCTTGGGAGAGTGGATGAAGCTCGAAAACTTGCAGAAAAGCTTTGTGGTGGAAAATATTCAGATTCCTCAAAGTTGTGGCTTCTGAGGGCATCAATTGAAACAAGAGGGTTTACTAGAGATATTTCTTTTCCAAATAAGGCTGATTTGTCACCCATCTTCCAACTTGTGAGAATTGCATTAACAAAAGTGCCAATTGAAGAAGCTGACAGCTTGTGGATGTTGGTATGCCCTTTTACTGTTGTCTTACCCATAATTGTTAATTCTGCTAATGTAATGCGGTGTCTTTGTATTGAACACCTACTGGTTGAAGCACTTTTTAGTGATCATAAACTTGGTAGTTTTCAATATAAATCTAGTCTGGAGGTCAAACATTAACTAGTTTATTATTTAATCAATAAATTGCAAATGCAGTATGCAGGATGAAGTTCGGACGGTTTATTTTCTGAGGACTATGCTATGTTGTGTTAAAGAATCCCTTTCCTTTTCTTCTACCTGATGGAAAGAAATACCTACCTGTGAATTTTATTGGCTTTGGCACTCTATGAACACTTTTTGTGGCTTAATGCTTACTGTAATTACATGCATATTGCTAGACTTACTTCTAACTGTACATGTAATTTTCCATTTTATGGGTTTTAAACGTTATGGTTCGTCTAGTCTGTGAGGTTCAACAAATTTTCAAGATTGATTGGCCAACTAACATACCATTTACTCTAGGCACTCAAGTTCTTTGCTGCAGAAAAGCATTATTTTGACAAGCTGGTTGAGATGTCTTTCATTTTAGTAGCTAAAGATGGTGGCGGTGAAAATGGGTATTCTGTTCCTTGGTCCATAGTAAATTTTGTTCTCCAGAAGGACGGAATTGAGTCTGCAAGAGAGACATATAAGCGGTATGTTACTGAATTATGAGCTAAACAAAATAATAGCTGAAAATCCTGCTTAAAGTGAGTCGTACAATACTCCCAAAGAGCTTTTCTAGTTATTTACTAGTTTAATTTATTTCGTGTTCTTGCCAGATGCTAAATTCATAAACTACATTTTTATTTTATTTTTTTGAAAATTGAATGAAATTCAAAAACTATTTCCAAGTGTGTGGTTTCTCATTTTGTATCTGCACCCCTAATTCAATTGCAGCTTTCTTGCTTTACCCCATCCCGGTCTTGCCTTATACAAAAATTGCATTGAGTTGGAGAGGAATCTTGCGTCTATTGGTGATGTAGATGGCCTGGCAAATGTGCGAAAGTTGTATGATTCTGCGCTTGCATCCTATTCTCAAAACATGAACTTGTGGAGAGACTACTATACTATGGAGCGAAAGGTGACCATTGCTTTCAACATCTCAAGTTATATTCATGATTTCATCAACCCAAAAATAATAATAATAATAACCCATGAGAAGGAATAGAAAATTAGTGATGTTGGATAAGATTTCACATGGATCAATTTCCGCAATATAAAAAGGATAAAACCTCTTTAAGCATGGATTGTTTTTACATTCTTCCAACATGGACTTACACATCTAAACTTTCTATGTTGCTACTCCAGTTGGGAACATCAGAAACAACGGCTGCAGTATGTTGGCGAGCACGGAAGACGCTGAAAAATTCCGTGGAATTTTTGGCATCAGATATCTTGTAATCGAATATTTGCCGGACCCTCAGGTCTAATTTGGCCCTGTAACGACATATGTTGACAATACAAACATGTGGTAGGGTGGAATGCTAGTTGCTTGCAACCTGAAAAAGCAAACAAAGTAGGTGCTGGTTATGTGTCCAATTTGTTCCGCTGTAATTTTACACAAATTTGTGGGATCAGGTTGGGAATGCCATGCAAAGTGTTTATAGCATTGACTCATGTTTAATTACTTCTGATGTTAAAGTTGTACAGCAAACAATTGCCAGCCAAAACACTATAAACAAATATGTTGAATGTACATATATAACATCTACATCTTTCTATTTGCTGATAACGCAAGGTTCTTTATAAAGTCTAATAACCAGCACGAGGCGCTTGAGGAAGCAAATCTTTCTGGAACGCGTTGTTGTAAACTAGACTCTTGGCCACTGTGGACTAACGACCTGCGAGATATATGATTGGTGAAATCTACGTTTTAATTTATCTTAAACAACAGAAACAGCAACAGCAGAAGAGAATATGATTATTCAAGCATTGAAATTTAGAGGAACTGAAAGACACTAAAAACCAACTTTAAGAAAATAACATAAGCAAAACATCTAGACACTAATGCTTGATTTCTGCCATATGTTAGTATAGTTGGCGTACTGCAATGCAAAAAGAACAGCCTGAAGGCTCTATTAGGGAAAATGTATTGCTAACCTCAAGCGTGCTAAACACCAATCTCATTCGGCTGGCAACAACTGATGGCTCCTCAGCATATCCTACAACTGCCATTTGCTCTAGCTGAAGAGTCTTTACTGGAAGCCTTCAGCAAACCAGGGAAAAAATTTATATATTAGGAAGGTGATCACCCCGTCATGCAGTCTTACTGTGACTTGTAAAGTCTCTGATATTCATGACTGGGAGGGTCTGAGAAGAATATTGGTTTCTGTGAAAGCGAATATGGGGTTTATGTTATGTATATCCTACCGTCCTAACGCTGGAATATCAAACTGATATCTATACAGTTTCAAAACGATTCTAGATCTTTGAGTTTAACTGATTACAGGACAAGCATACTAAAGTTTCATGTTTACAGTTAGGATTATCATGCTAACTTGCCAGCATGGTCAGGTAATGTACATGCCAACTTTAAACATATGTATCTATGTGCTTCAAATTGAAAGACTTGTAACAAACAGGCAATTAAGGTTAAGTGTGCCTCACCATGCCATTCCCTTAACATAATATGCATTTGCTATAAGAGCACAAAAGCCTTTCCAGCTAAGCAATATTTCATCAGAAACTGAAGGTGTGGAGGACCACCTAACTATTGTTGGTTGTGGTGTGCATAGGATGGTGATGAATAGGATGCTCAACCACAGGATACACTCATCAACCTGTACAACAAAATAGGAAGTCTAGTTCTTAGGCCATCATGACTGCTAACACATACACACACACAGAGTTGAGCAGGGAATTTAACTGCAGTTGTGAAAGTAATGACAGACTGATGATATCTATGACTAATCATCTTTCCAAGGATATTGTCAGTGACACCCAGGAAAAGACCCTAGTCAATGGACTACATATTGGGAACGTCCTTATCGTACCCCAAAAATGCCAAATAAGGATCAGTGACACCCAGGAAAAGACCCTAGTCAATGGACTACATATTGGGAACGTCCTTATTGTACCCCAAAAATGCCAAATAAGGATCAATGTGGAGCCTTCGATGAGCCAGTAAATAATAAAGGAGGGAATTTTCCACACCCTTGCACATGGACATGCATAAGTCAATGTCATTCAAAATATGCAGAAAGCAATTTTATATATTAAAATTCAAAGGATTCCAACACTAACCTCCTCTGCAAATATCTTGGACTTCACACTGGTACTTCCACCGTAACTCTGCATTGCTTCAATTTCTACACCTGATTCCTTTATAGCATTGAGCTCATTCCGTAATCCTTCATCAGTGCAGCCTAAAGCGTATGCATTTACCCCAGCACTAATAAATTCCTAGCACACATTACTCAAACATGTTACTAGCAAGTCACATTGCAAACATTTCACTGATGATTGAAAGATAAAAGCATATTGCTGAATATACTTTTAGGTTGTCACCTCCTCCACGGTCAATGACGTTCCTGTATCTCCTGAACAAAGTGATAGCAATGTTCCGGGAAGAGCGGTATTCATTATCAGACAAAATAGAATCATGTGACCGACACTGCAATAAGCATGTAAAATCATATATTCTCAAGCAAGCAATCAAACTGTTCACTCAAATCTGAACTGCAATATGCTTACCAGCCATCTATTCAAAATAACGCCGTGGGATATAAGGCAAGTCTGAAGCTGGCTATGCCCTTTCCAAGAAAACGAGGAAGTTTGTGGTTTGTTATTATAAAGACGGCATGGAAGGGTAGGAGAGAAAGGAACACAAGTCAAGAAATTGTTGCACAACGAAACATCATGCAGTGTTTTAATGCCCAAATGTGTATGGAACTTGTGACTAACCGACGAGTACAGAATTACCATGGTTGAAACATCATATCATGACCTTCAAAAACATAACATAAATATCATCAGGAAAGAGGAAACAAAGATGTGTAATCCAATATTAAGACCAGTGCATTAGTGACAGTCAGTCACTATTTTTACATTTATTTTTGCAGCTAAAGTGATCTATTTATCTAACGCGGGCAGCTTTATTCATTTTAATCAACTAGCACAGATTCGCATTTCTAATTGTAAATTTTAACTGGAAAATAACAGTAATTAAGAGAATTGAGGTGGGTAAAACAAGTAAAACGGCCAGCACTAACTGTCTGACCAAACAAGAGGAATAAGAAGAAGCAACAAAAAAATGAATTGTTGAAGAAGATCGAGCTTAGAATGGAATGTTGATTCTGTCAATATTGTAAATAACTTCTTTCCCTATTTGTGAATGACTTAGCTTGATTGTAGCAACCATATTAGGATGCTTTTGTAACTACAAGTTAGTGGCTCTGCCTCTTCAATAATATACAACAACTCAATTACATATTATTTTCTTTCATGAATTACTGATTATACCTGTTATACGATTTCCAGGAGACTCAAGACTATGATGACTTTACTTTGAAAAGGCTTCCGATAAAAAAGAAAGAACAGAAAAACGAACGGAGAAATGGACCAGAGCGCAAACATTAACTTCACTTTCACACTGATTTTAGTATAGAAAACACTGAAACGTATCATTTCTCAACGTATTGTGCCGGAAAGATACATATTCCAAAGACACAATTCAAGCAAAAGTCACATCTTTGGAGCGAAATAAGGAAAGGGCTCAACTTTACCTTCGCATCGAGTTGGACAAGCTCTTACTTCAACGAAAAGAGAAACACTTTCACAGAGATGCCTCACACCCCACAAGGGCCAAGAAAACTAAACGGGAAAACAAGTTTAAGCTAAAACCAATAGATAGAAAGAAAGAATCTTCTGGGTACGGTAATTTAGGCCACCAATTATTTGCATGGTTCTCAAAGATTCCGTCGATTGGATTTTATTCAATTTCCCGTAGAAAAATTTTCTGGTTCTGACACGAGAATCGCCATGTGGGAACTTAGTACTCGGCTTTCAACGCCTTGTCGTTTCAATTGATTGGCTCTTGCGTTGGGACTGGAGTTTCATAGTTCCGGTTTAGAAAGGCACATTTAACATCGATTTTGTTTTAGCTTAGAATTTCAAATTAAGTGTAACTCAAAATTTTTTAAGATCTTTACATTTATACACAGTTCCTGTTTGACAATCAGTTAATTTTATCAGCTGTTAGTTGATAGTCAATTTTATCAGATGATTTGACCAGTTAATTACATTACCTATTTATTATTTGATATTTGGTAAAATTAGCTGTTTAGAATTAGTTGTTTATGTGTAAAATAATTTATAAGGACATGACTTTAAAAAAATTATAAGGGTATGAATATTATATATCTTAGTACTTCGTTCAATATTCTTATAGAAATTTATATTTTAGATATTAAATTCTATAAAAATTAAACTTATAACTATAATAATAATAATAATAATAATAATAATAATAACAACAACAACAACAACAACAACAACAAAAATAACAACAACAATAATAATCATGATGACGACGACGACGATGATACATTCAAACATAAAATATAACAATACAAATGAAGTTTAACAACACAATTCAAATAGAGCAAAAGAAATGAACATCATTATTTAAAGCAAAGCTTTATAATAATTCAAGAATGACGTCTAACTGCCATTAAACTAGAAGCAATATTATTACGAATAGTTGTCATCTCTCGAGTTCTTTATTCTTCAGTATTTTCTTGTGTAGAGTTAACTTCAACATTTTGAAATACATCTCGAGGTATAAATTTAAGATCTTGATTGATGATGCTAAAAGTCGAGTCACCAATTATATTTCTTCTAATATAGTTATGCAACATAAAAGCTTCACAAATTATTCTATTTTGATCTATTAATGAATACTTAGGCATTTTCTCCAATATCTTCCATTGAGTCTTAAGAACACCAAAAGCCATCTCAATACAACTTCTTAGTAATGAATGAGCTCAGTTAAAAACTTGTCGAGATCTTCTTAGATTTGCACCACGAAACTCTGATTGATAATATCTTGTCTTTAGGTAAGGTGTCAAATATCCTTCTCTTTCTGGATAGCCTTTGTCAACCAAGTAATATTTACTTGAGTTTCCATAGAAGCAATATAATTAGTATAAATAATATCATAAAAAGTCTAAATCATTAATAGTAAGTGAAAGCCAGATGCTGCCAATACATTTGTTGTTATTATTCCTTTCCATCCTCTAAATCTCATTTGATCCTCCTCTGCAAAAACTACCACTATATATGTACTATCAATAGCTCCAATGCAATCCTAATATAAAATAATAATTATAAGATGATAAAACAACATTTTTCAATGAAAAATATAATGAAGAGAGAGGAAGAACATATTTAATTACCTTAAAATGTGGCATATATCTAACATCATTAGCAATTTATGGTGAAATGTCCTTGAATTCGGGATCTTATGGTACGAGTATATCTCTTGAAAATCCATCCATAGCAGTCAAAACTTCTTAAAAAACTCTACTCACAGTTTCACCAGAATGTTGAAAACGCTCTTGAGTATCTCTATTAGAGGAACCTTTACTTAGGACATACACGAATAAACTGACTTTCACCATTCAATAATTCATTCATCCATAGCTCTCCTGTTTGATAGGAAGTCATGCATGGTTCCTTGTATATGTGGTTAAAAAAATACACACTCATGTAACTCACTACACAAGCCATCGAATCCCAAAACTCAATCTCATTGTCCAAAAATTGGTTCATTTGCAGAAGTTGCATAATTTGCATAACATTATCATCCATACCTATAGATCAATAAGTAAAATTATATTGTAAATAAACAAAACACTTATATGTCTAAATAGAAAGAAATAAATAATATAGCAGGTAATAAAATTATAGATTACCAACAAGGTAATGTTATATAATAAAATAAGCAAACCAAATTCATAATGTCTTTCAAAACACCATGTCAACATAAACGCACAAATAATAAAAACAATAAACTAAACATAGTATAGATAGATATAGAAACTATGTTTAATGTTTTTTTTTAATGTTTGTCATACTCATACATAAACTTTATGTATTCAACCTTCTTTGTATCATTTGGTACAAAAAAATGGACCTTCTTTACAGATCTTCAATCAACATGCAAGCAAAGTAAAATTCAGGAGTATCAGTTTCTAAATCAGGCGAAATACATATTTTTTCCAAAGCATTTATAACATCATGGTGTGACGTACCAGTACTAGTACTTTGTGATGTACCAATATTTATCGCATCCAAAATTTTAAAAATAGATCTATTCATCTCCATTATTGCACTCTACCTCTCTTAAATCAATTGCATCATATTATCAAGCCTCTCATACATTGTTGCAGATCTTCCTACCCTTTTAACGGAATCAATTCTTGCACTCTTGTTACTTTGTGAACTATCACCCTCCAAAACCCCTTTGCATATTCTTCTCTCACTCCTTTCATCATGTGTAGCTTGAGGGGTCGGGGTAGATTCTCTCCACATTTTTTCCTAATTGTTTAGACCACTAGTATCATCTATATTCTCATAATCATGATAGACTAACAATTGATGATGAACATTATAACTATCATGTGGAGAAGGAACATATACTTCCTCAACTTCTCGTTGTCTTTATAGAAGGTCAACCACATGACAAAATGTAGTCTCTCCTCGGGCCAAACATCCAAAATGTTTATCTAACTTACATTCAAGCTCAGGTTCAAGCCCTTCCTCTTTAAATGTTTTAAAATTGATGTTCTCCTAAAAAAATTAAATAACTTATATTTAACTAACTATTTAGCATTAGAGTAAAGAAAATAATTTGAATTGGAGAAAATGAGATAACCTTAATCTTCAAAGCCCACCACTCCTCACTAATACCAATTGTTCTTTTGTCATAATTTCATCCTAATCCCGTTTCTTTCCCTTTTAATTGTTTCCAAAGACTCCATCTAGTTCTTATCCAATCAAACTTATTTTTAAGCTTTGTTTTATCCATGGTAAGTTTGGTTGCTTTATGAAACTCTTCCTCCACCTTCTTCCATGATAACCTTTGACCAATAACTCCACCGCATTTTCTCTTACTCCTTTCAATATGTTGATTACAAATGTTATAAAAGATAAGAAGAGTTTCTTTTGGCCAACAAATCTGACCTATATCATTTCTCCCTTAACTTCCTCGTTTGTTTCCTTTTTGGGATAATGTCATCTAATCATATAAGATGAAAAAGATTATATGCTAGTTAATTAATTTGCTATTCATTTCACTACTTAATTGGTTTTACTAGCTTGAATTAGACTACTTCAACAAAATAAATATATAATTACTTTTTATCATTATAATATTTTTATTAATTAATTAATTTAAAATTATTTTATCTCTTAATTTAAAATGAGTAATAGAATTAACTTGTGAATATTATTCAAAAATTATATAAAATTGTAGTATATATATTTTAAAATATTATATTATATTTTTTTATTAAATTACTATTTGTTTATATATAATAATTTAAGAAAATTATACTTCTTTTGGTAACAAAACAACTATTAAATAATTAAATAATATTAGAAAAAGATAAACATGAAAATAAAAAAGAAATAAAAAAGAGACTTAGGGATATAACATGAAAATAAAAATGAGAGAGTTAGAGATAGAACAAAATGGTTGCACGTTAGAAAATTAGGGGACAAAACAAAATGCTTGCACG
>JAOTIZ010000002.1:15709936-15720964 GCA_027123425.1 Erythroxylum panamense | reverse complement strand
AAGCACACCTGAGTCTTCATAGATGATAGTATACAATATATGACTGGGCAAAGAGGCTACTGAAGTCGAGGACAAAACTGATTCTTGTCTTCAGATTGTTTGGCGAAAACTAAAGTCTAAAACCATTACTCGTTGTTGGCGTTGAAAGTCAAAGCAGTTGGCTCCATCGTTCTCCATAACTTAATATTTAGAATGAAATTGTCCAATTTCCAATCCAGGACGTTTTCCTGTTCAAACTTGCAGCTTTTTCAACTCATTAGACCTTTTCTTTCATCGATGTTTCAATGCCTCGCCTTACATCAGTTATATATAAATACGTCTACGAGAGCTCAAACCCAAATCACTTCACTACTTCTCCATCTCTTCGCGAATCGGAAACCATTCTCACTAGCCACTTCAATCTCATATTGTAGAACTGGCCAGAAGAAGTCATGGCATCAATCCAAGCTTCAAGAATGTTACTCTCTTCTGCTTCATCTTCTCTTTCTACTAGTCATCGTAGAGAAACCATCAAAGCTACAATAAACCCTCTGAAAATCCCAATAAGTCCTCTTTCTCTTCCAAAGCTTTCTAATGGAGGGTTTGTGAAGGATCTTGCCTTGAAAGGTGATTACAGAATCGTCACAACTGCTCCTACTAAAGAGAATGGATCCAACCCCAGAATCAAAACTAATGATTCTGATCCCGTCGTAATTGCCAAGCTTTATGCAGTCATGGAAGCTGTGGCGGACAGAGTAGAGATGCATAAGAACATTGGAGAGCAGCGTGATAATTGGAACAAACTGTTCTTGACTTCCATTAACGCTATTACTCTAACTGCGGCTACTATGTGTGGGATCTCTGCCACAACTGCCGCAAATGGCACGCCCCTTGCTGCTCTTAAGCTCGCCTCCACCGTACTATATCTCGGAGCCGCTGGCATGCTGTGTATAGTAAATAAAATCCAACCATCCCAACTCGCTGAAGAGCAAAGAAATGCGTCCAGGTTTTTTAAGCAGCTTCACAACCAGATTCATACGACACTTTCAATTGGAAATCCTACTGTTCGTGATGTCAATGAGGCAATGGAGAAAGTGTTGGCTCTCGACAGGGCTTACCCGCTTCCATTACTAGGAGCCATGCTCGACAAGTTCCCATCAACTGTAGAGCCTGCGGTTTGGTGGCCCCAACGAAGGACAAAGCAAAGCATGTTTCTTGGCAAGAAGGTAGATGCAAATGGATGGAATAATGGGTTGGAAGATGAAATGAGACAGATTGTTAGAGTCATGAAGAAGAAAGATGAGGAAGATTACATAAGACTGGCTAAGATAGCTGTGAAGGTTAACAAGATAATGGCGATATCAGGTCCATTATTGACTGGCCTAGCAGGGTTGGGGTCTGCCTTTGTGGGTTCCAATCCATTGGCTGCAATAATAGGAGTTGTTGCTGGTGCTTTGGCAAGCCTTGTGAATGCAATGGAGCACGGAGGACAAGTTGGTATGGTCTTCGAGATGTATAGAAGCAATGCGGGTTTCTTCAAGCTTATGGAAGAGACAATAGAATCAAATGTTAATGAGAGACGAGAAAATGGACAAGTGTTTGAAACGAAAGTGGCTCTGCAACTAGGAAGGACAGTGTCAGAACTCAAGCATCTGTCAGCTTCATCGGCCAGAAATGGGACGGAAGCTTTTCAAGAATTTGCTAGCAAGCTTTTCTAGTGATCAACCCGGTACTCTGTACACTGTATATTTATAGCTACTCCGTCCACCATTTTGTTGACATGATTAGACTGACAGCTTTAGTTGTGTACATTGATAGATAACATAACGATTCTTTCTTAATAGGCTAGAGTCGCTTCCCGAATTCCAGGATAGTTGGGGCCATCACCTTGTGTGAAAGAGTTGGAAGAGCAATTAATCATGTAGTTCTTTTTCTCAACTCAATATCAGGCAGATCAAAACATCCAAGTAACAGTTGAAATTACATATATAATATTTAAAGTAATCATTGGTATCACCCAACACCACATACTTCACACGCCCGACAATAACTATATGTTATCGCTCGGCTTAAAATGATTTAATGAAACGTGAAAATGCCTAAAATTGACATAAAATAATAATCAATAACAATTAAATCAACGAACACACATCACAAAATCTTAAGCGATACACATCTTATATTATTTATACAAAACATATCTATACATTCCTTCATGTTGTATATGTTAATTGTACTTTACCCAAATCTCTCTTACAATTGTTTTCTCGTTTGAAATTGCCCTTCTAGTTCTTATTGATAATGCTCTATCATTTTCTCTTGCTCCCCTCCTTTTTTTTTTGTGCTTAAAAATGACAATTAAAGTTGTTAACATCTTTTTTATACAATTTAACTCGTAAACATAAGCTAGTGATTGTAGATGCTTGGCTAGCTAATATTAGCTCTAAGTATCTTCTTAAGAATTACAGAAAACTTTTCATAATCTACTAAATCACCTTAATTTGATATTTTTATAAAAATTATACTCAAAGTTGAACAAATTTTCATTAGTGACTACGATTGACAATTGGTTGGGCTAGAATCAGGTCATTTATGGCTCGAGTTTAGCCCAAATTTTTTTGTTTTAGCCTAAGCTAACCTAAGTCATAATTAGGCTTGAATCATGTGATCTAAGCTTAAATTTGGTTAGGCCCAAACCATTCAACCCAAGCCTGATTACAATTGACCTAACCTAAAGTTTGATAGGATTGGGCTAGGCAAAAAAAAAAATGACTTGAGTTATGAAGTTATCAAATCTAATAAGAAAAATATTTTCACTACAATATTTTAGTAGAAATAAGCAGAAGAAAAGATATCGTCTCATAGTTATGTCCAGAAGTAAAAGGGAAACTAAGAAAAATATTTTCACTGCAATATTTTTGTAAAAATAAATAGGAGAAAAGATATCGTCTCATAGTTATGTCCAGAAATAAAAGAGAAACTAAGTAGGATGATTAATACTACATCAATTATTAAATACAAAAGAGAAATAAAATAAAATCAAAAGGATAAAACATCCACCTAAAATCCATTTCAACTTAAAATCAATTCTGGAATTTATCTTTGGATAATAAACTTTATCTTTGTACTTAAACTTGGAATATATCATCTTTGTCTCCAATCGGAGAATAATATGGTAGGTGTGAAATATTCAGAATTTTTTTTGCTGCAAGTTGTAACCTTAGATTGAAGGGGAGTTACATGCATAAGCTTACACACTATCAAAAGTTAGAGCTATGTTTACCATGATTCACATAGCTATTTCAATTTGATTTGTTTTCATGATATTTTGTTGTCATAAAAAAAGAGAGAGATATTGAATAGGGGAGTCATTTTCAAGACTTTAATTATTAAAAAATATTGAACTACTAGTCAATTTACTTTGAGTAATTCTATAGAAAGACATGTTCAATCATGAAATTATTCATTTAGATTATGAATAAACTTGAATCTTTGAGGACTTGTAGAATAAGAAGTAACAGAAAGGAGCTCCAAAAAGTTTGTGAAGCTACCTGCAAAGTTACATATGTGATTGCGTGCTTAGAAACAAGTTGAGAAGATGCTAAAGGAAGGAAGAATTTACTGATACGAGAAAAACCAAAGAATGTTCTTGGGAAGAACATCGTTGGAAGGAAGTCTTATAATTGTTATACAATTGTGATGCTTAAGATTATGATAGAGAGACTTCTAATCACTTTAAATTTGTATCACGAGCGTAAAAATAAGTCATGTATAATGATTTTTTTTCTTAGCCCATTAAAGAAAGGATACAATGGATTTGTAACTCTCAATTAGATTTGAGATGTAAATGTAGATCAAAAAAGAACAAACCACTATAAAAATTATAATTGTTTCTCCTTTCTATATTTTTATATTATTTTATTTCTTTTGTATTAAATTCATTATACATATTACATTGATTCGTCCATTACATTGGGTGAATAGTTGAGACTACAAAATTACTAAGTCGAAAAGATTAGAAATATTTCGGTATCACTTATATAAATGACCCTACATACCAAAATTAAAAACACTTTTTATGATTATTTTACACTTATTTTATAATTATTGAATATATTATTAACCATATTTATTTCTACTTTCAAAGTATTTGATAAATTGTTACAAAAATTTTAAAATTGTTTTATCTATTTCACCCCTCTACTCACTTCAAAGTGTTTGTCTGCTAAGGGAGGCGTGGAATACTCATGGAGGTAAAGTTGACAGTGGGCCCTTGAAAGCAATGTTGTATTAAAAGCACGAAGTGATAAGAGGGTTGAAAATTAAATCCGATGCCATATGGAACGCTCAGAGGATGAGTGCAGGTTTTAGAGATGTCATTAATTAGTGATTGGAATGACAAGCTTCCATCAATCTTACCTGCATTGAGAAAGCACCTGGTGTTTTATAAGTGACAGTGAAATGCCGAGACGGATGAAGCCATAAAACTGAAGATAACAGTAGAAGGTGCCATATCAAAAGAATCAATGTAACGTCCTTAAATTAGTGTGTACGACGTGCCCATTTCTTGACTCGCCCATGAGCCACTGGACCTGCTAACCAGAAAACGTATGGGACAGTGATATCTGATTGATGGGAGTTCAATTTCCTTGGAGTTAGGATCAGGTTACGTGTTACTGTCACAAAAATAATCATATATCTAAATTTTACATAAATATATAAATGAAATTTAATAAAAAATATTAAAATAGAGAATTTAATATGAAACTTGCACGGGTTACAATCAAACGACCTAATTGATTTTAATTTAATTAGCTGGTCACATAATATAAGAATAAATGGTAAAGAAAAGGAAGAGAACTTGACTACCTAGTATAAGGACTACTACTCTGCAAAATATAAGAAGAGTGTGAGCCCTTAATTGCTAATATACAAAACTGAGGCAAAGGTTAAGAAATTGTTAAGACCGATCCAACTTGGAACCGGACATGGGAACTCAATCATTCATTTCTTACGATTCATTAAGAAGCCTTCCCTTCTTTTCTACCCCTCTTTTAAGCGGTCTATTTCGTCACTATTATGTGGTATATTTATAAATATAATAGCTCAAAGCCTTCCATTTTCCAAAAGTTGTCATCTTTACGAGCTTTGACACTGCGTTGTCCTCCTTCTCTCTCTTAGAAAGATGATACAGCTCTTATTTACAGTAATATTCTCCGAGATGGCCTTCATATTGATGCTTATCTTCAAGAACCCATTGAGGAAACTTGTGATAATGGGCATGGATCGGGCCAAAAGGGGTCGGGGGCCAATCGTGGTGAAGACGGTAGGAGGAACGGTGTTTGTGGTGTTGATGTCAAGTGTGTATAGCATGATGAAGATCCAGAAGCGTTCAATCGACGAAGGTGCTGTCAGTCCGACGGACCAGGTCCTCATGGCCAAGCATCTCCTTGAGGCAACTCTTATGGGTAATTCATTGTTCCTTTTGTCTTTCGATTCTTCAGTTTAAAGGTGTGATCTCTGTGGGGATTATGTCCCTCGTTGGCTGGGAAACATGGAAGGGATGGATTGGTGTTTTTGAGGAGTGGGATGTGTTTTTAGTTTTGAGATTCATTTCAAATGTGAGATTTGGGTGGGTAGTTTAGTGATGCGTCTGTTCTTTGTCCTGTTTTGTTGACGAACTTCTGTGAATTCACTTTATTATTCACGATTCGTAATGCATTAGATTGTTCCTCGTTCCCTTGGTATTCATTCTCAGAAACATGATCCTGTTTTGAATGCTTAGAATTTTAAACCGGGAGGCATCTCTCGATGCGGCCACTGACTTGGGGAAGAATGTGTCGTCTTTTGTTGGGTTGGATGATTGAAGACTCTGGTTATTAATGAATAAGTCAATGGAGCCTGGATATCATCATTTGTCACATTATAGTGGGGAGAGAGGGATTTAGATTCTGCTTTTGAATTTTTTGTGCGTAATTTAGGGTAATAACGCTAAAGTGCAACGCTTCTTTGATTCAGGGAAAGTCAGTTAAGACACCACCAGGGTCATATTGTGATATAGGACTTCAACTTTGAGGGCTGACTTATCCACCCATAGGTGTTACCATAACATTTTGGAACTGTGAACTTTTTTGCGCAGAAAGATGCATGTTATTCTTTATATGTCTTTTCTCATTTCAATTATTCTTTGTCCAAAAATGAATAACATTCTCTATGATAAAATGTATACCTTAGGTTAGTCCACACTTTAGAATGTTGCTTGGGACAACAACATTTTGGAGGGATATTACTCTTATTAGTGATCTTCTACTCTTTTTTGTTTGTTGGAAAGAATAAAGGGTTCTAGCATATCTTGAACTCTAGTTCAGGAGAATGTCTTTTGACACACTCTCCCACTGAGCCACATGGCCTACTTATACAACCTTTTCTGTCCCTGATCTTAGATAAAGGAATTTAAAACGTGAGAGCATGACATTTTTCCTTGACCGGTCTCTTTAGCACTATCTGCTGAGTAAACTTCTCTACTGTTTCTCTCTTCGTTGACTTATTTTCTAATATAGATGTCCCACTATGAGATTTTCCTATATATGTACCTTGTTAACGTTGTTTTAGATTTGTTCAATTGAAAATGATCAAATCTAGAGCAAGGTGATGCAAAAATATAGTGTCTCTTGCTTGCATCAGTATGGTTTATAGATAATTGAGTCAAATGCCTTCTTATTTGCAACGATATCTGCTACAAAACAGAGTTCTGGTGATAAATTTGTACTCAATTTCTTGAAATTTCCTTTCATTTATTCCCTAGAAGCCCTATGACATATAACAAAGCTCAGGACTTCACCCTGTTTTCCAGTGACCTCATTCTCTTGAATGTTTATGAAAATTTGAGGAACATTTGCAGGGTCCTTTCTTTTCCTCGGGCTGATGATAGACAGAATGCACCATTACATCAGAGAACTCAGTATTCGAAGGAAGAGCATGGAAGCTGTAAAGAAACAAAATCGAGTTTTCGAGGATGGTAAAGTTGAAGAGAGCAAGGCTTTGGAAGAAGAGCTGATCACCCTTCGATCAAAATTTAAACAGATGGAATCTGAACTGGAAGAAAAAGAAAAACAAGTTAATGCTTCAGAAGCCAATGCCGTTGCTCTAAAGAACCAATCTGAAGGCTTCCTTCTTGAATATGATCGCTTACTTGAGGAGAACCAAAACCTACGAAACCAGTTGAAAGCACTGGACTCAAGCAGCAAGAAGAATACATAGGAAACTGAGCCCTTTTTCTTAGCAGTTCTTTTCATCTCCCTTTAAACTTGACTATATTTAACAGGCTTTTCATGATGGGGTTGTTGCTTACACTTAAATTATCATCTGTTGTGTTGGGGTTAGAAAATTTGACAAACATCTGAGGGGAGAAAGAAACAAAATAGGCTCGAGTGTTTAATGGTCGAACAGAATGGGCCCGTTTTGTACTCAAACTTTCTATTTGAGTTGTTAGGACTTGGTCGGTGGCATGGTATTCATACTTTTGCGTTTTCTTTTGATCTTATCTTACAGAGATTAGAGTTATGAACATTTGCACAACTTTTGCGATTTCTTTTGATCTTATCTTACAGAGATTAGTATTATGAACATTTGCACAGTGATGGCAACAATGGTCGACTTAAAAGTTACTTAACACTTGAAAGGAAAATCACTTGCATTTTTTAGTACGAGTTCTGGCTAGCATCTAGCCATCTACCACTTGCTACATATATCAAGTACTTGTTCTTAAAATATAGGCAGAAATGAATACAGGGTCATTATGACAATGAAGTCTATCAGCGCTGCATGTCGTGAGCAACATCAAGCCAAGGAATACGACAACTGAGATTGCAGATAACATGAGCATTAATCTGGAAGCTATATGACCTTTAACTTCCCTTGCATATTCGGCAGAAGCGAGAGCAAGCAACGTTAGTGTGAAGGAGTAAGCCCACCATGCAACGTTAAATTTTCTCATAGATTTCTTGAAAAGAGCTGGCCTACAAGCCTGTTATATAGGACACACAAAATGGCAAATATAGATGTCAGCTTAGTTCTAGCTAAAAAGGATGGTTTTGTTTTGGCTTCCTACATTGCATATAAGAATTTTGGACCTTTTTGCTTTGTTATCATTAAAGCCTCCAATTTTTCTGATAAGGCAAGGTCAATGTTACTCTTTCTTCCATTTATATCCGAGAATCGACTAAACACATTGTCCTAGTAGCAATTTCCATTTGCAACTAATGACTTACCAGGGACATGAAGAGGAACAAAGAGAGAAAGAATAGCATCTTTGATGGGGTATCAAAAACCCCTGAGATGGATTTCCAAGCTAAACTTGCCATGCTGGGTGCAGCAAAGAACAAGAAAAACGTAGGCCTCAGCAGTGAAGGAAAGCTGTTGCCACCAGATAAACGCTGATAAAGTGTAACAAAGAGTACTAAGTAGTGAACCATGCCAAGTGAGAACATGCAAACTGCGCTTTCTGTCCACCCTTCTTGGGCTGCTGCTCTTGCGATCACCAAGTTGGCTATCACAGAAATTTGGCTAGTTGGATTTCCAAACTTGGATAAAAACCTCCTCTCTGTAGTAAACCACTGCCCATAGAGCTTCACATCAAGCATCAGAATAGGAACAGCAAAGAGACAACAAAGAACAACATATGAAACGGTCTTCGACCCAATAATTGGAGATGATTGAAGCAAGAAAAGCCACGAAATCCAAGGGGCATAAAGATAGTTTACTCCTATAGAGTGCAAGAACTCTGCCTTCACCATTTTGTAGTGAAACAAACACTTGAGAACGTAGAGAATACAGAAGGAGGTTTGCAATAAAAGCGCAAGCCACCACAGCAAAAGAAAAGCAGTCGAAGGAAGCATGCGAAATATGTTCCAGACATCTTGTGAGTCATTGTTTGGCTCGCTTAGAATCTTCCATAGTAAAGCTTGGGCACTAAGAGAAAGGCTTATCCTGAAATAGCCAGCATGAATCCTAGTTAGTAAGATAGAAGATTGGGATGGTTTGGCAAAGTCACTCTGGCTATCTTCTTGCTGACAGCTGTTTGTTGAAGGCTCGATTATGACCTGAATTGGCGCTTTAAAGTTTCCATCCGCCATGATCAGTACAAGTACAGGTATATTGAAGCAAACTGCTGGCTATTACGTATAAGATGATTTGCATTTCACTGCCATCGTATAAAGGTGCTTATATAGTGCAAAATGTTGAGAGTGACATACAGTAACGTTAGATAATTAATTCATCATTGAGTTGAGCGTGACATACAATAACGTTAGATAATTAATTCGTCACTTATGCATTGGACTTTAGGACCACTACTGCCTCCTAGCTAACCAGTGGACTACGTTTTTTAATGGCATTAGGAAGACTGCTAAGAACGTTATGGAGTCTACTTTTGGAAAATTTTTAAAGAATGGGCTAAAAATTGAATCTAAGAAATCAATTGGGACAAGAATGACGGGAAAGTACTGATGTTTAGCAAGTGCAGCAGAAGACAGTTGAGGTTGAGGCCCTGAACCAATGGAGAAAGCTGATCAACAACTTGCAGAAACAACTTATTCAAATTCATATTGCTTAATTCATTTAAACCATCAGTATCTAAGCCAGGTCCCACCATGTTTATAACCATGCTCATATAAATATTCGTTCCTATTTTGATCAAACGGGGTTGTAATATTGTTTGCAACTTGAGATTAAATCTCCTGGCCTTCTTCAGGTTTATGTACAACGAAATGATCAGAATATGATTCCACACTGGGGTCTGGAGCACTTGGAAATTTTGGAAAACATTTCTATCCTTCAGTTTTCTTCTGAAGCATCTGATCTAATAATCTTGGAAGTTCCAAGATTTTTGTGTCATCAGAATGAGCGATCTTTTCTTTGTCAATTATTTAGAAAGCAATCCAATTCGAGGCAGGGCTTCTGAAAGCACTGATTCCTTTCAGGATAGATTTAAGAATCCGCTGTAAAATAAGCAAAGAATGAGACTCGGAGTCCCTCGACGAATGTTTTCCATCGTTTGTGTTCGTTGATAAAAAGAAACGATCTGAAGACGTGCATCTTTGCCACTTATTAAAAAATGAATACCCACCAAGGATAGGCAGTAACAAAAAAGAATATCCAAAGGATTGGCAGGCAGTACGCGCAATGTCAATTTCAACCATGGAAGATGAGTGGGATAAGAGCCGGATAAAACGAGATGGATTTCATAAAGCAAACAGCAACGAAAAAGCCATTAAATAACGATCCCGGTTCCAAAGTGCGGTCCACGAAGTGTCCTCAGGTTTAGTGTTCATGGTTTTGGTGATTGTTGCTACTACAACAATATGCTACTGCTGCATGCAATTGTAGTTTATTATACATTTCATCACCTGAAATCTGCTTCGGAGCTCAGAAAAATTATATTGTATGCAGTGGTCTACTTTATTTGTCATTTTGTGTTCTGATATTCCGGCCATACGCATGCTGATCAGCAGTCGAGTTGTGTCATATACGCGAGGCGAGGTCTCTATTTCAAGCACTTTTCCTAACTCTTCAACTCGATTTCTTGGTTATGGAATCCACTTCATGATATGAATAAATTTCTTTTCTGGTGCTTAAAACATGTCACATTTATTTAATATTATTCATCGCAAAGACGTACGTTTATCCGTTCTTTCCAGTTTGGAGAGGCCAGATTTGCAAGGGTTGAATTACGAAATATTTAGTTATACACAACTAGAAAATAACACATTCCTGACGAAAAAAAACCGTAGTAAATTAGTAACATAAATTGATTTTTCATATTGGTTGGGTCGGTCGTGCTGGGCCCGAATTCAGTCATAACGACTCATGGGCCGATCGGTCTATCCTTCAAGGATTGGTCTCACGCCTATCAGCTAAGCAGGGCCCAGGCCCAAGGCCAGACATATACAACCCACTTGCAGACGAAAACCTTCCATGCAGAAGTAGAAGTCTACGTAAAGACTTAAACCTAGCGTCCATCACATATATAAGGTATGATTTTATCACGAA
>JAOTIZ010000002.1:15666856-15679427 GCA_027123425.1 Erythroxylum panamense | reverse complement strand
CATAATATATTATCAACAAATCATAATGTTAATACATGAATCACAACTATCCATTGGCCTAGGGCACACTACTAACAAATATTTGCTAACCACCCTCTTCTCCCTTCTTAAGATCGATGTTGTAACATTTTACCCTATAAATCGTAATTATATGGGTCTTGTAATTAGACAACTGCTACATTGGATAAAGGGAATTGATTTTTTGGTGGCTTTCATCTTTTTCACTATATTATACATATGATGAACAATTTGACATTTTAGCCATGTTTGAAATGAAGATAAAAAAAAAACTTACAATCACCTCAACCATTTTAAGTTACCTCAAAGGTTAATCCTTATTTTTGCATCCTCTTATATTATGACTAACTTCATAATAATGATCATATCTTATAGCTACTCCTACCTAGGTCAATTTGTTTAGATTTCACGATTCTTCACTTTTATCCCTTTTGTAGCCTTTTTAGTCTTCTAGTCATCTTCTTGATCACAGAAGACAAAATTGATTGTACGTTTTAAACTTTCAACCAAAATTTAAGACTACTAATGGGTTTTATAGCATATTAATATCACTTTAGGTAACGAGTTCCATAACATACTAATATCTCTTTAGATTACATTCATGCTTGTAGTATCCACTCGTATAAATTCCTTGATAAAAGTCTTCGATTTCCTAACTTTGAAATTATCCTAGGCCTTTTTTGAAATACTCTTCAATTGCTCCATTATCTAATCAAACTCACTTTTTTGTGTAACTCACTTCTTACCATAATAAACTCCTATATGTGTGGCCTTTATGAATACTAGATTTGTATAGACATGTTAGGCACATTTTCTATGTTTAGCTTCTGAGAAGAGATTCTTTAATACATCCACTAAACCCTAATTGCTAATAAAAAAGTAATGTAAGTAGAAGAATTCAAAGTACAGAAATAAGCATTACATGTATGAATACCTAAAGTTTACCTTTGTTGATCGCTTAAAAAAGTTCATGCTTTCCCACTTATATTTAAATCTTCAATAAGAAAATTTAAAAAACAATATCAATATTGGTAATTATCTTTGTTAACCACAACCTAAGATATAGAAAATATTTGATTGTTTCTATTATGACCTACTATAGTTAAACTCGTGAAAACTTATGGAGCTTTAAACAAATGTTGAGATTAAGACCCCATATCTATCACTTGATGAAGAAACAAGTCAAGAATGACAAATGAACAAGGTTTTGGTTTGATAATTCATGTGAGATGAGTTCGCCTATTAACAGGCATGAACTTTGACATTTGCTACTATGAATACCTATTCAAACAAGAGTAACCTCCATAACATTTGCTAGCCGTTGGGTTTGCAACTTTCATGGGGATGCTAGCCTTATTAATCTACTCCCCAATTTTACACCAAATGGGTAAAAGGATATAATTATATGGACTGATACATGCTCCAAGGAATTTTCTAATAGATTATGCTACAAGCTATTTAAGGTATTGCTACCTAGAGTCATTTGGTTTGAAATATCTGGCGGAACCCATTATCCCCAAAGGCAACCCTTATATGTTGGCTTACAAAGAAGGATAGGCTCAAAGGCAACCTTTATATGTTGGCTTGCAAAGAAGGATAGGCTCAAAATGAAAACTTGATGGTATGGAAATGCCACCAATTTTGATGCCACATGCTGTCTATGTGCAATAGAATGTGAAGCCCATAACCATTTATTTTTTTAATGATGTTTCTCACATGCTATTTAGAGCAAAATCCAACATATGATGCAGGTATTCTGCCCCTAAAATAATTAGGAAAACTTAGTGCGATGGACTACAAACATGATCATTCACTTATAGCGTGATGTGGTTGTTCTCCAAACCGTTTTTTACTTCATAATCTTTTCTATATGGAAGGAGTGAAATTGTGGGTTGTATACCGGAAAAGGGATAGAAATGCAACAGCTAGCTGGAAACATTTTGTCCTGGATAAGGGTTCTCCTTTTGGCCAAAGAAAAACATCTCCACCTTAATTAAAGCATGGAGGACGTTGGAATCTCTGTTGACTAGAGATTATAGGAATGGCGTTCTCACTATTTGTTATTCTAGTAAATGTTGGTTGTTTCTCTATTGGTTATCTAATTGTTGACGATGTATGGCATCGTTGAGTGTGGAAGACTAACCATGTTACTGTGGTTAATAGGTTTTGCACGACATCTTGCATTTTTCCTTCTCTGCGCTCATTTTGTGACATGTTTCAAGAGTGATTTTCATATTAATTTCTCTTACATATATGGGATTAGCTCTTCTCACCTGTTGATATTGTAATTAAGGTCTTGTGCCTTTGTGATATATTTTTTGTCAAGTTTAGGTCGGGTTAATACAAAATTATTTTTTCTTTAAAAAAAGCACCTATAAGGAATCTCTTAAAGAAACACCCATCTACCCCAATTGAAAACTATACTTTGCTATCCTAAATCCTACATAAAACCTCTTAAACATTGGTTGAAATCCTACATAAAACCTCTTAAACATTGGTTGTCTGGACTTTCATAAGTTTAGCTTGAGAAATTAATTGTCCATGTTTGTTGACATGTTGAAACTCTTATCCATAAGACCATAACTTTATATAATGACCTTTCATAGATCCTTGTAACTTCATAATAGCTTTTCATTTAGCCTTATCAACATTAGGATTTAGTTATATGTAATGCATACTTTCTTTGAAGATTATCCACCATCTTACTAATTGGCCAATTCAGGTTCCTCCTAAACTTGTATAAAAATATATTTGCTATCCATTTCCTACTAGATGGTTTGTTTCATTTTACCTTCCTATAACTATGCTTATTTTCTCCTATCTTAATAATAGATATTTTTTCATTTCCAATCCAACTAGCATATACCTTAAAAGGACATTATGGCTTATGAATAGTCTCCATTCTCATACTAAATCTTGCCATTAAAACATCGTATCAATTAATAATTACATAGTTTGTAATTGCTTCCATAAACTATATCTCATGTTTAAACTTTGTGCCAATTTCAAACTGAAAATCCTTCATATCCACTTTTGGATGAAATACATTGTTTTTGTTTCTTGTGAAAAATGCCTTGTACGATTTATCATCACTACAAATTAGTAATTAAAATTTCGCATCATTATCCTCATATTCACTACACCAACCATATGAACCCCCTTCTGGTCTTTGTAAATTTTTTGAATAAGCAACCTCTTAATCGCAATCTTTAAAACTGCTTCCAACCTCATTGACAACATTGTCGCATTCAAACCCGCTCTTTACTATCTTGGCACATTTGTTCTCATTTACACTTATAGTAACATATTCTTTACCATTAGTTGTATATATCATGTCTTCAATTGAATTAGCTCCAATATCACTAATTTGTATAACAGTGAAATCTTCATCATCTTGTTTGACTTGAACCTAAAACAACCCTTCATTATTCATACTCATATTTTAATGTGTATTAGTTTTAAAATTATTATGAATATCACAATAAAATTCTTCATCATCTAGTGGAGGATTCTTATAGCTATGCTCCTAATAGACTTTAACATTATGGTAGTTAAATTCTTGCATTCAGTTAAACATTGCCAATATGTCCTCATTACAGTGTAAGCTTAACTATTTTAAATATCTCATCGTCTCTTTAAGAAAAATTTAAAATATAGATACTACTCTATATACTTTATCTTCTCACACTCCTTTTAAAATTAACATGTTAAATTTTTAACAAAATAGTACAAAATTGAAAGCATGAGTCTAAATAGGCAAAAGGGTAGAATTTGCTAGATACACCAGCTTATTTCATAACAATACAAATATGAGAGTATGAATCCTTCTAATAAAAAATGAAATCTAATATTAGTAAGCAAAACTAAATAAGTAAAAGGGTAAAACTAGAATAATAGAAATTATATAAGATATGCTTTCAAAAATATAAAAATGCATTAAACAAAGGTTTAATATGCTTTTTATTTTCTTGGATAAATTTATAAGATAAAATATCTAATATAAGTGGGATAATGTCATTATAATGCAAAAATTTACGAGGATAATTTAGTACAAAAAATGAATGGTTCGATTAAAACTTTTTTTTATAAGAAACACAAATGGGCTAATGCTAAAATAAATGTAAAATGGAGTAAGTGTGTGTGTGTGGATTAATTGTTCTTATCTCTATTCTATAATGTTTATGTTTATTATTTAAAAGTCTGCCTCGTACGTCAAGTGTATAATATTGTAAAAACTTAAAATTATTTGGAGTTGCTTTTGGATTGTAAGTAACTATAGATCATTGGTGAGAGTAATGTGTACAATACATTCAAGTTATTAGGTTAGTCTTATCCTAAATATATATAACTTTATGCCCACTCCTAAACCAAATGGTTTTTTTGTTTAAATTTACAAGGCCAATGACCCATTATTATCACCACCTCTAAATCGTTTGAAAGAATAACCAACAATCAAATTTTCCAAGAAAAAGGAAAGAAGACTATATCTTGTCATAGTAAAGTTTACCAGGAAGAACCCCAAAGTTATATCTCTCTTAACCCAAAATGGGCTCTTTATTTAAATTCCCACATGAATAAATTCTATATGTTTCTAATGAAAAACAAACACAACGCTATTAACTTGAAAATTGTTAACATACTCTTTGTTTCTCTCAAAGAAAAAATTTCTCAAAAAAATAATGCACTCCCTATTTATCTATATTTCTCATTAATATAAAGTAGAACTAGAAGAATGAAAATGATCATTTATTAATGCCAACCACTTGTTTCATTTGTTATCTATTGTCTCTTTCTTCATATTATTATTTCCATGCATGTCAAAGTGTGACACTGGCACATAACATTTGTTAATTTGCAACACAATGTAAATATTGATTATGAATCTGCAAATGCTAGACACTAAACATTTGGAAAGATAGATTGATTATGATTATCTTTTGTGAAGAAGTTCCATAAACACTTGGATACTAATGAAATATTAAAGACAAAGGGATTCCAACTTAGCAAAGGGATAAAAGAAAATGATCAATTCACCTTTTGAAAAGCCAAAATTGATGTTGCTCCACAATGGAAATGAAATATAAAAATTGTAAATTTGGAAACAAAAATAATTGCAAATTGAGATGTCTTGATTGTTAAGTTGTTTCATAGTGGCAATTAAATAGGAAAATTACAAATCTAGTAGAAGATGAAATTTGAGAAGCTGAGATTAACCTTGACAAACACCTCACAAAGTTGTAACAAAATAAGGCACCAAATCCCCTCACAACTGGATGATCCATAGGAACATATGTAAGAGAGAAACAAATGTGGGAGGAAGATATAAGCTCGAGATGAGAATTGGATGGAAACTTATACGAGATTGCGTTCAATTACAAATCCAATAACGGGAGGGAATGTGAAAAGAAGTTATTAGCGTTATTAGCACTGTTAATTACTTGCAAGTTAGTAAGGTTAAGAGTAAAGGGAGGGAGGTCACCAGGGAGGATGCAGGAAAAACAAAGAAGGGAGATATTAATAAAGAAAAAAAAAGGAGAAAGTTGAGTAACAAAGTGTGATTTTTTGATTTTACGTTTCCTTTTTAATTTATCATTTTAATTTTTAAGCAAATATTTTTCTTAAGTGGAATTTATAATCTAGATGGAAAATGTACGTCAGCACTATTTACAAAGGGTTTAAATTTAAATTTTGATTATTTTATTACAACTTTTAAAATTTTAGGCTACAATTGTAAAATTCATTGAAGTTTGAATATTTTTTAGTAATTAGCCTTATTAATAACTTATCTTTTGAAAATACTAATCTTTTTATATCTCAATAAAAGAAATATGCGTAGAGAATCCGAATATATAAAAGTCTGACACAATACTTCTAGCATAACTAAAAGAGTGAAACTAGTTATCTTCTCATTCAATTTGGTAATTAATATCTTGGAAGGTGACTGCACTTCATGGAAGGGCAGAAACCTAATTGTATAAAAGTATTTAAACATAATTTCTTAATAGTATAGGTTTAATTATGGTCCATGATGATAGGGAGTTAAGTACAATGTATAAAAGATATCAATATGTAATCATAGGAAGATTCTCACAAGGGACTATTTACATATTATAAAAGGAATCTATTGAATGTCTATTTATAAAATATTTTTATTTTTTGTTTGTTTTTAATTAATAAGTAAATTTATGAAATAAATATAAATTATAAATGGAATAATGAATTCTATATTATATTTATGTATTACTCTAAATCTTTTTTAATCACTTCTTTATTAACAGAGTAGCAAGAGTGATATGCATTATACTTTTTCCTTATAGATAAAGTAGTTGATTTTATAAACTAAAATATGAAAGCACTTAAACAAATGTATGAGTATTTTTTAGGTAACAAATTCATTAAACTAATCTAATATGATAATTTCATATGAAACATTATTTATATCTATATAGATGCTAATTACATTAATTATATAAATGACCATTTCATTTGAAACTATCAAAATATCTCTTGTAAGGATTGTTATATTTTGATATTACTTAGCACATATCCTACTCAATGGTACTTGAATTGAAAATCATTGGATATGTCACAAACTATATAGCGATAGTTAAGTAATTAATATAAGACCTTTTACTTTAAAGTAATTAAGGAGAATATTTTGTTTTTCTTTATTAGTATTAATTTGAAAAATCATTAGTCAAGATAGAATGACACTTTAAAAATAATGTTCAAATATTACTAAGAGAATTAATTACTAACACTTATTTATCTGATATCATTCCAATTAAATAGAATGGACTATAAATATGTATTATATGTTTAATTGGAACATTACATGATAAAAGAATTCAATTATATAAAAATTATGCATAAAAAGGTTAGTAAAAACTACCTTAAAATTCATAATATTTGGATAGATATAATATGTTATTAGACGTTGATTATAATTTGTTTATTAAATTATTTAATTAGAGATTTAACAAATAAATTAAGAAATTAATCAATCTAACATTAAATTTAATTTAGGACTAATATTTGTATTTATTATTAACATATTTAAAAATTTAATGGGTCACACATTAAGAATAGTTGAAGAGAAAAATCTTTCAATCAAGTTTAATTTATTATAAAAATTGAGAAACTTTATAATCAAATATAAGATAATTAATAAATATGAATTAATATTGGATATTGAATCTTATGATAATCTAATTGGTTTTTAAATTAATATAATTATAATTCAATTAAGTTGTTAAAAGGTCTATATCCTATTTTAAATAGGAGTATACTTTTACAATAATTAGTACTTAATACTCTTAGCATTTTTTTCATATTATTTGTAAAGTGCTCTAACTTATCCATACTAGAGATTTAAAACTTTTGCCATTATAGAACTTTTTAATGAATTATTTTAAAAATTGATTTCGCAAAAAATTGAAAAAATCAAAATTTTATGATAAAATATAATTAATAATTAAAGGTTTATTATATTTATAAGATAATCATATTATATAATTAAATATATTAAAGTAATTTGACCTATGAAAATTTTATTTATTTTACTAAGATATGATCTTTTAATACTACAATAACAACAAAATTCAGTGATAGTAGAGTTATATTAATTAGTGAATTCTAGGAAAATTCAATAGTATACAGTTATACTCCTACTTAAAAGTGAGACTATTTTCGGTAGATCAAATTGGTTTCTTGGTACTAATGAAGTTATTTGACCCATTTGCGCACGAGGAGGTGTCCACCTTAACAACGTTGTTAACTTGTCATTGCCACAACATAATTACAAGTATCGTCTTAAGAAAACGACGATCGGCTAATTTCCCGGAGACTTCTACAAATGGTAGCTAATCATTGTTGGATCACACAAACCATTTTTGCCATATGGTTCCGCTGCCAATTCCAAGGGTAGTTACCACGTCAAGAACATCTAGACCACAAAGATCCGTGCTGGCACAAATGGTTGGCAATTAATGCAAGGACGAGAAAGATAAATTGGGATGAGATGCCGGGATGGTGGGATAAGCAATTGGCAATTGGCAATCGTTCTAAGCACTCCTAGCTTTTCGACAAGAACAGATTAGACTAACAACTCAACATATTTACCAATGTCGCGCCATTCGAACCTAACCCATCTGTCACCACTCACCACTCACCACTCACCACCTACATGTCTGAGGATTGTTCCCTGAATTGCACATATTACGTACATATGTAGGAGGAAACGATTTCAAGAGAACTTCAATGCTAACAACGTTAAATGAGCAGTATCACCGGAACCAAACACAATCAACTACCACCTGGCACCTATAACAGTTGAAAACGTAAAAACTTCTCAAGAAATGATAGGTGGGAAACAAGAAGATTCGTCGAAAAAGATAAAGGAGTAACTACGTAGCCTGCTTGAATTAATTTCATTTTATCTGGGACTTGGGTGGAAGGAAGAAAACAATAACATGTTTTAAGCTGGTCAAGGTATACCAGTAGATGTATTCTTGTTAAGGTACGTATCACATGCTTGTCTTGACACTTAAAGATGGTATAGTAAACATGGGCCTTTTTATGCAGCCTCTGCAAATCCAACTCTCATATTTCCGTAGTCAAACAGAGTGTGGTAGCGACCCATGAAAACGTCTCCCAAGATCCTGGGACAAAAAATTGCCAACTGATCAACAGGACATAAGAGAAACAAAATAGCTGCTGCCATGAATTAATTACCAAAGAGGTCCGAGAGGAGGTGGTATATCCAAGGCAGTAAACCCACTGATGCACTGTGCCGCTGCACCCTTACCCACCTTCAGAATGTACTGCCACATCCAAGAGACAGTGTTAAGTGTAATGGTAATAACACAAGTACATGAAGTTGATTGCGCTAAAGCTTTAACGTGAAAACACAAAAGCTATCAATCACAATTCTGTCTTCTTGGCACATTCCGTCTCCTATATATCCAATTTCCTTTATATGCTGTTACAAATAAACAGATTGTTTTAAAAGCTTAAAAGACTTGAAACCTCAAAGCTCAAACTTGCTGCTAGAAACATTTTGAGCGACTAAGGGAAGCGACTGCCATCTCTCCACGATCATTCATATTATCAAAAGCCTCAACATCTTTCCCTAAATCCGTACAAACAATGCAAGTTTATATAATAGCTAGTCTATCCAGATAAATGTTTTCGCATTCCAACATAGCATTTAAGCATCAAAAAGTTCAAGTAGCAAGATACCTCCTTTGGAGCAAGGTCAAAAACTTTGCCGCCAATGGTGAAGGAAACAATGGGCATGGAAGAAAGACTGCTGCAATCAACAGCTGACTCTCCCAATGGACCAGGCATTCTATCACAAAGATGTGGACATAGTACCAGAATCAGAAACAGAATCCAAGCTCAAGAACTATCAGATGTAATATTGTGTTGTCCGTTGTTTCTCCATGTCCATGATTGACTGTCAAGTGGCTACTTTACCTTGTTGACATAGTTCAATATGCGTTCTTGTGTTTGATTCTGCTTCAGCTGGCTTTCCATTCAAACAACTGCCATCTCACAAGCAGAGCACATGGCATCACAAGGAAGACCTAATGTTTTACCATTTCTCTCGTCCACCACACTCTTAATGCCTATGCTATGCAATCATAATTACAGCAGAAAAGAATTTTATTAAACAGAAAGCTGAGAAACTAAATTCATTGAAATAGTATTTTCATCACTCAAAATAAGGATAGCATGATATTTAAAATAATTTTATATCTGCAGAGGCTAACCTAAGACCTTTGGTCTCATCAAATGTGCACAATCCAATTTGGGAACAGACCTTCTTTGGTTGTGCCTGCTCACATTGTACAAGCATATCAAGAAGAGAAGTTAAACCTTTTTCTTGATAGGAATAATGATAATGGTGACAACAGAATATTAGGACAAGGTACATGCAAGAGTATATTAACAAGCGGAAACTCTTAGCTACACCAACTAACAAACATCCAGCTAGACTTTTACCTCAGCAAGAAGCAAATCCACTATGGTCTCTCCGTAGTGATTAACAACAGCCTTACACTCCTGACTAACAACTCCAGAGGCTCCTATGGCCTTATTTATCATGGTAATAATACTCTACAAATGCAAATAAAAATCATCAATGAAACAGATAGCATAAGCAAAAGGGTATAGCGTACCCTAACTGAGCAAGCTGGTTTTTATCTGTCATAATCATATCTTGTAATTCAAATATTCTCATAGGTTAAATAACACCAAGAAAACATGCAATAGATATGAAATGAAGGAAAATCACTACGAGAAAGGTTGCAGCATGCTGAAACCTGCCACACAACACTTTTTTTTTTTTCAAAATTACTGAGGGAAACGGTCATCGTCAGATATAAATTGTTGAAATTCTATATATTTCAGGGGAAAAAAGAGAAAAGAGGAATATTATCTCCCTTCTCAAATAGAAATGCAACAAACCAGTGTTAGACTGAAATTCAGGCAGGAATTAGGATATTAAAATAGCTGGCTAGTGACACCGTAGAACACGGAACTAATAAAGGGTGGAAATCCAATAAGTTTAGAGCATTTGTTTGTACCGTTGGACCTGCCAACAAGGAAGTGCCAGAATCTGCGATAGCTGAACAACCACCAGTACAGTACCCTAGGTAATGATACGCATAATAGTTAGAACATTACCACAGGGACAGGAAATGTGCTTTCTGCTGAGCAAAAAAAATTATGTAAAGGCATGGCAATCAATGAGAGAACGTATACCTGTTGGCTTGCCACCAATAAGTACATCTCCCATGTCAAACTATCAAACAGGCGTATAAAAATCCAAGATGAGTGAAACATTAAATATATACTTCATGGTCTCACTAAAGGAAAAGCCATGACTAACGAACCTGCCAATAGCCTTTCTGAGTGACAGGAACATATGTATGTGTGCCCTTATAATGATTTGGATCCACCCCACCAAATACGATTTCACCGCCTTCCTCTTCCTCTGCATTACGGTTAAGCCAAAAAGAAAACACAGGTTCCTTGATAAGACCTTGTTTAATCATGTTGTACCTACAAGACAAGCAACTGCTTATGTTAAAACCCAAAAAGGTTACGAAGCTGTCTGATAATTGATTATGAACATATACCAGACTGGGACAGCACCTCCAACCAAAATTTCTTGAAATCCAAGTCCTAATAAGCCATCAAACTTGGCCATCACAAATGTGACACTGGGTTCCTTTGTTGCCTCAATAAACTCTTGTAATTTTAAAATGAAAATCAAATGGGAATAATCACAAACATGGGTGAGTATGATGGGTGAGTATGAAACAAGAAGGAAGCCTAAGATTACCTGATTTTTCACAATTAAGTTACCAACTTTGATGTCATCATTACTAAAGAAGCCAGATATAGCTCCAGAACCATAGCGAATTTCAGCAGATTTCCCTATCAAATTTAATCCTTAATGACAGGATTCTGTCGTTATCTATTGATCATACACAAAGACAACCGAGGAAACTACTGGAATTTAGAGAGAGAAGTGTAGAGAGAGAATTCACACGAGAATAGGAGCGAACAGAGCACTTTTGAAGAACTCAACAACTCGTTAAGATTTCGTCTAATTGTATTTAATATCAAAGCACAAAATGCATGTGTATATTTCCTATAGACTTATAGTATTTATAATACTCAATTTCTAACTGCCAACTAACTAACTTTTCTTGAACTTCTTAAACTCGTTTCTTGTACGTTGTTTGCATGGCACTGTATGAACATTTTGCTCCAACGCTCCTGCCTGAACTTCTGAGACACATCTCCTACAAAATCCTCATTGGATCAAAAATTCAGCTTCTGAATTCCAACCATTTTCCTCAACTGCTCGAAACGTGAAATGCTAAATCCTTTTGTAAATAGATCTGCGGCTTGATCATCCGTATGAATATACTTAAGCTTTAGCTCCCCTTCCTGTTGTATATCCCTTAGATAGTAGTATCTAAGTTTGAAATGCTTAGTTTTACCATGGAAAACCGAATTCATTGAAATTGATATCGTTGCCTGATTATCAATGTAAATCACTGTAGCTCCTTCCAAATGAACTTGTAAATCCACAAGCAACTTTCTAACCTATATTACTTGTTTTGATGTTGCTGTGGCCACAACCAATTAAGCTTCAACTGTTGAGAGCGCCACCAATTCTTGCTTCTTTGATGTTCATGAGAAGCATGCTGAGCCCAATGTTAAGCAGTATCCGGTAGTGCTTTTCATGTCTTCTGATGCTCCGCCCCAATCACTATATGCATAACATATAAGCTCACATTTTCCAGTCCTCTCATACATCAATCTATAATCAACCGTCCCTTTCATATACCTTAAAATTCTTTTCACCTCAATTACATGTTGCTTTCCAAGATCACTTAAGTGTTAGTAGTGTGCCCTAGGCCAATGGATATTTGTGATTCATGTATTAACATTATGAATTGTTAATAATATATTATGAGGTATTCCTTTCATATATGCATGTATTTCGTTTATGTAATGTGATTTACATTCCATG
>JAOTIZ010000002.1:15554802-15591305 GCA_027123425.1 Erythroxylum panamense | reverse complement strand
AAGTTGAGAAGAGGTCTTCTTTGTGGATCACTCCACCCATCACTTACAATGCTCACTCCTTTTAGATTCCATGTATTTTTTATAGGTTAAAGAAGCTTCTCAACATGTTCTCTTTCTTTGTCAAGTAAAGTTATTCTCAACTTGTTGTAACCCGGAGGAACATAACCACTAATATAATTATTAGCGGCAAAAGAGAAAGCTCTGATGAAATGAGGATTCCTTGCGAGATGAAAAGGCAATCCTGAAGAGTAAAACATTCTAGCTATCTCAAGATCTAAATTTTCTCTAGCTTGCATGTTGAAAGCATCCTCTACAAGTCCCGATGTTGTCCTCCTCTTTCTTGAATCAAAACTACTAGTAAATGATGCTTCACTAGTTGAGAATTTTGAGATTGACTAAATAAGGGTTGGAAGAGGGACAGGTCTTGCCTTGAAATTTTCAATCAACAATGTAGCTTCATTGTCAATTTTTTTAAGTTCTGTCACCTTTGAGGATGAAATGTCACCACAAACTCGAATTCCCTTGCCTGGCAATTTCAACAGATGCGCCTTTACCCTAGTGTAAGAACCTCTGAATGAGTTATGGCAAAAACTACACTCAAATTCAAAGTTTCCACCACCCTCTATTTTATTTTTCTTGACCACATATTTCTATAGTGGTTTTTCTGGATTTTCTTGTTCAGCACCACTACTAGAAGCCATGGAAAAAGGAGAATAGTGGATTGAAATACCTAATTAAGATACCAAATTATATTAACAAACAAGTAAAGAATATCAAGAATCAATAAAGTATTTTTGTATCAATGAAGAAAGCAAGAGCTTGTATCTTAATTAGACAAAAGTAGAATTCCAAACACTGGGCAAATTATTTTTTCAGAAAAGTCAGCTTATTCAATCAAGAAATTAAACATGGAGCAGCATTACAACAAAAGCAAGCTACGTAATGGTTTCAAAAGACGAATCACATTTATTTAATACTTGAAAAGTGAAAACAGTCCTGAACTTTTGAACATTTGTTAATCCCATTGAATCAATAGGTAACCAGTCTTCTAGTTTTGTACATCTTAATAATCCAATGACGCCAACGAGAAGTGTCATTCCAAAAGCCACACATGGTCATTAAAATAATGAGAAAACACAGATGTCGATTGATCTTGGCAAAAAAGCTACACATGGTCATTAAAATAATAACAAGACAGTACACAGATGGTCGATTGATCTTGGAAGAGAAAGCTACACTTGGTCATTAAAATAATAAGAAAATAGTACATGGTCTGATCTTGAAAGAGAAAGCTACACATGGTCATTAAAATAATAAGAAAACAGTACATGGCTGATTGATCTTGGAAGAGAAAGCTACACATAATCATTAAAATAATAAGAAAACAGTACATGTACAGATGGTCGATTGATCTTGGAAGAGAAAGCTACACCATGGTCATTAAAATAATAAGAGGCCGTGTAAAAACCCAAAAATCACACATGGTCATTAAAATAATAAGAACTTGGAAACACCGAAACACAGATGATTGAAAAGAAAACACAGTCTACACAGATGATTCAAATACCGAGTGGCGATGCTTCGTGACGGTGACAGCTTGACCTCGACGTCAACTGGAAAACAACGATGAGTGACAGGCGTTTGAGGGAGTGTGGACAGCTTTGACTGAAATGGATGAGAAAGCCAGGGAGCAAGATTTGTGAGAGAGATAAATCGGCAGGACAGAAGAAGAAGGAATTTGAGAAGTTCTTTCTTAATAAGGAAGACGATTATTCGAGCCGTTTCCAAGTCGTACTGAGCCGTCTCGAGCGGTATTCGCTCTGTATCTGCGCCGTATCCTAGCTGAAAAAATATTTATTTTTTTATGACACGTACAGACACGTGTCCGACACGTGTCCACCGCGTGTCCGTGTCGGACATGTGTCGGCCACACAGACACGGCAACGTTTTGCCGTGTCAGTGCTTCAGAGTTTATTACTATGCCCTTCGATAAAAAGTTAAGCTAGCTAACCTGCTGAAACCACAAGACAAATGTTCTACTAGATATTAGCTTTTCTAATTAACCAACACATTCCTTATGCAGAAGTTTATTGAGAGTTTTATTTTCAAACTTATTCAGACAACCACTCTAGTCGGGCATTTAAGTAGAACCTTGAGGCATACCTCATGGTTCTTAAAAGATACACCTTAATCAGTCAAGATTATCTCCTTGATTACAAGGAGATTTTCCTAAACTAAATTACAATAACCTGCCTTTAACTAAGGAGGTTTAAAAACAGAAAAATTATTCCTAAGAATTTGCTCCTAATTAACATAATTCTGTCCAGCTTTTCCACATCTTAAGAATATCATCATCCTTTTTGCACTAATTCTAGAATTGTATAAAAAGGTTCAAAGCACAATGACCAAATTGTTTGCAACAAAATTATTTAATAGTGCTCATGTCCCTTCCTATTAGCTTATCTTGTGCTTCATAAGCCATATGAATCAACTGGGGGCTTTGGAGGTCAACGTTGGCTTGACTGTGAAGATGATGCTCCTTTATAAACAAATTATTGAGACATGCATCTAAAAATGGGACAAGATCTTTGGTTCATATGACTAGATTTGTTGCCTTCAAATTAAGGTCTTAGTTTCATAAGAAATTGAACCCTTTTAGTAGTTTCAAGAACGTGTTGAATAAAAATAAATACTTTAGAAAGAAAAATGGCGTAAATAATATTTGTATCAGGCAAAAGATTCATAAAGTTAAGAGTAGAGATAAAAAATAGAGAGACTTCCCCATTGGAGAGTGGCTAACCAATATTCAAGATGAAGCTAATGAGAGGTTCTATGATGATGGTAAAGCCTCTTTAGATAAGACCACATCTCTTTTGTGGTCTTGAATAGACAAAGATTTAGGATGAGTTGGGCTTGACACATCCCAACATTTATTCCATGATTTGAGCATTTTAGACCTCCTTGATGTTTTTGTCCTAGTTCTTACTTATGTTAGGAGTAGGATTTCTACCACATTGCCTCATAAATCCCTACATTTAACAAATATATTAAAGTGGAATGTAAGTTGAGCAATTTTCTCCATTAACACAAGCTAAAAAAATTCTAGATTTATTATAAGGCATGATGTTGAGAGACTAGATTTGAGATTAAAAATGTGGAATAATCAAGGAAAAGGAGCCAAATAATTGACGACTAGGAGCTACACAAATGTTGAGATAAACTATTATGGTCCCTGGCAATGGATCTGGTTATGGGTCTAGAGGTGGGGGTTTCTGGACTTTCGGTTGTAAAAAAAAACAATTATTTCTTTTACGACCTATGGTTGCTATTTTTTCGGGCTCGTCAGAGAGAACCTGAGACCTCTTGAGTTTGAAGTACTCAAAGACTTGGGAAATTTTTCTATCCCTTTTTCCATTCATCGAAGGTCAAATAAATAGTTTTGCGGAGAAACAACTTCCCCTACAACTTAGGGGTCCATAAACAAACATGATCACTACACTGCATAAAACTAGGAACATGAACAATTGATTAACTGTCACATAAAAATAAATAAATAAAAACGAAAATTATAAGAAAACCAATTCTACTACTGTTGCGCTGGCTTCTTCCTAAGGCCATGTGTCCAATTCTGCTACTGTTGCACTGGCATCTTCCTAAGGCCATGTGTGAACCTTTTATAAACGTTAATAACATTACCCTCTCGCTCCAAACGATGCTTGTACTCAAGCGGAAACTGAGGGAAGCGTTCCTGTATAGAAGTGACAGCTTCCCAAGAAGCATTCGTAGGAGAGGAATCTTGTCAATGTACTAGGACCTCTGGAACTGAATTATGAACTCTGTGGTCCAAAATAGACAAAGGCTGTTGATGTAGTGAAGTAATATTTTTGGATGGCAAACAAATAGAAAGTAAACGAACGAAGATATTAATGTGGAAGTAGTCTTGTTCGAGACGGACAAATCTCCAATACAAGTATAATTTCAAATCACTCTTTTCACACCGAATGTAAAGAACCTAGGTTTAATTTATAATAAAAATGAAAACAAAAAGTCTGAGATAGTGGAGAACGTGTCGCCATTCCTTCACATCACTTGTTCACAAGCTAGTTAGTTTCCACCTTCCTGTTCTTGAGTTAACTGTATTGCATCATCAGCAAGACCAAATAAAGATAAGAATTGGGCAGCAACTAACTCCTCTTTTCTATCACGTGCAAGTTGCTCTTTGCGTCTTCTGGCATAGACCCGTAAGGGTCGTGAGTTTGTATCAATACTGTCCCTTTGGAAAAACGACTTGTCCTCAAGTCGAAATGTGGGAAATTGACCTTGAATTAAGTCATAATTTTCCTAAGATGCTTCCTCTATTGGCCTGTCTTTCCATTCAATTAATAATTCTAAGGTAGGAGTTCCCCTGTCAAGGATCCAACGATGAGATTGTACTTGAGCTGGGAAAAGTAGTAATTCCCCATCTTTTGAAATTGGTAGGGGTTGTGGAGATGCAGGGAACTGGCCTCTTGCTGGTCGTAATAGTGATACATGAAAAATGGGATGCAAGCGAGAATCTGATGGGAGCTCAAGTTCATATGCAACCTTACCCACCTGTCATATGACTTTATACGGCCTAAAGAAACGAGGAGACAGTTTCTGGAATTTCCATTTAGCAAGAGATTTCTGTCTATATGGTTGTAATCACAAGAACACATAATCACCAGCATTGAAACTTAACTCTCTTAGATGGGAATTTGCCTGGGCTTTCATCCGAGCTTGCATCTTCATAAGGATGTCCTTAAGCAGCCGCAACATTTGATCTCGTTCAATTAACTGTTGCTCTAAATCAGCAATCATTGCTTCGCCTGGCACATATGGATATTGGAGGTGGGGAATGACTATAAACCATTGAAAAAGGAGTAGTATTGGTGGAAGTATGATACCCGGTATTATAAGAATATTTTTGCCCATGATAGATAAGAACTCCATGCAAGTGGTTGATCCTGAACAAAGCATCTTAGATAAGCTTCTAAGCCCCTGTTGATTACTTCAGTTTGTCCATCGGTCTAAGGATGATAACTCGTGCTCATCTTCAATTTTGTTTTGCAGCGTTTGAAAAGTTCTTGCCAGAAATTACTTAGAAACACCGCATCCCTATCAGAAACAGTGGATCTAGGGATGCCATGAAGGCGAACAACCTCTCTACAAAAATGTTCGGCCACTTTTTTGGCTGTAAAGGGATGAGCTAAGGGTATGAAGTGGGCATATTTGCTTAACCTATCAACTACAACCAAAATTGTATCAAAGCTGTTAGATTTTGGGAGACCCACTATGAAGTCCATGGAAACGTCTTCCCAAATCTGTTTTGGAATTGGCAAAGGTTGAAGAAGACCTGCTGGTGCCAATGCTTGATATTTGTTTGTTGGCAGTGTAAGCAATTCTGCAGGTATTGCTTGACGTCTTGCTTGAGATTAGGCCAATAAAAATTATTGGAGACACGTTTCAAAGTCTTAAGGTAACCACCATGACCACCAGCTGGAGTGTCATGAGACTCAAAAAGAATTTTGCCGTGCAAGCTGTCATCTGTAGGTATTACAAGTCTGTCTTTGTAGTAAAGTTTGTGATCACTGATGGAGAAATGTGGAACGGCTTGTGGATTTGATTGGAGAGTCTCCATAATTGTTCGTGTGTGTGTATCAGCCTTTAGTGTTTTTTGCAAATCAATCAAATCAAGGGCCACAGGCATCACCAAAGTAAAAAGATCAATCTGCTGGGGTCGCCTTGAAAGGGAATCTGCTCCTTTGTTCTCTTTCCTGCACGATACAACATTGTAAAGTCATAGGGCATGAGTTTTACCAAAAGTCGCTGCTGTTCTGTGCTAGTAACTCGTTGCTCCAAAAGGTATTTGAGTGTGTAACGATCGGTTTTGAGGAAGAAATGTCTGCCCAGTAGGTAGTGCTTCCATTTTTGAAGTGCCAATACCACAACTAAGAGTTCTCTCTCATATGCCGATTTTAATTGGTTAGAAAAATATAAATCTTTACTGAAATAAGCAACAGGGTGTTTGGATTGCGAAAGTATGGCACCAACTCCTAAACTTGCATCGCTTTCAACAGTAAATTCTTGTGAAAAGTCTGGAAGTCGTAAAACTGGGACTGTGGTATTAGCCTCCTTAAGTCGTAGAAAAGCTTCATCCGCTGCCGGTGTCCATTGAAAGGCATTTTCTTGGTCAGATTGGTCAATGGACGTGCAATCAGCCCATAATTCTTCACGAAGCGTCGGTAATAACCTGTTAAACCTAGAAATCCTCTCAGCATCTTGACATTGGTAGGAATCGGCTAGCATTGAACTGTTGCAACCTTCTCTTTTTCCACCTATATGCAATTTTCAGATATAACATGCCCCAAAAAATTGATATGCAACTTAGCAAATAAGCATTTAGAAGACTTTGCATAGAATTGATGATCTTGTAACAAGGAAAGGGTCTCACGTAGATGCAGTTGGTGCTGGTTTTCGTCTTTACTATAAATCAAAATGTCATCAAAGAAGACAAGTATGAATTTACGGAGATGGGGGCGGAATAAATCATTCATGGTAGCTTGGAATGTAGAAGGAGCATGGTTAACCCAAAGGGCATAACCACAAATTCATAATGGCCAGAGTGAGTTTTGAAAGCTGTCTTGGGAATGTCCTCCAGGTTAACCCGAATCTGGTGGTAACCCGATCTTAAATCAATTTTGGAAAAAAAACTTTTGCACCAATCAATTCATCTAGGAGCTCATCAATATTAGGTATGGGGTATTTATCTGGAATGGTGATCTTATTAAGAGCCTGGTAGTCCACACACATACGCCATGTGCCTTCTTTCTTGGACACTAGGAGTACTGGACTTGCGAATGGATTGGAAGTGGGTTTGATAAATCCCTTTTTCAATAATTCCGTCACTTGAAATTCAATTTATGTTTTCTGGTTATAAGGGTAACAGTATGGTCGGATATTACGAGGCTGGGAATTGGTAATTAAGGGTATAGAATGGGTGTGATTTCTGAAGGGGGAGTGTCTCGAGTTCTTGAAAAATGATGAAAAATTCTGAAAGGAGTTTATCAATGGGCGAAGGAGATAGGTGAATATCAGTGGTGGTTTCTAGAGATTGAAAGGTGGCAGGTGTGGTTGTTTTTGAAGGGACTCCTTGAAGCTTGTGCTTCTGGCCATCAATGGTAAAGATGAGAAACATCTCATTCCAATTAGCTTGCACTGTATTGAGAGAGGCGAGCCATTGGATTCTGTTTGAGCCTAATTTGGATTCAAATTCAAGGGCTAGGCTCATAGCTTTATAAACTGTACGAGGCTCGTGGATACTTACATCAGCTTTGAGGTCTTCTCTGAGTTTGTTGATAAACACACCCAGTAAGCAGTATTCGGGCCAGTTGGTGACTCGAGCAGATTGTCGAGTGAATTCCTGTCAGTACTCCTGAACAGTGCCATTCTGTTTAATGCTGCAAAGGAATTCATCGGGGTTCTAAAATTCTGCTGGGCCATAGTTTTCTTGAAAAGCTTGGACTAACTCTTCCTAGTGTACAATAGCACAATCATTATTGAGCCAAGAAAAGAAATCCAAAGCATCACCTTCTGAAGAATTTCTTATTCACTTATCATGATTTACAAGGTGTATACACACAAATATATAGAAGAAACTATCCTACTTAAGAAAGGAATAAAAAATAAAGAAGGAATCCTAATTATACAAGGAATCCTAATCTGTCAACAATATCTATTCCTAATCTGTCAACAAGATATATTCCTAATCTGTCAACAGAATCACATCCAATCATATTTGTTGCGTGAGATTAAGATATTGATGTGAGTGTAAAAGATGACGATTCCTGTTAAAGGTATGTATAACATATTCCTAGTTAAACACAATATTTAAAGCTTTTAGTTTGACAGTTTCTTGACAAAGTATAAGAGTGACCAAGAGATCTCAAGTTCAAAAATGCTACCCTTGCCGTGTCAAAGAAAATTTTGGTTTCTTTTGAGCTTTTTCCATATCGTCAACCAAACTGACTTCTAAACTAAAGAAGTCTCTATAGCTAAATATGCTATAACATTCCTTGTCCCATCTAAGAGTTTACACATTTGAGCTGAATAAGTTTTTACACTCCCCAATATTTTTTTCATGAATACATTATTAGCTTCAATGCCATTTTGCATCAAACGACATAAATGTGAGAAATCCCCTAATTATCAAAATGGCATAACCATCAACCATCCAGTCATCTTCATGTTTAGAACTTCTTGAACTCTATCTAGTTGGTAATAATACACTTGGAACAAAAATATCTGTAATAGAACTAGCAATGAAAAAAAAAAGAAATAGATAGAACCTTTTATCACTATGTTGATCTGCTGTCCAAGTTTACAGAAAGGCAATATATAGCAGCATCATTGCATGCACACCACGCGTTAAAGCATGCATATAAAAAATAATTAACAACTCGGTTTGGAATTTACATTGAAGTAAAGCTGTTCAAATAGAGCAAAAATACTGCAGTTCAAGCTTGGAGAATAAATTAATTCATACCCCTGCTGCATGAGCAAAAAAAGTTGTATTGCCTCCACTGATGCCTTTCCCAACAGATCCTATTTCTAGAACCTACAAAATTAAGTTAGCACATTAACTGCTAACCTCATCACATGTTAAGACACAGAAAATAAGCACCAAAAGAAGCAAAATACAGCCACATATCAACTTACATACGAAATTCACGCACCTTAAGGTGACATGGATACAATTATAGCACTTCATTTTCTTTTTTGGATGCTAACGGGGTTTCAAACAATTGAGCCACTACAACTAGGAGAGAAAGGGAAGGGATATGTCAATTCAAGCAAAGGCTCAATGGCATGCTACTACAGGACTTGAATCAAAATTCTTTAAAATGCGTTATTCAAATTATAATATTTCTAGTGTGGCTTTTATGTTTGTGAAAGTCTATAACTTAATAAAACCTGCAACATCAAAGCTGGCAATTCTGTTCTAGACATCTTGGAGGGTATGAGAATACCATATCAATCAGTGTGTTGTTGAGGCCTTTAACAGCATCTGATTGTAAATCAAGTTCCAGCAGAAAACGCCTGCTACCAAGATAACCCCAGGCCTCCCCAGTGAAAACTGAAAAAACAAGCTGTATAAATTATTGAAATCGTTAGCTAAGTCAGCTGTTACAACAAAATGTAGTTCTGCTAGATTATGGAATTGACGACAATAAGTTACTAATTCTGAAAAACTAATTATTACGTGTTAGGGATGTTACTGCAGCTGGAATATTCACCCAAGAATGGGGTTGTCCAGCTGACAAAAATTTTTAGTAATAATCAGTCGAAAATGCAAGTAATTTAACCACAACAAGACACAATCAATCAGTAGACTTTTAAACTTTACTTCTTTTCACTTCTGTCATGTCTATTTACACGTTAATTACATGCTGCAACAAGCAAGTCATTACATATTAAAAAGTCCTCATTATTCTTTAACCGGTTGAAAATTTAAACCAAAATCCTAAATGTTAAAGTAAACCTGGAATCTATGCATAAAGTCCATTTTTCTTATACAGTAAATTATTACCGAGCATGAGATATATCGTATTATTAGAGGTTCCATTTGTATTCCTTAAGTTGAATGGAACATGAATATAAATGAACCATACAACAGGCTTTAGGCTCAAATCATTTGTTCATACACTTAGTAGGAGGGAGGGTGGAAATCAAAAATTGAAAAAAAGAATGAGATACCACATTCCCACTCCCTCAATTCTAGTACTAATGATGATTAAGAAGCAACTCAACAGAAAATATTGGATCTGTTAAGGGAAAATTCAAAGATCGAGGACAATGCCCAACACTTCCAAGTTGATGAAGGTAGCTTCCTATTAGAGAATGGCACATATGAAGCTAATAAGTTATACAAACTTCACATCTTGGCTTTTAGTCACTAATTGCAAATGAATATTGTCGGGTGGCTTCTCAGCCTCCTAAAACAGAGGTGCTAGTTGAGAGACAGATTTTTCTCTAGAAGAAAAAATTGGTGCCAACGATTTTTAGTCAAGAAGTTTCATAAAACTCCTATAGAAAGTACTTGATTTTGGATGAAAAGTTGAATCAAATTGAAACATAATTCATTGTGTGCTTTTCAACCTACTATGTGGATTTCTCAACAAAATCAAGTTATTCCCATAAATAGGGAGCTGATGCAGGATAAATAGTCTAAAGTTACTGAAGAATGGCATTTTCACATTACCACAGTGCAACTGCTCTCCATGCTAGAACTAGAATGAAATAAAATGCTATCCTTGTGATATTAAAATTCATAATAGTTTGATAACAAGCAAAATAAGTATATATCACACTGTGACCATAAAAATAGGTAGTACAACTTCCTAATTTAAACTAATTTCTCACTGGTCATCACAATTGAAAAGCATTGATTAAAATAAGATTTTATCAATGATAGAATAGACATAATTTGCCAATTCCTGAAACTAAATCTATAGGTATGTTTTGCGGAAAATATTAATCCCACAGGCCATATTAGCGTATCCAAGTCATTTTTAGGGTTTAATTGTCTGTGTTAGATTGTAATATACAGTAGATGTTTTTTGCTTATGGGGTTAAGTTTAACTTCTACTACCGTTTTGCAACTTAAGATAGTAAGGTAACTTCTAAGATCAGGTTTGTAACTGACATTTCAGGATAAAGTGTTTAGCCAAGTGCTAATTTTCTAACTTCTACACCTTATCTCTCTATGAAGCTACTTGAACTTTGTCCTTTGATGCCAATGCTACTTCAAGGAGCAGCCTTAATTTCTTGACATAAAAGTTACCTTAAAATTGACCTATCCGTAAAATTTCAGAAATATTCTTTAATATGAATCTTATGACACGGATTGAAGATAACCAGCAAAATTATACAACACTCTAAAATGGTTCTAATAATGCATAAAAAAAGAAACAATTGGACGACTGAAATAAATATCAATGCATATGGCAAGAAAACTCCTAGAATGGTGAGCTGTTATTCTAACAAATTATTGTACAAAAGACACCAGTCTGATACACACCTGCTTACTAAGATCACTCAACCCATCCAAACGAGATAGTGAGTCAACTGCTGCTAACAATGTAATCAGTCCCTAAAGACACTCCAAAGCATAATTTGCATTAAGCTTATTAGATAAAGAAAACAAATTATCATGACTTTGCACCAAAGGCAAAGAATTTACAGAAATTGGAGACTCTGCACCCATGCTTTTGTCTCTGAAAAATGATGCAGAATCCATCGTGGCTACTGTCAATATGACGGGCTTCATTTGATTTGAAGATGAAACATTTACAGGAGGGAGTGATGACCAAACACTGCCACATTTAAGACAAGCAATTATGACGCAAAACGTAAACAAAACAATCATAACCTAAGACCCAATCTGATTAGTAAGAGATATTTAACCTTCCCAAAATAATAGAAGTCTTTTTCCATGGAACAGTTCATTAAAATAACTGCATGATATAATGAGCAACGTTGCTTGAAGCTACTTAAATTCACTACATGAAGAGAAGAATTTGGGAACTTAGAAAGAAATAACAAAAGAAAATGAAATAAACTCTCTGTTGACTTTTCTAGAAATTATGAGCATAAGAATGTAGTTTATGAAGACATGTGCCGCATCAGCCACAATGATCCACAGAGCTCAAGTTAAACATTGAAAAAACAATTTAATTGAAAAAAAACTACTTAACTAGGGATCAAATACAAGATCCTATCCTATTACGGGAAACATGTTGAACCACTTATTTAAAACTTTCAGATGCATAACTAATCCCAAAAATGTGAATTCTAGTACAGAAGAAACTGAGGAGAACCATAAATAGAATCCATAATTTTTCCAAGGACTCAATATGACTTTGGCACACTATTAAATTATATGCTTCCATGTAATCTTTAGAATCAGTTTCAAAAATGGAATCTCAAAACAATTTTTATCCCAGCCCCTATAGTAATAAACATTCTGCACATCAGAGTAATCAAGACAAATATAAACCACGCAGCAAAGGGATTTTCATAATTAGAGTAAGTAAATGACAAATCCCCTAAATGCCAACTATTTTTGTGATCTGTAGACCATGTGGATCATGAGCTGAAACAATAAAGCTATTAAAATTAAGAAATATCACCAGTGTTTACCTATATCCACCTAAAGGAAGGCAAGTTCCTTCTCTCAAGCAGGACTTTGAATCACGAGTCCCAGACTTTGTTGTCTAATGAAAAACAAATATACAACTCATCATTATATAGTAATTGATAAGCATATACACAAAGTCTAGCTAACCAGGTGCTAATAGAGGACATAAAGATTATCAAATAGGATTATCATAATCAAATACCTGCATCACCATATCAAATTCAGCAACATTTGCAGTATAAGCATTCTTTGTCTTCTCATTCTTCAAGGCAGCCTGCAGGAAGTGCGTTTAAAAGTGTACATTATGGTGAACTCTAAGCTGGCCAAAAGATGAAATGGATTCTTCCCAAAATGATTTAGCTTTAAAATGTAAAGCACAGCTAAAAAAGATTACTCAGAAAACTATTTTTAGTTTATGTCTGATGCAGCAAATAGTTCATAAGTGATAGAAACACTTAACTCTTTGTCAGACTTGAAGTTTATCTAACTATTTAGATACTTATAACCCAAGGTTACCATTCCAAACAAATGAACTCAGTTTAAAATACCATTAACAAGCTGATGCAGTGAAAACTATAGACATCAAGAGTTTGGCTTCAAAATAAATGAGTTGCAAAAAATAAAATTTTATTCTCATCAGACTTAAACCTAAAACACCAAAGCAGGCTTCAGAGCATTCTCCTTTTGTTGCCCAAGTAAAGAGAGCTACAATAAGAGGTTGATTGAGGTTTTTTTCCCATAAATCCAACGAGGTGAAAATAGGCTCAAACAATATATGGTAATGACAAGTTAAAAGATGTACGGAAAGTCCACAATTATAAATTGTTACAAAAAGTACAGCTAAAACAACAGACTTCAGCAAGCAGCTTGAAAAGTACAGGATTATTATGCAGAAAAATACAGGATTTACCTTCTGTATATACTGTATGCTGCCCTCAGAGACTAAGAATACTGGGAAATTATAAGTTTTGTGCATGATACAAGATCCCTGCAAAATGCAATTGACAACAGTCCACCAAATCAACCATCAGATATGCAACAGAAACTCCTACAATCTAATACTTAGCTGTTGATTATGTGTATTTTAAAAGAAACATGAGGGTGTACCAAAGGGGAAGTATTTGTGAAAAGGCTTGATGATATTGAACCAAATAACAGGTATGTTTCCTACAAAGTGGACAAATTTGTAGGCCACTGAATCATTGTATTTGTTCAAGATGACTGAAAAGGATAAGGCCCACAAACTAAGGCCATAAAATGTTCAGCAACAAGAAGTTGAGTACTCCTATTAATACTATGCAAATAATGAAAATAAATTTACTAAACACTTGTGTGAAGCATACATTTGCATTCCATTCATAGTTAATGTTTCCATATGGTGAAAATTCAGCTTCTGGAAACTTTTGTGCAGGAGAAAATCCTGTAAGAAAAATGCAAGTACTAGAGTTAGAAGAATCAAATTGCAACACCCTGAAAACTTAGCTGCAACGATAGGTTGATAATCTTATATTGGAAAAACAATAGTAAGAGAGAAAGTATAATCTAAATCACATTTACCTTTTATTTTATTTTTTATATCAGTCCCTGATTCAACAAGAACACCTGCAACATTATTTGCAAAATTTGGATCTTCTGATATTCTGAAGCAGAAACAGACATCTGACATTATCATCATCAAGGAATTAAACTTTTAAGAATATTAAACTCCAAATAAAATATCAAAAACCATACATGAAGGTTAAGGAACAGCCCTTCCACTCCACACAAAAATGGTGAAAAGAAAAGAAATGTTTTAGTTCCCAATAAAGTTCAAAAGGCCATTTCAAAGAAATTTTCTAGTATACAAATGCCCACATAGCAACCAAGACTTATCAGCACTCGTCAAAACAGTTATCCATCTTGTCATTAGCAGAAGTACATCTTCTATTGCATTGTATCTCAAAAGAAACAGTGAAACATGATGCACTCAATAACAAATGATGCAACCCCATACATTTTAGAAATCCCAAGCCATTAAACCAGCAGTAAGTCACCAAACCACCAGCTTAAGTTGCTTTAGGGTTGACATTTGGGCCTGGGCCCAACCTGTAGTCAATGGCCAAAGCTCGAGTTGAACGAGCTTTGGGTCGAGCTCAGGAGGCCAGGCTCAACACCCGAAAAGCAAAAAATCTCTAGTTGGACTTTGGGTTTTTTGTTTGGCCTGGCAGTCCAAGCCCGATAGACTCCAGCTAGGTTCGAGCTTTTTTTGAAAAAAATTGGGCAGATTCCCCAGTCCATTGCCATGCATAAGTTGCTCCATGAGGTCAAATTTATGGACAAAGGATAAAAAACAGCCAAAGATTTTGAATGGCATTTTCACTTCAGTGATTGTATTCCATTTCATTCATCAGTGAAAGTATGACATGATGCACTATGGAAGTGGAGAAAATGTGAAATCTAGCTGTAAGAGCTAGACTACTTCAAAAAACAAAAATGAAACAATATTTGGATTTTTCATCTCCAATATCAGAGTGGATGAGATTTCTTATGTTCAAACTTCAACATCTGTAGTTGTAGACAGGTCATATAATACAGAAAACAGTTAAGCAATTCCGTCCCAAACGAGTTTTAATCAAAGATCTATAAGGAGAGTCCTGATACGCATTAAGAATTCAAGCATCTGATTTCAACCTATATAATGGCAACTGAGAGATCATGCGTTGCTTTGAATGGGAAGCATCTATTAACCAAGTATCTTAGACTTGAAACAAAGTTTCTTCTACTAGTAACCACTGATTATATAGAGAGATATGTCCATTCTCAAAAGTTTAGAGATCAGGACAAATAAAATCTAAGAAATTAGAAGAAAATTCATAACGCAACTTAATTTCTTTCTTTCTATTTTTCTGCAAGGGATAATAAATGAAGAAAAGATACGCACACATGCTATGGAATGGATATACATGCCTGTCAAAAACTTCTTGAAGTTCGTCTAATGAGACTAAAACTGCAGATGAATGTGTCAGATCATCAGCATTCCTGAATCTAACGACCGGAGCTACAACCTTGTCTCTTCCGGGATCTAATATAAAGGAGAGATAGTAACCAAACAATTCTTATTATTATTACCATTATTATCAATATAATTATTTATATCTTTACAAACACTGTAAAATTTATAATAAATATCACTGAAGAATAGCTACTATGAAACAAAGGGGCAAGCCAATAAAGCTTCATACTTGCACAACCGATCTCTCCAGTAAGATTAAGTAGTCGTACGCAAGGATCTCCATTCACAACAATATACATAGATTCCTGAAGATCAGGAACTGATCTCATTGAGTCCGTCTTCCCTGAAATTGTTTTGCAACAAGTCAAAAGAACATCATGACTCGAAGCAATTCAAAATGTTATCATAAGGAAAAGCAACACAAAAAACAGAACTACGCGACTAATGGATGGTAAATTACCGAATATCACAAATCTTCGGGGAAACTAAAACGGCAATTTAGAAATGCAGATACCATGATTTCAACATAAATGGATAAAAATATTATAGTTGAGTCAAAAGAACTAGAATCAACGACCCAGAAACAGTAAAATGTTCACATACTGAAAGATAATGTAACCTCTCGCTAAAGCTGACTCGCACGCACTAATTAACAGAAGATATTTTCATGTTCGTTAACGAAGGTACGTAGGTACACAGACAAAGAACACCTCATAGGGGAAAAATAATAATTATATCAAGCGGAAAGAGAGAACTGACCAGAGAAAGAAGAAGGGAACTGAAGAATGAAGAGGAAGAGAGGAAGGACGAAAAGGAAATTTAGTTGAGTGGCCATCGCAGTGCTTGTAATCGTTGATTTGTAGAAACCCTAAGCCACCATTGTCATGCTTTCTTTTCACTTTAAAACTAAAACAGTATGTTGTTGACTCAGGAATCACAAGGTTTACTCACTTCTGTTTTCCCTTGTCTTGCCTCTCGCATTCGTTTGGATGTTCACGTCAAATTGTACTGTTTCCGATGTTTTAAAAAATAGTACTGAAATTTAAATCGACAAAATAAAAGATTTAAAATTTGAAAAAGTTTTGTTATATAATTTGCTAAAAATTATAAAAAATTTAAAGTTAAAAAAAGTGTTAAAATAAAAATTATTGGATTTGTTTTAATTTATAGGAATTTATGAATTTATAAAAATTAATTAATTAATTGTCAGTTTTAAATAATAAAAATTTTAAAATAAATAGAACTAAAAAATTACAAACTAAATTAAACATTTAAACAATTACAAATTTTTACAATTATTTAATCGAAACAGTTAATCATTTATTATTTTCAGCAATCCCTTAAGCAACAAATAAACAAATAGCAAATAAATAAACAAAATTATGCTGCCTGTAAACCAAAAACGCACATTGATTAGAGATTAGGTAAAAATAGAAAAAGGAATTATCCAGAAGATGTTCAATATCAAAATATGGTGGAGAAATGAAAATGGGCATTAAAACAGAAGTTTGAATTAAACTTTGAATTAATTATATACAACTGTTTATATAACATTATATAAAAATATTATTTCCGCAATTAAATTACTAATAAACAATTAAAGATTAGGTCCATTTTAATTAAATAAAATATTATAAAAACAAGAAAAAAATTTAAAAGCCTAATTAAAAAATTTTGAAGTACGTTAACAATCTTCAACCACAAAGATACAATCAATATATATAAATATGTATGTATGTATTCATGTTCATACATATTTAAGAAAAAACTAAACATAAGTTTACATTATATTTTAGATCGGTTAAAATTAATATATTATATAATATTAACATTCTTTAAATATATAACTTAAATTACACTTTTAGTGTTCGTATTTTTAATTTTTAAACCTTTGACATATTTAGGCTCTGGTTGACAATTAGTATATTGTATTAGCTGATAGGAGATTATATTAACCGTTAGCTAACAACGAATTATATTAATTGATTAGTTGATTTGGCTAACAAATAACATAAGTTATTTAAAGATGTTTAGTAAAATTAGTTGTCTAGTATTGGCTGATTCTGTGTAAAATAATTTACAATGACATTACTTTTAAAAAAATTATAAAGACATGAATATATCTTACTACTTCTTTGAATATTCTCATACTAATTTAGATTTTATATATTTAATTTCACAAAAATTAAGTTCAAAACTCTAATGAAAAGCATAGAATATAATAATAAAAATAAGAACAACATCAACACTAACAATAATAACAACAACATCTAAAAAATTATAACCATAAATTAACCAAAAAATTCGTAGATAGTAATATATCTAAACACAAAATATAACAATCCCAATGAAGTTTAACAACACAATTCAAATAGAGCAAAAAAAGTCAACACTATCATTTAAAGTAAAAGTTTATAATAATCTAATAACGACATCTAAATGTCATTAAACTAAAAGCAATATTATCACAAATAATTGTCATCTCCCGAGTTCTCCACTTTTTAATGTTTTCTTGTGTAAACTTCAATATCTTGAAATATATCTGGAGGTATAAATTTAAGATCTTGATCAACAATGTTAAAAGTCAAGTCGTCAATTGTGTTTCTTCTAATACAGTTATGTAACGTAAAAACTGTACAATTATTTTATTTTGATCCATCAATGAATATTTAGGCATTTTTTTAATATTTTTTGTCAAGCCTTAAGAATACCAAATGCCCTCTCAATATAACTTCTCAATGATTAATGAGTTCGATCAAAAACTTCTCGAGATTCTTTTAGATTTGCAATATAAAACTCCAATTGATGATACATTATCTTTAGATAACGTGTCAAATATCCCACTCTTTTCGGATAACAATTGTCAATCAAGTAATATTTAGCTAAGTGTTTATAACGACAATATAATTAGTATGAATGATATCATAAAAAATCTGAACCATGAATTGCAAATCCTACAAATCTTAAAATTATCTATCGGTGGTTTTGAAATTTTGAGTCTCAAATTATTGATTATATAAAGAAAAACATGAAAATCATGTGATGATCCCTTCCACTCCGCTAAAAAATACGTGAATAGTAAGTTAAAGTCATATGCTATCAATACATTTATATTCATTATTCCTTCCGTCCTTTATTTTGCATTTGATCCTCCTCTATAACAATGACCGTTATATTTGTACTATTAATAGCTCCGATACAATCATAACATAAAACAATAATCATAAGATGATAAAACAACCATTTTCAACGAAAAATATAATGAAAGGGGAGGGTGAACATATTCAATCACCTTAAAATGTGACATATATCTAGCATCATTGACAATTTATAGTAGAATCTCCTTGAATTCGAAATCTTTTGGTACGAGTATATCCCTTAAAAATCTATCCATGATACTCAAAACTTCTTTAAAAACTATACTCACAGTTTTACCAGAATGCTAAAAGCGCTCTTGGGTATCTCTATTGGGGCACATTTACTTAGGACATAAACGAATAATCTCACTTTTTCCAAAATTGGCATTTTATCCTAAGGCCTCAACCATAACTGTTTTCCACAGCTATGCATAATTGATAAAATATATTTTGATTCATCCTAAATGTATTAAAGTACAGTTTTCATGACTATTCAATAATTCATTCATCCATAGTTCTCCTGTTAGATAGGAAGTTATGCGTGGTTCCTTATATATATGGTTCAAACAATACAAACCATATAACCTACTACACATGACAACAAATCCTAAAACTCATTTTCATTGTCCAAAAATTACTTAATTTGCAGTAGCTGCATAATTTGCATAACATTATCATCCATATCTACAAATCAACATGTAAAATTATATTATAAATAAACAAGACACTTATATGTCTAAATATAAATAAATAAATAATATAACAATAATAAAATTATACATTACCAACAAGATAATATAATATAATATAATAAGCTAACCAAGTTAATAAGGTCTCAAAACACACCATGTCAACATAAGTGTACAAATTATAATAACAATAAACTAAACATATTAATGCATAGAAACTATGTTTAACGTTTTTTTGTATGCTTCTCATGCTTATACATAAAATTTATGTATTAAGCTCTCTTTATATCATCTGGTAAATAGAAAAAAGGACCTTCTTTGCAAATCTTCAGTCAATATGCAAGTAAAGTAAAATTCAAGACTAGTCTCTAAACTAGGAAAAGTATATAGTTTTTTCAAAGCATTTGTAACATCATAATGTGACACACTAGTACCAATACTCTGTGATGCACCAATAGTCATCGTGTTCAACATTTTTATAATGGAAGTATTCATCTCCATTGTTGTACTCTGTCTCTCTTAAATGAATTGCATCATATTGTCAAACTTTAATACATTACTGTAGATCATCTTACCCTTTTAGTAGAATTAGTTCTTATACTCTTGTTATTTTGTAAATTATCACTCTCTAAAACTCTTTTGTATCTTCTTCTGTCACCCCCTTCATCATGTGTAGCTTGAGAGGTAGCAACAGGAGTAGATGTAGGGGTCAAGGTAGGTTCTTTCCACACCTCTTCTAAATTACCAGTCACATGGTAATTATTTAGACCACTAATCTCATCCATATTGTCATGATCATGATAGTATGACGGTTAATGATGAGCATTATGACTATGAGATAGAGAACAAATATACACTTTCTTAACTTCTCATTGTCCTTGTGGAGGGTTAGCTACGATACAAAATGTAATCTCCCTTTGGGTCAAACATCCAGAAAGTTTATTCAACTTACATTCAAGCTCAAACTCAAGTCTTTCCTCCTTAAATGTTTTAAAATTGATGTTATCCTAATCTCGTTTCTTTTCCTTTCAACTATTTCCAAAGACCCCATCTAGCTCTCATCCAATCAAACTTATTTTAAAGTTTATTTTTATCCCATGGTAAGTTGGTTACTTTATGAAACTCTTCCTCTACTTTCTTCCATAGTAACCTTTAAAAAATAACTCCATCACGTTTTCCCTTACTCCTTTGAATATATTGGTTACAAATGTTACAAAAGATAAATAAGTGTTTCTTTTGGCCAACAAAACCTACCTACAATATTCTCCCCTTAACTTTGTCCTTTGTTTTCTTTTTTCATATGGTGTCGTCTAATCATACAAGATGAAAGAAGATTATATACCAAATAATCAAATTGCAATTGGTTTCACTAGTCAATTAGTTTAACTAACTTGAATGCATGATCACAACCAACCTAAGTTCCATTTACCACCAAATAAAAACATCATACAGGAACCTAACATTTACAATAAAACAAATAAAAATCATATAAGTGATAATAAATGATCATGTTTCTGTTGGAGAACTAATCTGTAATACATACTCATTTGTACAGTTAAGTAATAGTAAAAAAAAAGCCTCACCCCTCCACCTTACTTATAACTGTAATTCTCAACAAAAATTAACCCCATCAGCCTGCAAACTCCATAGCCATTACCACCAAAATACCTCAAACTTACAAAATATTGAATATAAAGGTATCCTCTCATCCAATAAGATATTAAACAATTGAAATAGTTGAGCTGATGTTGGATAAATAAAAAACCAGCAAGATTGATTTTGTAGCAAAGAAACAAAGGATCACAATAATATAGAATTAAAATCTCCCTTTATGGACAATCGGTAGGTCCACATATACTACCAATGCATTTGTATATACATGTGTATATAAACATATCATTCCGTGTGCAAGAAGAGCCTTAGACCCACTTGTGGTTTAAGAGTTTTGTCAAGTTAATGAATTAAATGAAGCCTTTTTAGCATAGGCCAAAATTGAAGAGTATATCAATTGTTCTATGTTTTCTAGACATGAATAATTTCATTAATGCGCATTTTTATTAGCAAAATACCCTTATTTTTATCGAGGGATCAAATATGATATCACTAATGTTGAAAATTTTAGCCAAGCTTTCCTCGTACGGAATTCAAATAAGCTAGCCATTGAAGGCTAAAATGAAGATTGCCATGAAAAACTCATACAATTAACATACATATTATGTTTTCTTGTTGAATGAAATTAATTAATGCATTTCATTTAAGAAGTTATATGAACATCATAATCATTTTTATTCCTTTAAACACAACAAAAATATGCGCATGAGAGGGGGGGAAAGGAGTGGACAAACTTACTAAAAAAGATGTAACTGGTTGGAATCTGATTGACGCATCGTTGTAACATTCTCCTCTCTGCGTATTAGTGAAGTTTAGGGAGTATCTCAAGGTCAAGGTTTTGCATATCAGCGTGTTGTAATGTTCTCCTATCTACGTATTAGTGTGTTGAGATTTTTCATTTTAAAGGTGAAAAAGAGCGGTGGGGGACAGTTGTGAGTAGTAAATAGAGTTAAATGCAAGTTTAGAGTTTTGTTGTCTCTATTCATACAAAATCATATATGGAGCTCACTAACTGCGAAAAGTTGGAGCCAGAGAAGAAACTCAATTTTAGACTTGTTACGTACCTGCTTAATGGCTGTAAGTCATTGTGTAGGGTCAAAAGAGAGGTAAGAAGTTAAGTCATAGCTAGCTAGGGTTTGACGTAAGTGAAATGATTGGATAAAGTCATACGAGCTTATTAATTTCACATATAGACACATCTCCCCATCTAACTTTCTCCTAGTTTCTCATTTGTCTTCTCTTTCTTGATCTGGTCTTAAAATAAGAGTACACAATTGCAGATGTAGATGTAACTCTTCATTAAATTTTATATTTCCCTATTTTTAGTAGAATATCTGCATCAGGCAATAGGAAGATGATGTCTGGATGTCAATTCTTCAGCTATTGTTCCTCCTAAAATGTTTGAAGATACTGTTTTAGTAACACAAATAATGTTTGAAGATATTATCTCAGTAACACAAATAAAGTTCATAGTTCTTCGTACGAATAATCCTGCATAATTTAGCACAAAGAAGCATCCGAACTTGAAGAGCGTTGGCTGAAGAATAATGGGATCTTCTTGTGTGTTCTAATGTTTACGAGAATCACAATTTTTACCAGCTTTTACTGGCTTACTGCACATGTGTGCAGCCCATTTTCATCTTCTTGAGTGCTTTTCTTTTGCAAGTTCTTTTTTGCTCAATGACTTCTTCTTTTTTTAATGAATAAGAAGATTTTCGTTCCAGTCACTAAGGAGTAAAGACATTGGCACTAGATACTAACGAGTTTCATACGTTATTATATTATCCTCCCCAGGGCTTATCTTCTTTTCCCTACGTAAAAGCTCGCTCGGTCCCAACTTCTGTTCTTACAAATCAAACTTCTCTCTTGCTTTTGATACATCTTCTAGTCTTGTCCTCAATTCATCCATGTAAATTGGTATCCTCTTAAAGATCGAGTGGTTTGTTTCATGATCCTGCATTGCCTTGGGATCTTTTAGAACTCTGTCGACTAGCTCCTTCCTCAATTTTGGCTCTAGTTCATAAACAAGACTAGTGGGGTCGTCAATATAAAAGAGTATAGACTGGCGTTCAACAATATGCAAGAGTTCATTATCACGGAAGCGTGATTCAAGTAGTGATCCATCTGACCATATAAAGAGTTTTCCTTGCAGCTTGGCGGCTACTTTTTTTACAACTTCCTTCATGTTCTCCTCTATCTGACTTAGATCGATGGCTTGGCAAAGCACCACCATATAAGTTGCAGACATGAGTTTCAAAATCTTAAGGACTTCAGTACTTTTTTCTCGTTGAGATCAAGCCAAGAGTAATAAATTGATAAGAAGCTTTTCTGTTGTTCATTCCGTGTAAAAGAGTATATACATGTACAAGTATATCAAATCCCTCTAATTATGTATACAACGGTATAGTAAACCAATCCCACTAATCTAGCATAACTAACAGTAAAGAAAGGCCATAGATCATGGGAACTTAATATAGACAATAACTAATCAAAATCCATCAGATATTCTAATACTCTCCCTTAAGGTGGAGCATGAAGATCATGAATGCCCAGCTTGCCACAAAGTTGATGAAACTGGTCTTTCCCAGGAGGCTTCGTGAAGATGTCAGCGAGTTGTTCTTTGGAAGATATAGGCTGAGGATGGATGATACCTTGTTGGTACTTTTCATGTACAATGTGACAATCTATTTCAATATGCTTTGTGCGCTCATGAAACACTGGATTTGCTGCTATGTGAAGCACTGCTTGGTTGTCACAAAATAAAGGAGTAGCAGATGTAGCAGGGACATTAAGTTCTTGTAGCAATGACCACAACCAAGCTAGTTCACAAGTAGTCATTGCCATAGCTCAATACTCGGCTTTAGCACTAGAACAAGAAACAGTGGATTGTTTCATATCTAGTAGTAGATCGACGAGTCATAAGACAGTGAGCCCAGTCGTAGTCACATAAGCAGAGAGTTGTAAATAAGTATTGGAAGGAAGAAGTATGCCTTGGCAAGGTGATCTTTTGAGATAACAGATAAGACGATGAGCGGCATCCAAATGTGGTTTGTGAGGTTGATGCATGAATTGGCTAAGGATATTCACTGTAAAGATGATATCCGGATTTGTGACAGTTAGGTAAATTAGTTGTCCAACTAAGCGACGATAAGAAGATGGGTTAGAAAGAGGTTCCCCATCTGAATCATTTAGCTTCAAATTTTGCTCAATTGGATGGTCGGCTATGCGACCACCTGTGAGGCTAGAATCATCAAGGATATCAAGTACATATTTCCTTTGGTAAGGAAAATTCTTGATGAGGAGCGTGCAACTTCAATGCTTATGAAGTATTTTAGGCGATCAAGGTCTTTTATACGAAATTGACTATGAAGATGATCTTTGGTGAGTTGAATGGCCACATGATTAGTACTAGTAATAATAATATCATCAACATTTACAAGGATAAAGATGAGAGACGTACCTTGAATTAAGGAAAATAATGAATGATCTACTTGAGATTGTCGAAATCTTATTGATAAGAGAGCAGAGGAAAATTTTGCAAACCGATTGCGAGAGGCTTGTTTTAAGCCATAAATCGGTTTATTAAGTTTACAGACATAGACTCCCCCTGTCGAGGATGAACTTGTGGAAGTGACATATAGATTTCTTCATGTAAATAACCATGTAAAAAAATATTTTACACATTAAGCTAATGGAGTGGCTAGTTCTTAGTAGAAGCAATAGTTAACAATACTCATACAGTAACTAATTTGACAACTGGTGTGAAAGTATCGTGGTAGTCAATGCCTTCAGCTTAAGTGTAGCCTTTGGAAATAAGACGAGCTTTGTGACGTTTAATACTACCATCAGAATGACGCTTTTTCTTAAAAACCCATTTACATCCAATGGGCTTCTTAGTGGAAGGCAAGGGAACTAAAGACCATGTTTGATTGTCTTCAAGAGCTTGAAGTTTAGATTACATTGCCTGTTGTCATTCAAGAATTTGTATGGCTTGGGAAATTTTTTTGGTTCAACATGGGAAGACAAAGAGCTAAGAAAAGATACATGAGAGTGTGAGAATTTGTAATAGGATAAAAAATTACTTAAAGATAGAACATTACCAGCAGAAGTGTGAGGTATATGAGTATGAGAGCAATGGTAGTCCTGTAAATAAGTTGGAGCGTTTCTTTTCCTAGTTGAATGATGCAAAGGTATGGGAGCAATAGTAGGCTCTTATTGCTGTGCAGTGGTGCAATTATCATGTGTTTGTGTGTTAGGTGGCATGTTATTCTCAGGTGCTTGTGTGCATGGGAGGTTAGGAGAGTATGAATGTGAAGAAGGAAGGTCGGGTAAAGGTAAAGGCAGAACGCTAGTGCTGGATTTAGTAGCATCATTATGGCCATGAAAGGGAAAATTGATCTTAAAAAAAGTAACATCACGACTAGTATAAAATCTTTTTGTTTTGAGATCAAAAATTTTATAACCTTTTTGAGCAAAAGGATAACCAATAAAAATTCCTAGTAGAGAACGATTGTCAAATTTATGTGCAATGTTAGTATTGTGTCCAAAACAAAGGCAACCAAAGACTCTTAAATGGTTATAAAGGGGGGCTTTATTGAATAACAGTTCATAAGGGGTTTTGCCTTGAAGAACTTTTGATGGTGTTCGATTAATCAAGTAGGTGGTAGTGAGAACATAGTCGCCCCAAAAGGCCAAAGGCAAATGGGATTGAAACTGAAGAGCACGAGCAACATTAAGGAGATGCCGATGTTTCTGTTCAACAACTCCATTATGCTGAGGCCTATTAACACAACTATGTTGATGAATGATGCCAAGAGAAGAGAAATATTCATTAATAGCTTGATTAAAAAATTCTATTCCATTGTCACTACGAACAATACATGGTTGTGCATTAAACTGAGTGCGAATCATGGCAAAGAAACTTTGAATGTGCGAAAAAGTTTCAGTTTTGTTTTGCATCAAATAAACCCAAGTCATCATCATCATCCAGTCTGAAATTTCGCAATGAAGTGGGGTCTAAAGAGGTCCAATAGTACGCAGCCTTACCCCTATATAGTAGAGAGACTATTTTCGGTGGACCCACTTGCAAATGAGGCAATATAAGAATGATGCAGAGAGATAAAATTAAAAAAATAGAATAACAATACATGACAAAAAAGGTAATACGAAAATCAATAAAAGGATAAAAGTAGAGGATAAATAACAACAACAACAACAACAACAATAATAATAATAATAGTGAAAATATTGATAAAAGAGAAGATAAAGTTAATACATAAGTAGAAAAAAACAAAACAAAACAAAAACTGCTAATATAATCAAATAAACCCAAGTACTGCGAGAAAAATCATCTACAATGGTAAGAAAGTACCGTGCACCAACAAGTGAAGGTGTAGCTGCTACCCATGCATCAATATGTAATAACTCAAAACAATGACTAGAAGAAATCTGACTAGAATTAAAAGGCATGCGTGTTTGTTTAGCTAAAGGACAAATAGTGCAACTACATTTTTGTGAAAAGGAAATGCTAGAATCTAAATTAATAAATTAAGAGGAAAGATTAGGCGCAGGATGACCTAAACGCCAATGCCATAAATCAACTTCATTTATCTGAGTGATAGAGGAGGCAAAATATTTGGAATTAAGTTCCAAATGATAAAGACCATCGTGCTCTTTACCCAACCCAATCTGCTTCCTCGTTTGTAAGTCCTTAAAGACACAATATCTAGGAAAAAAGTTATTGAATAGTGTAGAGTTTTAGTAATTTTGCTGACCGAAAAGACGGCACATAAAGGACATCTTGCAAAGGTAATTGAGGCATTAATTTAGTAGATCTTGAACAAGATATAGAATCTTGTTTTATTGCCCCAGTTAAAATGCCAAGTGGAGATGCGTAAAATGATCAGTGCAACCAGAATCTATAACCCAATGATTTAATTGATCCACGAAGTTTGAGTAGAGATAAGTACCATTACCTGTTGAATTTGCTAAAGGATTTGGACTAGCAGTAATGAGAGTAAGGAGTTGTTAAACCTGTTCTTGAGTAAAAGTAGGAGACTGCAATCTAGAATTTGTTTAAGTGGCCATTGCTGCAATATTTTTGGAATTAGAGCTTTCTGTTGTGACACAATTCTGACCCTTTCCATCTCTACACCCTTGATGGTTTTTCTTCTTTCGACAAAATGATTCTAAGTGTCCATCAAGATCACAGTAGTCATAGTGATAGCCTTTCTTTTTGTTGCAATGGGATTCTGTATGGCCATCTAGACCACAAAAGTCACAGTGATACATTTGTTTAGATCCTTGATATTATTGATTACGGCGATGGGATGAACTTGTAGCCATAGCTAATTGTTGTTGGTTGGTTATCGAAGGATGGAGTGATTGTTGTCTCTCCTCTTGCATTAAAAGTGAATATGCACGAGACACGATCGGTAAAGGGTCCATGAGCAGAATGTTGCTTCTCATCACTACATAGGAATCACTGAGGCCCATTAAAAATTGCATGAGTCGATCTGTTTGATGAAAGGAATTTAAGTTTTGAAGAGCACCATGAGCAAGCTGGGAGGGTATGGTATAAAGTTAATTCATCCCATAAAGCTTTAAGGGTTGTATAATATGTTGCAATAGAATTTTGCCTTTGCTTATGATTTGAGATTGTTCGTTGAATTTAAAAAATGTGTAGAGAATTTTGATGTGAATAATGTTCTTTTAAATCCACCCAAACATCACAAGCATTCTACATATATATAACACTACTGGCTATATCTCTTGAGACGACATTTAGAAGCCATGATAATACGATACTATTACATTGATTCCATTGCAGGAGATTTGATGAGTCAAGTGTCGGCTTGGTTAAAGTGCCATTGATGAATCCCAACTAGTGCTTTGCTTCAAAGGCCATGAGTATTGCCCTGCTCCATGTGGAATAATTATCATCGTCTAGGACTTGAGAGACTAATATGGCTCCTGGATTATCCGAATGATGGAGAAAGTAAGGAAAGGAAACGTCATAGTCTATGATGGAAGAAGATGTGTTTGAACCAGATGTGGTTGAAAGAGTAGTTGACGAGGAAAAAGCAGGTTGGGAGTCCATTAAACAAAAATGTGTTCAGGACTGAAATTCCAGCTTTGATACCATAATAAATTGATAAGAAGCTTCTCTATTGTTCATTCCATGTAACAGAGTCTATATATGTACAAGTATATCAAATCCCTCTAATTATGTATACAACGGTATAGTAAACTCAATCCCACTAATCTAGCATAACCAACGGTAAAGAAATCCCATAGATTATGGGAACTTAATATATATAGTAGCTAATCAAAATCCCTCAGATATTCTAATAAAGAGAGTTAACATCTTGGTTGTGTTGTTCAACACTTTGAACATGGGTGGTCACAGGATTTGCCAAGTATTGCAGCTCTGAGCAGTAAGCTACCATGGCTATCTCTGCACTGTTATGGATGACGCATTTGTGGGACAAGCTTATGAAAGTAAGAGGCGTTAATTTAGGGTTTCTTATTCTTATTTTTATTATTTCTTTTAAAATCACTTTGTTATTTCTATTCTTATTGTTGTTCTTTTAATTAGAAGCCTACAAAATAGGTCTTCTACTGCTGTTAGGAGACTAGCCTATTTAAAAGGCAATTAATGTGAATAAGAGAAGTAGTCAAAAATTCAACTTAATCAAGAGATCAGAGTTCTCTCTTACCATGAACTTTAAAGTTTCAGCCTCCCTTCCAACGAGCTAAATTATTATTCAAAATAGGTCGACGCAGGAACTCAAGCGGAAAAAAGGAAAAAAGCACAAAATTAGAGATAGGTTTTCCTATTAATCGCCTTATGATGTGATCCTTCTCTACAAAACTTCACAATTTGGTATTAGAGCCAATCACAATGGGCGATAAGATCGAACATTTCAAAGAGGAACAATCTCTTATAGATTCTAAACTGGCCGCAATGGAACAACGCCTTGGGGAGAGAATTGAACAACTCCTTCAGGAACAATTTTCGGGTTTGGGACTCAATGCCAATAAGGCTACCTACAACGGCAGTGAAGCGAGCAGTGCTTCTGCTCCTACAATGGGTCGACCAGCCACCACTACTGCTGTAGAGGGTGCCATACATCCTGTTCCACAACCAGGAATTCATCAGTCCATGGTTTCCCAGTATGCAAGGTTGGATTTCCTGTCGTATGATGGGACTGAAGACCGTTTAATTTGGGCTAGCCGTTGTGAGTAGTTTTTCGAGAATCAGAATACCCCCGAGATAGAAAAGGTGGGATTAGTCATTTTTTATCTTCTGGGCGAAGTGTAATTATGGTATTATCAGTTGAAAAGAGCAAGGGGATCAATGACTTGGGTAGAATTTCAAAAACACTGCTTCCAACAATTTGGGCCACCTGAAAGTAGCAACCTGGTGGGTGAGTTGGTCACGCTCCGACAAACTGGAACGGTTGAGCTATATCAAAGACAGCTTCACTTGAAAATTGGTATGTGGCTTATTCATGGTAGGGTTGGATGACCTTTACGAATAGATGTCCAATTGATAAACCACCATATTTATCATCTGCTATGAGCATAGCTAGAGCTTATGAACAAAAACTTCAGCTGAAAAGGTCACCAATTATCACAAGCCAACATGACAGCCTTCTCAAGTGGGTTCGGGCAGTTCAGTAACAGTTCAATCCAGTAGTCATACTCCTTTTTTCAAGTGATTAACTAGGGCAGAGATGGCAGAGAGGAGATCAAAGAGATTATATTATAATTGTGATAAATCATACTCAACTACTCACCAATGCAAAAAGCTTTTCTGGTTGGAATTGGCAGATACAGAGGAAGAATTTCCACAAGATGGCTTAGATGCTACTCTAGAAATTTCTTTACATGCCATTACTGGGCAATCCTATGGTCAAACCATGCAATTACAAGCTACAATGAATGGCCAATCGATGCTTAGTTTGATTGGTTTAGGGAGTACTCATAATTTTTTAAGTTCAACAACGGTCTAAAGTCTTGCACTTTCTGTCCACTAGGTGCCAAACACCAAAGTCTCTAATGCTAATGGCGAGAAAGTCCAGAGTTTGGGGGTTTGTACTCATGTATCGTTTTCTATTGCTGGTCATACATTTTATGTAGATTTTTACGTGATTCCTTTGGGTGGCTTTGACATAGTTTTGGGGGGTTAAATGGCTAGAAACATTAGGCCCTATATTATGGGATTTTACTGCACTTACCATGGCTTTTTGGGTAGAAAAAACACCCCTTTTCTTTCAAGGAGAGCATAGGCAAGGTAATCATGCCTTACACATGATGGTTAATGTTGCTTATGAGGATCAGAGGTTGGAAGCCTTTTAGTAGAGTTCGGAGACTTATTTCAGGAGCCTACGGGCTTACTTCCTATCAGAGAATGTGACCACCGCATCTATTTGTTTCCTGGAACAACTCCAGTGGTTGTCTGCCCTTATCGATACCCCCATAGACAAAAGGACGAAATTGAGAAGCAATGCAATCAGATGCTTAAACAGGGGTTTATTCGACCTAGCTGATCCCTATTTTCTTCCCCAATTTTGCTGGTTCCCAAATACGATGGGCCTTGACGGCTTTGCATTGATTACCATGAACTGAAAGCTAAAATAGTAAAGGATAAGTTTCCCATTCTAGTGGTTGATGAATTATTGGATGAATTGCATGATGCTCAGTATTTTACTAAGCTAGATTTAAGATCAGGATACTATCAAGTTCGCATGTATTCCGCAGATGTGGAGAAAACAGCCTTTTGCACACATCACAAACATTTTGAGTTCCTTGTTATGCCTTTTGGTCTTACTAACGCACCGACTACTTTTCAAGCCTTGATGAATGAGGTATTTCATGCATTTTTACGTCATTTTATGCTGGTTTTCTTTGATGACATTCTAATTTATGGTGTCACTTGGGAGGATCATTTGGGTCATATGAGGAAGGTCTTTGCCATACTCGTGCTCACAAACTTTATTTCAAGCGTTCCAAGTGTTGATTTGCATCTACACAAGTTGCATATTTAGGCCATACTATCTTGGGTGACTGTGTGGGCGTTGATATGAGCAAAATACAAGCTATTTTGGACTGGCCTCAATCTCAATCCATCACTTTACTTCGTGGCTTTTTAGGTTTGACAGGTTATTATCGAAAATTCATTCGTGATTATGGGTCATTGGCTGCTCCCTTGACTTCTATGCTTAAGCAAAACTCTTTCCAATGGAGTGACACAGCTTTAGATGCATTTGAGAAGTTGAAAGCTGCCCTATCCACTGCTCCGATTTTGCAGCTACTTGATTTTGCTAAAGACTTCATTGTCGAATGTGACGCCTCAGGCTATGGTATTGGGGCTTTTTTGCAACAAGATGGGCATTAGGTTGCTTTCTTTAGTCGCCAATTGGCTATGAGACACCAAAAACTAACTGCTTATGAGAGGGAATTGATTGGTTTGACTAAGGTAGTGCAATATTGGCGTCCTTATTTGTGGGGTCGACTATTCTTTATCCGAACCGATCATTACAGCTTGAAATACTTGTTAAAACAACGGCTTACTACTCCACCACAACAACATTGGCTTAGTAAGTTCTTGGGTTTTAACTTCACTGTGGAATACAAAACAGACAGTCTCAATACAACAACAGATGCATTGTCCCGTAGAAGCATGGAAGATGCTTTTTTGTATGCTATTAGCTATCCTAGAAGTACTTTGTTGGAATCCATTAAGGTGGAGTTATTGGGCTCTGATGAATTGCAAAACTTGTGTGCACAAGTTAATAACAAGGATCTTAATTCGGATTGGCAACTTCTTGATAGCTTACTTTTGTTACAAGCTCGCATATTTCTCCTCCATAATTCTTCACTGATTTCCACTATTCTATCCGCCTATCATGATAATGCACATGAGGGAATTCATAAAACATTCCATTGGATTCGTGGGGATTTTTATTAGAAGGGTATGAAGCGTGATATTGCATCATATGTGGTTGCCTGTCTAGCGTGCCAACATAACAAAACTGATCATCTTAGCCCAGTGGGCCTGCTCCAACCTTTGCAACCAATAACATAAATTTGGGCTGATGTTTCGATAGATTTTATAGATGTGTTACCCACATCTTGTGCCAAATCGGTCTTGTTTGTTATCATTGATAGGTTTTCAAAATATGCCCATTTTCTTCCTTTGACTCATCTACATTCTGCTCTTCGTGTTGCTCACGTCTTTTTTGAGCATATTGTTTGATTACATGGCATTCTAGAAACTATCACTTATGATCGAGATGTGGTTTTTACTAGACTTTTTGGAAGGAACTTTTTTATCTTCAAGGTGCCAAGTTACAGTTTTCTTCAGCTTATCATCCACAAACAAATGGCCAGACGGAAGTGGTCAATTGGACCGTTGAGATGTATCTTCGCTATTTTGTAGGTGATTATCCTCGCCAATGGGTTACTTGGGTTCCTTGGGCTGAATATTGTTACAACACTTCTTTCCATTCAACACTCAAGACTACCAATTTCCAGGTTGTTTATAAGCATGAGCCACCTCGACTGCTTTCTTATACACAAGGCTCCACTAGAGTAGATGCTGTTGACACTGCTTTTGTGGACCGAGATTAGGCTTTGGGTGTTGTCCGCAGTCATATTCTTCAAGCACAACAGTGAATGAAGAACTATTATGACAAAGGCCATCGAGAGGTTGTATTTTCTCCTGGTGACCTTGTTTGGCTTCGTTTGCACCCTTACTGATAACATTCTATACGTTTGCATGTTCACAGTAAGCTATCTCCTCGGTTTTATGGGCCATTTTCAATCTTGAGACGTATTGAACAAGTAGCATATGAGCTAGATTTACCTAGCAGCAGTTGCATCCATAATGTCTTTCATGTCTCCTTGTTGAAAGCATTTCAGGGTGATCAGCTACCTCTTATTATTAAGTTCCCTCCAATTGACAGTGGCTAAGTTGTTGCCCATCCTACTATTATTCTTCGTGCACTCATTAACCATGAGATCAAGGAAGTTCTTGTTCATTGGGTTGGGCTACTGGAATCTAATGCTACTTGGGAGAATGTCGACCAATTCAAGCAGGCATATCCATCCTTCGAGCTTGAGGACAAGCGCTTTTAGCGAGAGGGGGTAATGTTGTGGATGACGCATTTGTGGGACAAGCTTATGAAAGGAAGAGGCGTTAATTTAGGGTTTCTTATTCTTATTTTTATTATTTCTTTTAAAATCACTTTGTTATTTCTATTCTTATCATTGTTCTTTTAATTAGAAGCCTACAGAATAAGTCTTCTAATGCTTTTAGGAGACTAGCCTATTTAAAAGGCAATTAACATGAATAAGCGAAGTACTCAAAAATTCAACTTAATCAAAAGATCAGAGTTCTCTCTTACCCTAAACTCTAAGGTTTCAGCCTCCCTTTCAACAAGCTAAATTGTTATTCAAAATAGGTCGATGTAAAAACTCAAGCGAAAAGAAGGGAAAAAAACAAAAAATTAGAGATAAAATTTCCTATTAATCGCCCTGTGACGCAATCCTTCTCTAGAAATCTTAACATGTAGTTTAAACTTCGACTCAGACATCCAATAAAATTTGAAGGCAAGCCATTATTGTAATAATCACAAACGAGCTCAAAAAATTGCAAAACATTAGCTTTCCTATAGCTGTAACAATAATTTTTAGGTTGTCTATTAAAACACCAATAGGAGTTCCTTAGAAATTCCCTCCGTGCAAAGCATTGTTTTGAGCAACATCAATCAATGGATTATCATTGATAGAATTGAATTATCATTGATAGAATTGATCTCCCACTCAATAGAATGAGTTGCTGCTTTAATCACTTCAATATGTGGTCCAAGCCATTGTGGAGAAGTTCTTAGTGCTTAGTGGTCCTCTTTTGGCTTTGCAAGAGGGTCATTTTCATGGCAAATCTTACCATCTTTTATGTAGTCACTTTCATCCAACAGATGCTTCATAATAGCAACTACTTCAATTTAACCAGGATGGTGTTTCAATTTATGAGTTAGTGGGTATTTGTCCTCTGCCTTACCATGCATGACTTCGCCGAACAAAACAGAGAGAATTTCTATAAGGGCCAAAATGTTGACATCAAAGCAACTTTTGCAGCCACTGCAGAACTGTATGCAGTTCCATTATCTGAAAGAAAATAAAATAACAGAGAAGTTGATGAATTATGAACTTAGTTTCAATTATGCTACAGTGTTATTGCCTTTTCCCTCACTTCTCTTGTTTGCAAGACTTGATTTAAGAGACGAAGGTGATTGGAAGATTAGGTGATAAAGGTGTTAGTTGTTCCGTTGATTTCTATTTGCAAGGTAACAACAAGAAATTAAAAGGGCATAATCATCTTTCGTATATTAAATTTTCAGCCGCAGAGCAAATTGCTCTTACATAGGAGCTTTGTCAAAAGGGTTCAATCCATTAATCCAATAAGTTATTTATCAAATATTTCCTTCAACAGTTTGACATGGTTAAATAATTAAATACCAAAAAATAGTTGATTAGTTATTTGCCAAATAAAGTCTTAATATATATATAATTAAAAAAGACAATTATAAAAAATTATCAAATTTTACTCAATATTTGAACTTTTAATTTTTGTCGCAAATAACCAGTTGTTAAACTATCTGCTAATAGTGTTGACGTGAGTAATCCTATTAGTTTGTTTTTTTGCTACATGTATGACACATATATGATATATTATTTAGTATTATAGGCAAAATAAAATTTTAAAACTAAAAAAAATAAAAATAAATCTTAAAGCACTTACATCCAATTTTTGCTTCCATTGATTCTTTGTTTTGGGGCTGAGAAAGGTTGTCGATCCAAATGAATCATGATTGTTGCCTCTCCCCGCCCCGAAACTGACGCGCAGCACAAGGCCCATTCAGTTCGCGCGCGGGAAGCCAAGGTGCGTAGTGTTCATGAGACCAACGCCAAGTGGAGCAGCCGTGACTTTTTTTCCTTAACTGGATCTCGTTGGTGCCACCTAAACGTAGGGAGCCGACAATTTTAAAGAGTAGTCATGAGACATATGAGCTCTCAAAATTGAATTCCACAGTACACGGGCAGCCAAGAAAGTAGAGAAACTGCTACTAGTGATAAGAAGATGGGTGCAAAATTGTTTGCAGTGTTGAACAAAGGAGAAATAATGGAGGAGGAAGATCGAAATTTCAAGTAGTTCATTATGGGTTATAAATTAGTGACGAATAAAAGTGACCGGAAATAGAAGATTTGAAAAGAAATGACAAAGCATGAACTTCTTAGAACTCTTGATGGACCTTAATGGTTACTGACGCCAAGCCCGGCGTCAGTAAACAAAACAATAAAATCTTGTCAACTTTGAATGTTTGGTTGTCGACCCTTCCTTTTTGTCAACTGACACCGATAAACAGGGATGGTAAATTTTGTTCACCCCAAAACCGTGGAACAAAACCACTGCCTCCTGTCTACCGTCTAACGCTCCCCTCCACTCCACGCCTGTTTTACCCTACTCTTGCCCTTCTTTCTCTTTCGCAACCCATCCTTCCCATCTTCCCACTGCGCCCTCCACGCCTGTTTTTCCCTACTCTTGCCCTTCTTTCTCTTTCGCAACCCGTCCTTACCCTACTCGTGCCCTTCTTTCTCTTCATATTCAGTCGTCTCTCGCACGGTGCGCTTGTCTCAACGATTCTCTGCAGCACGGTCGGCAAGAGTCTTCACGGTGGGTCTGTTCTTCGATTGGTAAGTTTTTATATTTCGGAAAAAATTGCAGCCTTGTAGATCCACTGGTAGAGGCTTCACGCTGGGTCTCACAAGCTCGTAACATTATGTTCTTTTTCTGTTTAAATAGGCTGGGTAATTCATTTTTTTCTGTTTCTCATAAGCTCGTGAACAAGCTCCAAAGAATTCGTATTGATCAGGTAATTCCTTTTCTTTTTAGATGAATTAGTGTAATGCTGATGACATTGGGGTTGAATTCCAGCATATATTGTGGAATCTTTGTTAACTTAAAGCAAAAAATAGTTACTTCTATTGTTGTTGATTTAGGGGTAATAGTTTATGCTTAAGCTCCTACTACTGGGCCTTGATGCTCATGATATATTCAATAAGAGCTAGTATACGTGAATAAGGATATGTTCTTCTAGAATTGCTACACAAGTTATATATTGAAAATTGGAAATATCTGGCCAGACAACAAAAAAGACATACGGTAACATGTGATAAGTGTTATTAAATATAAACGGTAACACTAATGAGTATGCTATGACAGCCCATGTTACTAAAGATATAATTCTTTAGTAACAGTTTTGACATGTTATTGTCGAGTTTAATATGACATTTATTGATAGTTATAAAATATTTTATATTAAGAAAAGTGGAAGTGAAGAGCATTAGTTTAGTTATCCACTTATAAAGCATAGCCATGTAATTTGTAAGTTAAGCAAAACTAGAAGTTAACCTACACTTGCATCTTAGTCAAATGATTTAATTAAAATACTTTTCTATAGCACTCGAATGGTATGACTGTGTGTTTTAAGTGGGTTTTATACAAATTGCTTGTAATGTAAGGATCGAATTTATCGACTATGAAATTAAAAGATATATATATATATATATATATTTACAATGCATTGTTAATTAGCTGTTTGACACAATTTGTTAGTTTAGCTTATCACTCCCTTTAAATTACCTTGATCATCTTTCTTCTATGTACATCTAAGAGGAAAATTAAGCAAAAAAGAATATAACAAAATTAGTAACGCAATGTAGACATTGTGCCAACCGCCAATGCGTCCTCCTCCTCTATGCCGACTGCAGTCCCACAACCAACAAAT
>JAOTIZ010000002.1:15537347-15547593 GCA_027123425.1 Erythroxylum panamense | reverse complement strand
CTGCCTCCGGTTTCTGTTCCGTTCTGTCCTGTTCTGTTCTGTCTGCAACCACTGGAGTCTGCAACCAAACGCAGCGTAAAAACACAAGAAAAAAACACCATGTTTTTAAAGGGTAATCGCATAAAGGGTAAGCCTACTGTAAGCCCAACTGAAGCCTCTGTCCCTATTTCTTAAGGACATGGTTCTTAATTCCTCTCCTCTCAATCTCAATCACAGTAGGAATTTAGATCTGTCTGGCTTAAAATCCAAAACACGATGTGCGTTGGGCCCAATCCATATGGAAGCAAGTTTAGTTGTTGAAGTGAATTGATTCACAGGATCCAGTTCATGGTCCGTCTGTTTTACCCCTCCTAACGATCAACTTAAATAGTTGCAGTTGCAGCTGCAGTTGTAGTTCCAGTTGCAGTTACTGTTTTGTATAATGGCTCCGGTTGGTCCTCGATCTGGAGATGCAATCTTCGCTAGCGGAGAGCGTGTGGTAAGCGACTCATCTCAATTATACTGTACTCGTGGTTTTGGCTGTTTGATTAATCACATGTTTGTGGCTGGCTTAGAATGCGGAGCTATTTACCTTAACCTATGGAGCGATAGTTCGCCAATTGCTTACCGATCTGGAGGAGGTCGACGAAGTCAACAAGCAGCTCGATCAAATGTATCCTTTTTTTCCCCATAAATTAAAACTATTTTGTGGTGCCTAATTCTGACTCAATTTATTGTTAGCATGCAGGGGTTATAATATTGGAATAAGATTGGTTGACGAGTTTTTAGCCAAATCAAATGTCTCCAGATGCGTTGATTTCAAGGAAACAACTGATGTCATTGCAAAGGTCTGGTCTGCTTTTTTTTTTTTCCTTCTAAATTTCCATTCAAGTGTCAACCGAATTTTGCATTTGTAATGCTATGTTTTTAATTCTCGGCTGATCAAGTTATAAAATTTGAATTTTGGGTAAAAATTGTTATAATGCATAAGGGCTTTGAACTTCAAAAGTTGTTCCTACTCTTGTATCTATTTTGTCTCTCAACCTAACCATATCGTTTGATTTTTGAGAATTGCATTGGCAGAACCATTGTTGACTTTCTTCAATTTTTGACTAATTGGAATTATTAGTTTGGTCCAAATTCAGCTTTATACATGGTGACGACCTTCAGGTTTGATGCCAGTTAACTTTGCAAGTTTAATTTCTAGTTCCATGTGCAACAAACTAGTAGCTCAAGAAAAGAAGAATGAGCAGAAGAGACTCAGAGACAGAGAGAGAAAATGTGAATTCTAGGAACAACTTTATATAATGACTAACTTCCTCTCCTTAATAACCCTTGTCCATAAGGGAGACACGAGGTAACTGCTGCCAAAAAGTGATAGAAAGTATTCGTAGCTAACATCTTCTCATAAGGCATGGCTTCACTTCACTATAATTGGATTACAAACCTCATGGCTCCTTTTCACCATTGTTCCAGCTGAGATAGCCATATGTTCATGATTTAAAACATCATTCTAAGGGATAAGTTATTCTGGACTACTTGACGTGGCTCCTAATGCTTCCTGAGTTGATATGTGGAAGGTATGATTCTTTGAATGAGGTGGTAAGTTAAGCTCGTAAACCACTGAGCCTATAAACAAAGTAGAAGGGTGCCAATTTACAACTAGTTCAGGTTTTCTAGTGAATTCTTGTATGGGTGAAGTTTAACAAGAGCCAGGTCTGCAACATCAAAAGACATATTTGTGCTGTGTTTTTCAGCTTGCTGCTTCTTCCTGCTTTGAGTTTTTGGAAATGAAACTCAAGTCTGTATTGTTTGTTCTCTAGCTTGAAAGGTCCTGCTCGCAGATGTCACATTCAAGTCTCCAGGAACATATGGAACATGTACTGGAGAAGAGTACTTGTATAGGAGCTGAAATGAAGCCAATGATAGCCACCTTGAACATTGATTAGGACTGTCACTAGTAATGCACCTGGGGGATGCTTCCGAGAACCTTGCTGACTACCTTGATCTTTCCATTGGATCGGGGGTGATATGCATTTGAAAGTGAAGGCCAACATAACCCTGTAGTCTCACAATTTATTTACAAAGTTGACTGAGGGATAATAGGCTGCTATCAGCCTATGGTATCCTTTGCAGTTTCAAAATTCCAAGAATCCAGAGCTGCTGAATCGTTGAAACAGAGCTAGGAAATTATCATACTTAGTTTCTTAGTTTGATTGCCAACTACTAACAGAATGACATCCTTCCCTTTGAATTTAAGCAATCCTTGAAAAATGTCTGTTGAGGTAGTGCCCTTCACAGAATCAGGAATGATAATAGGTTGGCACAGACCGGATTCAGCAGTGAGCTATGGTTCAACTTTGACAAGCTTGACAAGACACAGGATCATATGAGGTTCCTGATGTCCTCCAAATTTTGCATTTTTAGTTTTGTTTTCCTCCTTTTCAGTCCTTAGTTGAACAGGTTATCAGTGTAAATGTCGGTAAAGATTGCTTTAGTGCACAAAAGGCTTTAGACTTGAAATTGTTCCTTCTTTCATAGCTGGCCTGTCTCTTAACCTAAATATACCATTTGATTTTGAGCAGGTGCACTACACAGAACTGCTGTTGACTGTCCTCAATTTTGAATAAAATTGTATTGTTAATGTGGTGTAGTTTTAGCTTTATACATGATCATTATCTTGAGATTCTGTAGTTTTCCTTTCAGAGTGCAGTAGTTGCTATTATTGATGCAGAATAGTATTTTCTAACAGCTCAATTTCATTAGCATGGAATTAAGTCCTAAATTTGTGCTAATAAAGCTTTAATACAGGTAGGTTTCAAAATGTTTCTAGGGGTGAGTGCATCAGTGACAAATTGGGATGCTGATGGGACATGTTGCAGTATCATTCTGGACGATAATCCTCTTGTGGACTTTGTGGAACTTCCTGATACATGTCAAGGTTTATATTACTGCAACATCTTAAGTGGAGTTATTAGAGGAGCACTAGAGATGGTGAGTGGCGTCCTTTTCTAAAATGCATTATACCTTTGTTATTCTATTACTCACCAAGGCATTTTATGCTTTCTTTTTAGAGTTGATGGCATCAATGGGGTACTTGGGGCATGTACAGTAATAAAAATGTTTTTGTTTTTGTTTTATTTCTATTTTTCATTTTTTTCTACTTCTTTTTTCTTTTCCATGGAAAACATAAAAGGACAAAGAAGAATGAGAAGACAATAAGAAGGAGAGAGCAGATAAGGATAGATGATCCAATGCAAACAGGACAGAAGATTAAAAGAAAGTAAAATAATTTATAAAAACATAAAGATTTGGACAAACAATAAAAAAAGAGTAGAAATTATTGTTTTGTAGGCTTGAGAAAGAAAAACCTACTCACTTTTTTACAAAGGAAAATTCGAAAACATATTTTAGAGGGTTTTCAATTTCACATTTCCTAATTGAAAAAACATTATTTGAAGAGCAAACTATAATTTTCCTTTTCTTCTAGAGAATGCTTATAGAAAATTGTCCCATTTTCATGATTTGAAGCACCTTTGCTTTATTGTATTAGTTCATAGTGGCTTCTATAGAAAGATCTGAGGATCCGATTTGGCCATATTCAAAGAATCTTGTACATATTCTTTGCTGGGATCCTATTCTGGAAAATCAGTGTTATAGTACTATTATAGATAGTAGAGCTTGATCTAAATACACGAACTAAATTATTCCCCCATCTTTGTTTTCTGCAGTTCTCAATCATATGACTTTGAGCTGAGGCGTCTTGCTCTATGATTTTTCTCTATTTCAAATTAAATTCTCTAGTCGTAGAAGGATAACTGTATTTCCTTTATTAATGATGAGTACTATGGGTTGTAATGAACTCATAGCTGCTACAGCTGGGTCTATGATCATCTGAACTGTGAATCCTGTTGCTTCGGAAAGAGAAGATTTACAATGCTTTGGTTATTATTGGTTTCCATCTTTTCTTGCTATTGTATTGATTTTACTATCCTTCATGTAAGGTGTCAATGAAGGCTGAAGTCACATGGGCTCGTGATATGCTTCGAGGTGATGATGCTTTTGAGTTGCAGGTGAAACTTATAAAGCAGGTTCCAGAAGAGTATCCATACAAGGATGATGAGTAAATTCTTGGATGTCCTTAATATTTCCTCTTTGCAGCTGATGACTTTTATTTTCTTCTATAATTATCGCACACATTCTAGGGATTTATTGCTCAATAAAGCTTTGCTGATTTTACGTCCCATAGGGGCACGGGTTTGTTTTGGTCAGATTATTTTCTCTTCATCATGGCTTGGTTTCGTTCCCTCTTTAACTAAGTGTAATGGCTTGGGCACGCACGCTCGTTGAGAATTTTGAGAGAATTCTGAATATCTTAAGCTTTCATATTGTGAATTTACACATTCCTGACCATTAAATTGTCCATGAACCCTATTTTGGAGATTTGAGTGTATCGTGTGAGAGATGAATAGCATCCCAACTTTTTGAGCTAACTATAATACAAAGCTAACAGAGAGCCTTCTGCATTCATAATACGTGGAATTCCTTTATATGTGAAGATGTTATAATTTTGCTTATATTTTATTGACATTCATGTCTTATGTCTTGTAACTAGCAGAAATATCTGATGTGTAGTATTTTCTTCACACTTAGTTAGCCTAAATACTTTCCTACTTAGCCTAAGTATATTTTTTTAATGGCTTGTTATATTTATTTAATTACCTGTCTTTTTGCTTTTTGTCTATTAATTTACTGGATTTATCTTTTATTTTGTTTCTTTACCTTATTCTATATTTATTATATTATTTATTTTTATATTTTTATTTATTCAAATTTATTTACTTATTATTATCATCATCTTTTAGGTCTATTTTTATTTTAATATTTTAAATACTATATATATATATATATATATAAAAGTTGTCATGTGGGTCATTTTTACCAAGTGTTAAGAATGTGTATTATTAAATTTCCTCAAATATCACATGTTAGTGAATTTTTACTGAGTTGTTATATTCGTTCATTCTGAAAAATTATTGGTTGGATAAATGAGGTCTTCTGACTCATCTACTTATTTATCCACTTTTCACCAAGTATCTGATTATTAAGCTCACGTATGTTTTGCTCTATGACTTGTCGAAGCAACAAAAATGCTATTATTTTTATTGCACAAACTTGCTTTGGTCCGAAGCCTTCTTCCCTTTTAACCAAAGAAGGGAAAAAAAAAAAAAACGTTGGATCATGATTGAGGACAGTCTAAAATTCCAAGCAACTAAATGACCTGTGAATTACCATGTTCCGATTTAAGGGGTGAGAATAATTAAAAGAAGAAAAGAATGTGTCTACGTAATATTCACTTCATCACTACCAATATTCACTACGGTTAATGATAGTCATTAAGAAAATGGGACACTCGTGCAAAACTAAACTTGAACAAAAAATCTCAATTCTTTTTCAATATCTTAATTATATGAAACATGTACACTACTTGACAACATACTACAAAAGTTGACAAAAATTAACCAACTTTTGAAGCTAAGTTTCTATACGTCTAACCATTACAAAACTGTGGAGGGAGATCATATAATCCCTCTTTCAGTAGAAGCTTTGTTTACTATTTAAATTTCGTAAATTTCACAGACCATATTCGAATTCAGCTCGTTTTAGGATAGATGTCACCCTGTCAAAATATTGTGGCTCCTTTTCCTTGATATCATCAAGTGTACTTGATTCATGCTCGATTGCCTGTAAATAAAAGCTCCATCAAATATAGACCCCAATTTCAATTCAACTACAATGTTTGATTTTTCCAAGAAATGGTTCTGTCCTTTCGTCACCAGTCTTCTATTTTTGGCAAAAGACACATAAATTAGGCCAAGTTCATAAACAACCTTTGTCCTAGTCTCATGCTAGATTGATGTGCGACGGGTAAAGGACAGCGTCAATATTAATAGAAAATGGAATAAAGATTAATTTTGGTTTTCTCAAAGAACTAGGGTCGAGCAAAATAAAAAGTAAACAGAGCTACTAACCTCACAAATTATTTCGAAGTTTTAGGAATCAATCCTAGGGGAAGAATCACCCATCCTAAGAATCAAGTCTAATCCCCATCTCTGTACATTGCTACCAAAAAGGTTTAGTGAATATACCTCTTCAAATTTCAGAAGGATTAAGTTCGAAATAGAAGCTGGCTTCCCCCTGTCCCATCTGAAGATGAGATAAACATAGGACAAGAACATAGATGTGTGTTAGTCCTATTTTACCATCAAGTCATTGCCAGTGAAAGGACAAGACACAAGATTAACATAAATAAATCTGATATATTCTTTGGATGCAAAAAGAAAAACAGAACCCTTTGATGCATCATTCTTGACATGATTCAATTGGTTCCAGAGGATGAAAATACGGGAAAGAAAAGATTTTGAATAAAAGGTACAAGGCAAAAGACTCACTTATTCTCTACATCATAGGGAGCAGACCAATTTTATCAATAATTTTTTTAACCGGATCATATCAAGGCAAGATAAAAAGAAGAGAAAAACGAGCTCCCTCATTTAAGTGATAGTTCATCCTTTTAGTGAATGCCGTTATGCAACTAACCATTGTGCCACTTTCTTATACACCCTATTTTGAAATGAGTATTAACAAATTTTAAAAGATAAAAGCTGCACAAGTAAAAATGCAAAAGAATATTATCTTTATTCAGATTGATTGATTAATAATTAAAAAGAACTAAGCACAAAGAAAACCCTACCTAACAAGCATTAATTGATTAATAGCCCGCCACATTCCACGGCCAATATCTTTTGCAGACTCTTCTCTAGCACTTCGTCCTTGCCACAATTCCTTGGTAATATACATCACTTCCTCAACATCGACCTAGATATGTAGCAAGAAACAACTGACAAGGAATTAGGAAACATCATTTAATAGAAAATATTATGCAGATGCACAATATCCATTCAAGAAGCAACAGAAGTTCTCTTGATGATAGTTAGCTGCTACAAAATCAATTACATTCTCTATTTTTAGTAACCATTATTAGATATCTCAAAATCTTGCAAATATGGAAAAACAATTGTCTGATCATGGTTAAAAGGTAAGAGTAAATTCGAAAGAACGTCATATCCAGACAACCAATGTTCAAATCGTTGAAATAAAATGACCATTTCCATGAAACAAGGCAAGCATCCACACCTGGACTTCCATGGCTGTGCCATACAATGACTCCTCATGCTCGACAAGGCGCTGATGTAGTGTTCTGTAATGATCCAAATCTAGATTTACAACTGGTTCTGTTTGAACTTGCAATCCTGCAAGTTGTGTCACAACGTAGGAGGCCATCACTTGTCCAAAAATTGCAGGGATGGTACCAAGAACAGGAATTATGCGGACCCTAAAGCCAGGTACTATCTGGCATCAAGTTATGAAGTTAGAATAGCCAATGAAACCAAAGTTCTCTAGTAGAAGAAATGTTACGAGAAGTATTAAGAATTTATATTCAGTCAAAGCAGAAGGTTCTAAACATAATTGCTTTAAATTAGGTAATCAGTAATCTCAAAAATACAAGCACTGAAAAGTTATAAATGATAGTAAATATCTATAGAATTTTAACCTGATATTCAGAAGGATTATCCTCTCCGTTTGATCCTGCAAATGGAAGCAGCTTGGCTTTAGGTTTTTCGAGAGAGAAGACTACAGGGATACCACCATCAATACCATAGCCTTTCCTCAGTCGGTGTCTTACCTAAATAGTTGCAAACCAATTAGCCCTCAAAGTGATGATAAATCTAGAACACAAAATCAAGCTCTTTAAGGGGTTCTTAATTTCAACTTGCTAAAATGCACATCAATAATTGATTAAATATGTGTTTAGGGAGCATCTCCAGGTGAAAAACATCCTACAGCTAGTTATGTTAACTAATCATCCAGTTTAATAACACAGAGCAAGGGAAAATCAAACAGCAGTAACTGAAAATTTCACCAAGAGCGTCAGGCCAGGCCTACTGGCCCATTGCCATCTCTAGTGTAGCATAAGTAGCCCTATAACCATGTTAAATAGAAAGGCTGACAATACTGAACATATTTAATTCACTGCCCATTCTTCTACAACAGGAACCAGGTAACCAGAAACAAAAGACCAACACATAATAAACATCATCCAATAATTTAAGCATTTTAATACCGTGATTACCACATCTGAAGAAGAAAATTCAGGCAACAATTTCGGCAAAACCCAATGATAGACTCTGATAACATGAATCCGAAAAACTCTGATACCATGAATCCAAAGAACAATAAACACTATAGAAACTCACTAACCAAGCTTGTTCATACAGGATTTTTAATTAAAAAATTTAGGAAAATCCAATATTATAGCATAGTTCAAACAGAGCAAGACCATCAAGATAAACAAGATAAACTAAGCAACTAATTCAAAAGGAAATATATTACGGATCGAGATAATGGATCATTCTTAGATTCACTTAGATCAGCCACACGGATTCTTGTCGGATCAGCTCTAGCACCAGCTCCAGTTGCAGATAAAACCTTTAAACCCCTGCGCACACATGCTGCAAGAAGTGCCACCTATTACATACGAAAATATGAAAGTTATACTAGAGATCCCATCACACAAAAGCAATTGTTCTGTCCCAAAAAAAAAAAGTCAAAGCACGCAACTGCACTATATAGCCACTTCAAAAGTTAGGAAAACAAAATGTAATATAGAAAGAGCAAAGATCCTTTTTTTTCAGTACTAAAGGCAGCACAAAGAAAGAGTATCAAGATATATAATATAAAGCAGCATGTGAAACAGCAGGTCAAATCATCAGGTGAGGAGAGGTACCTTGGTGTCAATATTATCTATGCAGTCCAAGACAAAATCAGGGTGGCCAGAGAGAATCTCCTCTTCTGATGATGCATCATACAAAAGTACTTTGGCTTCTACATGGCACTCAGGGAAGATTGATATGAAATGCTTCCTTAGGCACTCAGCTTTTGGAATACCAACATCTGCTCGTGTTGCAACAGCATGTCGATTTAAGGATGACAGAGAAACCTTTCATAAAATAAGAAATCATTGCCATGTACCATAAATAAATAAATCATAATCACGTTAACCAAAACATCAGCTAACTAAATACCTTACATTGTTTATCTTTTTGATCTTACCCATAATTTAGGAGGAAGATTAAAAATACCACAAAAAGGCAACAAAGAGCAAATAACAAGTGATTATTGCAAGCATGAAACTACTAATAGATACCAGCCACACTTAGAACACAGGTCCAATACTAAAAGAATGGTAAAAACACCCAAGGAATGACACCTACATTCTTGTCTGTGTCTAGTGTCATTAATATCAATTTAAATTGTGTATAGGTATTAAGAAACTTTCAATCCTCTTGCTCCACTCTAATTTCTATGTCAGTCATATTCAAATTTGTATTGTTTAAGTCCTCTTACATGACCTAACTTTCAATGTAGGTCATGCCCTTAAAAGCCTCAGGATTTGTACGATCTATGAGGGCCAATATGTGCTACGGCCCTTTTTAAGGTCCTATATGGCAATCTAAATCAGCCCCTGGCACAGTCATATTCATAACTGCAATGTCAATTGAAACCAAGTTAGATGTTATGTTTGACAATTAATAATGTTCATGAAACAGTTGATATTGAAAAATTAAAGCATCTATAACTTAGATAAGAAAAACTCAACTAGGAGGATGGAAATAAGAACAGGGACAAAGTATGAGGCCCAAAGTTTGCTTTTGCCCTTGGGACTATCATTTTAAGGTGCAGACAGTTGGTTGCTTTTCAATAAAAAAAGGGTGGTGCAGCAGTTTATGAACAACTAAAAGGGCAATCCTCAAGTTTGATGCACCATATATGCAAAACTCAAAATTCTAGTACCATTCTTGTTACAGCCAACATTAAAAAGAAAAGGTGCTTTTTGCAGCAAGATGAAAAATACAAGGACGATAAAAATGGCATGAACATTTTGCTGTTTTCAGAAGGAAAATGTACAGGCACCAACCTCTCAAGTTTTATGTAATGTCTCACACCAATGTTTACTCATCACTAGATGCATTCCAAGGTCTTATTATCTCCAGCATAATTTTGGAAGAAACATTTTTTAATGCTTACAAAGGGGATAAAATTGAACATTAGATGTTGTTGGGAATATAAAATCTAGAAAATTCGGCAGTGTGGGGTTTTGAGGGTAAAGTGGGGAATGAGAGGGAGAGATGAGTCATGTGAGTGT
>JAOTIZ010000002.1:15485366-15496353 GCA_027123425.1 Erythroxylum panamense | reverse complement strand
CTGTTATATTGTGATTTATTTACTGCGATGCCATATGGATTATTAGCGAAATTTTCTGGTAGTGCACCTTTATCGTGAGATACGTGTCGGAGCGACCTTCGGGCGTCCCGATATGTACCCTACGGTGAGGGGACGCTACACCTCTTCTGTATGTGGCGAGTTCCCCTATCCCTGAATGCGCCCTTTCTGCCTCGGTGGCTGATTTTTGAAATGCTGACGGCACCTGGAAGTGGAGCCTCTTCCAACATTACCTCCCTTCTGCTGCTTGTCTGGACAACGCGGCGCTTCACCCCATCCCGACAGTGTCGAGGTCGATACCCTCTAGTGGGGTCCCACGACAAATGGACGGCTCACCGTGACATCGACTTATGAGTTCATTCAGGGGCCCCAGAGAATTAGGGCCTTCCTCTGGCTACTGGCTAAGGGCAAACTTCTTACCAACACCCAACGCATGCATCGTCACATGGCAACGAATAGTAGATGCCATTACTGCAGTCAAGATGAATCTTCTTTACATGTCATACGGGATTGCTCGGGTGCTACCGGCCTCTGGGTAAAGTTTCCCCAGGCTATGGGGGACCCGAAGTTTTTCCTTCAGGATGATGTGACTTGGATCACTTCCAACCTTAATCCACGTGCGCAATTCCGCCTGGTCGTCTATCTTTGGAGTCGCCTGCTGGTTCCTCTGGTACTGGAGAAATCAGAGTGTTTTTGAAACTGATTTTATTTGGCCGGAAGCGGATGACAGAGTCGTTCTAGAGTACCTCCACTAGATCGAATAGGCCAATATAGTAGAAAGGTGTGTGTTTCCTACTCGGAGTTTACTAGCAGGTAGTTTAGTCGGGTGGAGCAAACCACCTAAGGGTTAGGTCAAATTAAACACTGATGGAGTAGTTAAACATGGTGGGCGCCTCATTACAGCGGGAGGGTTACTTCGCGAATGCCACAGCCAGTGGTGTGGCGGATTTACCCAGCACATAGCCCACGGCTCCCCACTCACTGCAGAACTCTGGGGCATCCACTCGGGCCTTCAACTCGCCTGGGACCTTGGCTATCGCCAAGTCCTTGTTGAAGTGGACTCCCTCGAAGTTATCAACATTTTATCAGCTTCCACTCCTATTTTGATTGATGATTTTCTCTTGGTGACAGGTACCCGTAGTTTCCTCCACAGAGCTTGGGAGGTGTAGTTTCTTCATGTTCCACGCGAAGGGAATCAATGCGCAAACCACCTCGCCTCTATTGCATCTCTTGCTAGCCCAGGGTTACGCATCCTCCAGGAGCCTCCGCTGTCTCTTTTGAACTGCTTTCTCTGAGACGCCCACGGTGCGTTGTATTGCAGATCTCTGCGCTAATTAGTTAGATTATTTTGGCTTTTCCCTGTAATTCAAAAAAAATGTTTACTTACAAAAGGAAACCTTGGGTGTTGAAACTTAATAATTTTTACACACAAAAATTAGTTGGTGTTGGAATAGTCATTACTTCACCAAAAACTTTTCCTTATCTCAAAATGAACTTTTGATACACTAATAATCAAGACGAATATAAGGTCCTAATAAATTGGCTAGAACTTCTGGTAGATCTTGGAGCTAAAGAAGTTCCCATTATAGGAGATTCTCAACTAGTATTGTGGCAGGTAATAAGAGAATATAAGTGTGCAAGTTTAACTTTATAACACCGTGCTATCGGAATTCATTGTTGAGGTTGAATTTCAAAATATTTCTCAAGAAGAGAATTGAGAGGCAAATGAACTTTCTCAAATGACCTTTCAGGTAAGGATGTCTAAGGATCTCGTTTTAAATGTGTTGTTATATAACAAAAATCTTATCTGCCTATCTATATAATAGGAATTTACTTAGAAGTTTTTAATATTGATAAAGTAGTTGCTCAAGATTAGAGGGAAGAAACTAAAAAATTATTGAAATATCCTAGTAAAAAGGTGCCTTACAAAATTAGATTATAACATTGTAATGATTAAGAGAGTTCTATTTCGATAACGCGGTAATGAACTTCTTTTAAGATGTCTTAGGATGCTTGAGGTATTAAAAATAATGAAACAAGTCCACGAGGGGTATGTAACGCTTGTCAATCTAGAATTAAGATGAGGAGGCTTATTAAGTATTCTAGTTACTATTAGCTTTCAATATTAAAGGATTGTATATCTTCTAAAGAATACAACAAATTCTAGCCTCTATATTACATGTTATACTTAACTTATAACTATTTAGAGGTTGGGTCATTCAACTTATTGGAAAAATATACCTGCCTTCCTCTACAGGTCATAATTTTATTTTATTGGTAACATATTATTTTACTAAATAGGTGGTGGCTCAACCCGTGAAAAAGGTTGAACAAGTTGGCTTAGTGAAGTTAATTTAAGAACAAATTATTCACCAAATTAGAATTCAATAATCAATAATAAGTGACTGTGGGACTATGTTTTGATCAGGCAGTTAAAGATTTTGCCACAGATTATGGCATACAATTCTAGCCTTTGGTTAAGAGATGAGAATGCTAAATCACTCACACCAACCTATTTGGTTAAACCTCATAAACATTTTATTAAAGAGGTATACGTGAAACCTATGAACCTACCCTATAGGAGAGATTATGTATAAAATAAGAATAAAATTCCCCAAATAAATTATCAAAAACCAAAATAATTATTCAAGCAGTAATTTTTGGAAGGGAAATAAATTCAAAAACAAATGGGCCAACCTATTGCCAATAAATTATTCACAAAAAGGTGTTGAGAATTCAAAGTTGATCCAGGTTAAAGGATTGGATCTCACCTTATTGTTTAATGTAGGAAACTTGATCTTTTATAGCTTGTTGGACTTGTTGTTTATAAAGGTAAACTTTTTCCTTTCGTAGCATTGGTGATTTTCCCAATTCCTTAGCCATTTGCTTAACTTTAGTGAATTCATGATTAAGTTGTTTGTCAAGTTTCTTGTTTCTACCTAATCAGCTTAAAGGCTCTTTCATGCTCAACATCATGATCCTCGAAGGGGTTGAATTCTTTCTTTAGTTATTGAATTCATACCATAAGGTTAGGTTTTTACCTTTAGCTTTTTGTGGTTTACAATCCTCTCAATGCTTTTGGGAAAGGCTTAGTTTCTTAGAGTAAACAACTTAGTCATGGAAGGATTTCTGAAAAGAGAAAAATAATTTTTTAATTTTAATCAAAATTCCTCTAATAACAGACAATTAAATCATATAATCAATATAAGACAACGTGTTTAGAAAGGAGTTGCATTAAATTTTAGCTAGAAATTCAAGCTCTTGTTGTTTAATCAATATAAGACAAAATTCCTCTTGTTGCTTAAAAAGGAGCTCCTGTTTTGGCCTCGAAACAAATGGAGACTTCTCTTTAAATTTCCTCTTAATAAGAGAGTTTGCAGCTACTTTTGCTTCTTTTTGGGAAGTAATATTTTCCTTCAGTATCTAGAAATTTGAAATCTAAAGCAATAGAAGTCAATTATAGAGATTGAAATTAAATGATATCTAAAATATGTAGACAAGAAGAAGTAGTGTTGAGGATATATTGCAAGATTATTGTGAGGAACCAATTGCTGGTAGCTCTTTTGCCACCAAAGATCGTAGACTTCTATATACAAGAATATTGCACTTAAAGGCAGAAATTCCATGTAAGATCTTATCTTTACTATAACTAACTTTAAAGGGAATTCCCACTGGGCAATGTAGAAGGTGGACAATAGGAGGAATTCTGAGGAAAAGACCAAGCTATCAGCTTCAAAATTAACGTAAATATGTTTCAAAGCTTAAGGGTATGTTTGGGAGTTTAGGATGGAATGGAATGGAATGGTAATTAATGGAACGGAATGGAATGGAGTGGAATGGAATGGAATGAAATGAGCCACTCCATTGTTTGGAAGTTTAAATAAAATAAGAGAGGTTTAGAAGGCAAGCCATGCCATTCCATCCCTGACCCCCTAATTTGGGGGTCACAAAATATTGAATTTTGGATGGCAAAGGATGGCTTCCAAAGCCATTAATTGTCATTCTATCATGTTTCAAATAGACTCCCAAACAATGGCCTGAGTCATTTAGATCATTCTATTCCATTCCCTTCCATCCCTCTACCCACGTCCAAACATACCCTAAGGTCACAGTAAAAGGGCCAGGCTTCAAAGTCTTATTACCACCCATTACAAAAAGTCTTAGATTGGTGTAAAAAAGGAAGAGTTTTTGACAAAAAATCAAGCAAGAGGAGTCAGATTGCTTGAAGATATTCAACCGATAAGGTATACATTTTAGGGAAGCTTTTGAAAGGGAAGGGTTGGGTTGGTCTATTTACCTGGAATTTAAAGACAATATAATAATGGTAGTGGATTTATTACACAGGGCTTAAAAAACAAAAACCAAGAAAATCTAGGAATTTGGGGCCTATAGAAGGAACATCTTTTTTATCCCTAAGTTCTAGAAAATACGTGAGTGTTTAGAGCTAGACAAACCATAAACTTAAATTAAGCATCCGAAGAGGGAGATTGGAGAAACACCTTCCTAGAGTTCTTCTGTAAAGAAATCTTAAAAAACATAACCCAAAGAAAAAAAAATATTCCTAGAAGAAATTCCAGACTCATTGTATTGTTTGCTAGGTAAAAGATAAACCGATTCAACAATGTCCAAATTAAACTTAGTATGCTCTTCTTTAGAGATAGGATTCTTGGAAGAAATACTGTTATTGATTAGGCCAGAGTAAGAAGAACATTTGAAGCTATTAAGGTCCAAACTAGAAGTTTCCTCATATAAAAACAAAACCATCTCTAATAATAAGCAAGCCAAGTCTAAAAGAAAACATCTTTAACGGAGATAGAGATATAGTTGAAAGAAAAAAAAAACAAACAAAAGAATTATGTAAAGGACTCCATAATTTTAGGATAACAAATATCAAATTGGGTTGGTACTCTAGTGGGTTCCTAACTAGAGCTATCAATTAAAGAATCCCTTGCCTCTTCTAAGTAGAATTGAAAGAGGGGAATAGTCTATCTATCCATTTAACCCATTATTCCATATTTTTTGGCATGGTTACAAGGATTCGAAATTCTAGTGAGGAGTTTGATTTACTTACCTCTCTTAGGTACAGGAGAGATGGTTAAGGAGATCCAATAAATGGGGGACTTAAATAGTTAGAGGTAATCCCTTCTCGTAATCAAAATACGGAATTCCCCTTTTAAAGTTGTAAAAAGGAGATTTTGATGACAGAATTAAAAGAAAGTTCAAAAAGGGATTTATGGTTCAAGAGTTTCTTACCTTAATCTAGTAAATGCTAACAGAGGTTTAATAAGAATGGAGACTACCATAAGTTTTATAGCCTACATGAAGAATGAAAATGAGAAACACCAGTAGAATATTTGAATAAAATACGAAGAGAAGTTGAAAGCTTACATATATAACATTCAACTCAAAAAAGTTAGTAGAGCATTAAGATGCGACAAATATATAAAAAAAAAGTGAGACCTCATTAGGTTTTGGAGGAATTTGCAAGGAAGTGAAGGAACAGAGCTTAGAGTTAGTAGAGAAGATGGAGATTGCCTGAAGTTTAAGATAGTAAATGGTGGAGAAAGGGGGAATTTATAGCAAAATGAGAAAACCCTAAGAAAGCGACAAGAATTTGAAATTCAAATAGAGTAAATCTTTAATCTTCTATAACAGGTGGAGAGTTAAGAGTGTTAAACACAAACGAGTCTTGGTACAATTATTATGCCCAATATTCTCTTTCCATCAATTATTCTTTTTGGCAAAGGGTATGAAGGTTATCCTAGCAATGTGTCAAGGCTTTTTCTTTTAGCTAGATTCTTTTTAATTCCTGAACTTCCCAAAGCCACTAGTCTATATCTAAGAATTTGATCAATGGCCTTGAACTTATTTTTATGGAAGTTTAGAAGGTCTTCAATACCATATATTTAGTTTATTCAACCAAACTTATGAAGGGGCAATTATTGTAGACTGAGTGGAACTTAACCCATTTGGACCAAAGATGAAAAGGCCCAATTGTTAGTATTTCTAAAAGTCAACTAGATGGCCTAGAGAATTCCTGTGCATGGGAACTAATAACAAAGTCAAGGATTTGGTAGTCAAGTTGGTTGAAAATATTATTAACATTTGCTCGGCAGTTAGGCAGTTGACGTCGCTAAAATTGGAAGATAGTTGGAGGTTGAGGAGTAATAGGAAAACTACTTAAGGCAATTATTTAAGCTTTCCTTACGCTTTGCACACATCCTTTACTTAACTAAACTTATCCTCTTAACTTTAATTTTAGTCCAATACTCTTTAGCATTTAACAACTTAGGAACTTAAAATTTTGTTCTCTGTAATAGTTGTTATTATTATTATTATTATCATTATTATTATTACTCTTATTATATTATTCTAACCTTATAATAATTTGTAATTGTTATTATTTGTGCCCATTTCAAGTAACACAAAATAGATATATGTAAAATTGTCAATTAATTACATATTTCTAATCATATTAAGGGTCAGGGGTATTTTTGTCATTGTCACCATTTGTTCGTTCTGTCCACTGCAACCAAACACATTCTGTTTACGGGACGGTTTTGTTCTGTCCACCACAACCAAACACCTCACTGTCTCCTGTTTTTGTTTCGTTTCGTCCTGTTCTGTTCCGTCTACTGACACTATAAACAGCAACCATACGTAGCGTTCTCTCTTCGAAGCACCTACAGACACCATCACATACTCAGTTCCTTCTTCAATCTTTCTTGTATTTATGTTGAATTTGTGTGAAGATCGCTGAAGTATGAGTGATTTTTATCACAGCACTTTAAACCACAAAAGAGTTTTTCTAGTAAAAATTTTGCGGACTGATATGCATGACCAGGGGAGACGTTGCATAGTCACTTAACTGGTGGAAGAGATTGCATTGGGCATTGAGAATTTCATATGGATTTCTTTTATCTCTATTAAATTTTCATGTTGTATTGATTCTTCAATTTCCAGATTTTCTGGTTTATTTTGTTTTTTTGAATAAAAGGTAATATATTCAAAAGATGAGGCGAAGCAAGAAGATTACAAAATTGGATAATACAGATCAAAGGGCCTAACCCCAAACAAAGGATCTAGTTAAGCACGATTATGCATTAACTATACTAAGTTACACAACTTCTTAAAACTAATACAAGTTGGCAGTATCGGGGTGTAATAAGCAGGCCCTCATTAAGTTGTCTCAAGTGAGTTAGTATAACTGCCATCGTGAGGACATTGTTCGGCTGACAATATGCTTATGTTTGTAAAGGAATAGGTGTATCCTGAGCTCATCTTGAATGATTACCGATAACTGCTGTGGTGTGCAAGCAATAGACCTGAATATAGGGTTGTTCCGCTCCTGCCAAATGTCGGAGACAAGATAAGCTAGAGTTGTACGTACTAACTAGACATCACCTTCCTGGAGAGCTTGAGTTGAACACTCCAATCTATGACATCAGACCAGACTACAGGGGGGTTGGGGATATCGCATTTCATCATGATGAATCTCTAAATTTGATTCGAAAATGTACTGGAAAAGAAAAGATGATTATGTGATTCGGCATTACTCTTGCACAGGGCACATCAATTAGGAAGCTTAGAAACCTACCAATGTGGTCTAAAGTAGCAAGTTTAAGTTTGAATGCTTGCCAAAGTAGATGAGCAGGTCGAGGGTTAAAGTTCCAAATCCAGACTGCATGGACCATTGTACCTAGGCACACTCCATTTGGTGTATGCTTCTAGCTGAAGAAGTAGGGAACTGAATGCTTCTAGCTGAAGAAGTAGGGAACTGACCAGCGGACGTTAGCCTCCACAGAATCTTGTCAGGTCGCCTGTGAAAGGTGATATTACTGAGAAGTGAGGAGTTACTTATAGGAGGATTCCTGTTTTGGAGTTGTCGATAAATGATTAAGTCGTGAGCCACATTAGCATCTGTAGTAATAAATCTTCCAAGTGCTTGAAGGTGAGGTAGACTGAAGGGAATAGATTGATTGAGCTACGGATCAAACCAAAACTTCATAGTCTCCCCATTACCGAGTTGAAAGTTGCAGTGAATTCTAACCTTATCTCAGATCTTACCAAGATATTTGATCAAAGCAGAGGCATTTCTGGGGACGCTGAAGCACATATGGATCTTGCCTTGAGGTGGTAAGCATTAACCCATTTAACCCGCAAGGATTGTCGGTCTTGGATCAATCGCCATACCTTCTTGGTAAGCATGGTTTGATTAAGCAATATGGAGGTGAGCAGAACAAATCCTCCTTGACTACGAGGTGAACATACATCTACCCGTTTAATCTTGCTAACTTTAGTATGCATGTTGCATCCGTACCATAAGAAATTCTTGAACATTTTGTCGGTCTGTTTGTGGATATAGCTGGGAATTACGAGATGTGACCCCCAGTAAGTTGCCATGGAGGAGAGGACATAGTTAATGAGTTGAGCTCTGCCAACAATGGATAGTTCTCGATGGCTCTAATAACTTATTCGGTTAAGAATTTTATCTGTAAGAGATCTAAAATTGCCAAGGGAAGGATTGACTGCTGATATGGGCACACCCAGAGAAGTGACAGGAAGTTGTTGACTATTGAAACCTGATATTGAGGCTAGGATGGGGGCAAGACTTGAAGTTCTTTTGGAAGTGAATAAAGCACTCTTATTGTAGTTATTGACAAGCCTTGAAATCTTGTTGAACAATTTATGCGAATTGGAGAGTGTAGCTATTGAATTGCCGACAACATTAGAAAACAGAAAAAGATCATCAGCAAAGCTCAATTTGACAAGCTTTAACCTTTTGCATTTGCTATGAAATCTGAATTTAGTCTTTCTCTACCACTTTGAGCATTAGTTTGTTGAGCACCTCTATTACTAATGCGAATAGGTAGGGGAAATAGGGTCCTCTGATGCCTCTTGCCGTTTTAATGCTCCTGGAAGGTTCCCCATTTACTAAGATCTTGAAGGTCATGGTGCTTATACATTGATGAATCAAAGTGATAATCTTAAAGGAAAGCCATAAACTTGCAAAGTGTTTAGTAATAAACGACCAATCCAACATGTCATAAGTTTTTTGAAAATCTGACTTTCATTGCACAATTTTTAGGACTTTTTTTCCTTGCATACTGTTTAAAAAGCTGTTGAGCGATGAATATGTTGTCGCCAATAGATAAACCAGGAACAGGGCCCTTGATTGCTGTCGATATGATTAAGCAAAGTGGTTTTAAGTCTTAGCGAGAGTACCTTATAGCTGACCTTGTAAACAGTATTGCAGCGGGCGATGGTTCAGAAATCCCCAAAGCTAGAGGGATTAACACCTTTGGGGATAAGAGTAATGAACGTGTTGTTGATTTCTGTAAGAATTCCTTGTCAACATCGACCACCATTGAATTGGTAATATTCCAGGTCATGGATGTGCTGCTATCTAATTAATTTGAACATTATTAAGTGATTGGTTGTTCATTCTTAAAGATAAAGGGCCTGATTTTCCTCGATTGTAAAATGTTATATTAGGCTATACCATATTTAATTCCTCTCATATTTTTTACATACACCAAATCTATTTACGTTGATAACAATACATGACGACTTGAATTTCTGTTCAATTAAAAATTGAGTTGCGCATATATTATGTACCATCTAACTTTTTAAGCTCCTCTTGGAAAATGAATTAGGATTTGAACTTTAAATTGAAGCAAAAAATGCAAAATATGATATCTTTTGGTATATGTTTTTCATTTGTATATTTGGACATATTTAATTAAAAATGTTTTTTTTACTTTATGTATGTTTATTTAATTGATTAACTTATAAGATAAATTCAACGAGATAATTATATTTTACAAATGAAGTTATAATAAGATAATAATTATGAACTTTATATTGCAATATATGTATTATGGTTAACTTATTTCTAATTATTCTTGTATTGAGATTATATATTAATATACAAAAAAACTACTACATGTTACGTTTATCTTTAATAGGATGAGCAACGAATCTCATGAACTAAATTATATGAATACTTAAACAAATATATTAGTACTTATTAGAGAATAAATTTATAAAATTAAGAGATTTTTAAGAGAAAACTCTCATTTCGATGATTAATAAAAATACCATTTGAATTAAGATCTTCATGGAGTGTTAAGTTTTAATACTATCTTTTTACAATATGTTTTGGACTTTTAGTAATTTAATTAAAATTAAATTTTAATTTTAATTAAACTTTAACTAGAATTAATGTTAGTTCTAATTAAATATTAATAGGATCCAACTAAGATTTAATGTCACGTATTGATCCTTATTTATTAAATATCTTATATTTATTATAAAGTTTCTCAAACTTTACAACCAAGTCCAACTTGATTAAAATATCTTTTTCCTCTTCAACTCTATTTATTTTTGTGTAATCTATTAGGCTCCTAAATATGTTGACAATGAATATAAATTATAATTCTAAATCTTATTTGGGCTTAGATAAATTAAACTCATTTAATTCAACTTTATTTCTCTAATTAAATCTTTTTTATCCACTGACATCTAACAATCTATTATGATCATCTAAATATTTAAGTATGTTAAAGTGACTTTGACTAATCTTTTCATGCCTGATTTTTTTTTTGTATAATTCAACCATTGCATCTCACAATGTTTTGATTAGACATAGAGCATATAATTAATGTTTACTTATAGATCACTTTTATGATCAACCTAGAATTTGAGCATACTAGGGAGAAATTGTTCCAAAACCACGTTTGACTTCTAATTAGCAATATAAGTCGCCTTTGGAAAACTAATTAATAACAATAACAAAATAAACACAAAATGTTTCATAATAATAAATATGAATTATGATAAAAGGCAAAATATACAATGATAATAACAATACTAATAATAGTAATAATAATAATAATAAATACATAATGATGCTTGATAATAAAAATTGAACATCTACATCTACGACTAATAATAATAATAATAATAA
>JAOTIZ010000002.1:15468598-15480925 GCA_027123425.1 Erythroxylum panamense | reverse complement strand
ACCCACCTTAATCCTTTAGCCTTGAATTTGATCACTTGATCTTCCTTCTTGTTCTACTATCCTCTCTTCACCTTCATCAAGCAAGTAGGAACCCAATTACCAAGGGATATCCCAAAATTAAACAAACCTAGGATAGAAAAACATGGAATTAAACCTACCTAACTTTACCCAAACCTTACCCAAGCTATAAGCATCAAAATCCACTTATAAACCCAAAGAATTCCACATTTTTCTTACCTTGAAAGGAGACCCACGAAAATTGTTCTCCCTCTTGGCTTGATAAACTCTTAAACCTTCTTTCTCTTATCCTTCTAAAACACTCTCTACTACTCTTCTCTAAGCAAGAAAACACAAGACCCAAGTCTCTTCTTCTTCTTCTTCTTCTTCTTCTTCTTCTTCTTCTACATATACGACACTCTCCCACTCCCTTTCTCTAGAAATTTCGTGAATCATCTTTTAATTGCCCTATCACATGGCTTTTTAACTTAACACCTAATCTCCAACTCATCACTTATCAAAACTATGTAGTTTTGATGAAACTTTCCTTTCCCTCTTACATAAACGATTCTCCCTCACATTCTTCTTCTTTTGATTTTAATTGGACTTAAAAGGACCCATATAACCTTCCTTCAAAGCCTTAATCCCTATAACCCCAAGTGAATTGCCTAAAATGCCCCTAAGCCATTTTAGTCCCTTTTAAATTCTAACAACTAACAACTAATTCAACTCTAATTTATACTAATCCCACCATTTAATTTTTCATTCCTCTAAACACTATAAACCTCAATTTATTCCAACTAAATAAATTTTCAAATTAAACCTCGAAAATAAATTAAGCATGCTTAATGCGAATCGGGGCCCAACATGATATATGTATGTGCGAATCGAATGTTGGGATCGGGTCCGAAGGTTCGGGTCGCCCGTGGCGGGCGCAGCCCGAGGGGCCGCCTCGGGAATAGGGTTCCGGGGCCCGGGCCCAACAATTCTTGAATCCCCAACATGAATTCAGTGACTCTATGCATTGTTGGCAATAGTTCCTCCATCGAATCTATTCTTTTATGGAATTATTTATTCTAACAACAAAGCAATAAAATTTTCCCAAAATAAGAAATTTAAGATTTCCTCTATTTTGATGGTATCGAAAAGTGTATTGGCTTCAAGTGATTTTTGTTTTAGAGAAAGGAAAATACAAGTTCTAGGGATATAAACTTCAACTATTGTCGAGTCATATAAACTTGTTTCTATAAAATAAGTATCTAATAAGCTCTTTTTCCAATGTCCTTCTTCTCTAAGGAGTTTGTCATGTTGTCACACTTTTGTTGTCGATTCATAAAAATCATATAATTCTATACCTTGGAATTTTTTTTCAAAGTTTAATATCAAGACCCTCTAAGCTAGCTTCACATACTCAATCTGTGGGAGTGTAATTCAACATTGACACCTCTTTCTCCTAAACTAAGTGATAAATGTGTCTGCATTCTCTTCACTTTTTTAACTATTTCTAAATAAGTCAACTATACTGACTTTATGTTTAGTACAAAAAAATTGTGTATGAAATGGGCTTTCCATTTCTATCTATGAAAGGACATAATTTATAAGCAAAAGAGTATACAAGGAAGAAGTCGAACCTGTCAATGAATTTGGAAAGTCTAAGTTTGAAATTGTTGAAAATGTCTTAATTAGCCAATTTAGCATATTAAATAGTGAATATAGTAATGTACTTAATAGTTAATTGCTCATATTCACCAGAAGTCAAAGTAAACTTAGGAATTATGTGCCACAAAGATAAGAATTCTCATGGTCAATATGCTTTCAATAAGGATTATAAAATTCTAGGTGACCAATCTGTCTCAAGTTAAGCCCATATTGTTTTTGAATAGCTTCCATATCAACTTGACACCTCAAATAGGAGCAATAACACGGATAGGATTATAGTTTATAGCCAAAACGTTGCCCCGAAATCATAATTTAGTCCATTAGTTTTGACTTTAAAACTAAATCCTTGTCTTCTAGGAGCTTGAGGCCTGACCACCTGTTGTACATTTCTAAGATTAATACGCAAAGGCGTAACATGAATATCCTATCTTTTATGAGCAAAAATGTATCTTTCTTCAATAGAGGAATAAGCTAGAGTATGACTAAACTCATCAACTTTCGTAGTATTTATTGCAAGCTCCCCCCTTAGTTCTTTAGAAATCTTTCTTACTAGAGAGGGAGAATTCTATCTAGTGACCTATACTAAAGCGACAAAAAGTTTTTCCGTCTTCTTTGTTAACATATTGATTGCTTCATCTGGTGAGGCCAAATTGGAATTTATATTATGAAATATCATTTGCATAACAATATTATTTATTATAGCTAGATGTGAAGATTTTGAATTCTCGCTAATTAGGAACTTAATCGAATGTGACATTGCCTTTTTAAGATTTTCAATTATTTGGGATATAAAGCCTTCGTTCCTTAATATAGTAAAGACTTTTTCCTCCAGGACTGAGGCATAACAACTTCTTTTCCATGCCCTACATGCAGCAATGTAGTCTCACTGAGTGTGCTAATCGATCACTTTTCAACTTGAAATTTGAGTGTGCTAGGGAAGAATTCTCTTAAAATTGCACTTGACTTCTAATCAGCAATATAAGTGGCTTTGGAAAACTTAGATAATAGAATTCTAAGTTACCAAGTTGTTAAATGCTAAGAGTATTGGCCTAAAATTTAAGTTAAAAAGATAATTTTATTTAAGTAAAGGAAGGGTACAAAGTGCAAGTTCAAATAATCATAAGATCTTTTGTTTAAGTTGTGTCTTTTGTGTGCTTATACACCTTTCCTAACTTGAACAACCTCAAGCAGTGTCCCTATAATTGCTTAACTTCCAACTATTTTTCAATTTTGACCAGGTGTTGAGTAAGTATCTACCACATATTATTCATGTTTTCAACTACCTTGACCCTCAAATCCTAGACTTCCTCATTTATTCCTGTGCCAAAGAATTTTCTAAGACTTCTAATAGACTTATATAAATCCTAACAATTGGGCCTTTTCATCTTTGGGCCAAATTCCACTTAGGCTATCAACATTACTTTATTTAAGTGCAATCATTTTAATTTTCCATCATTAGTAATTGATTATATTAATGACATTGGAAAACTAATTTTAAAGTGTTATTCCATTTTGGCCAAGAATTTTTCGAATAAACACTAATCGAGAACAATAAAACATTCTTTCTAATCAATTTATGATAACAAATTCTATATTGATTACTTAATTACATTCATATAGTTTATATTATATCTATTGCCTATCGATTGAGCTGCCCCTTGACTAGAGTGTCATAATTAGTATTAAAACATAGAAATCCCTATATGAGATTAAAAGATTATTTGTAAGATTGTCGTAATGAGAATTTCTATAGACCTATAAGTAATCTTCTAAATAGAATTCTTATATGGGATCCATTTAGTGAACTTGTTTTCTAACAAATACCCATATGGTTATTTAAGTATCTCCAAACTTTAGTCTATAAAATCGACCACTTCTTTTATAAGGAAGAAACATAACGTGTGTTAATCTTTTAGCATTATATTAATGTCCAATCTTAATAGCATAATGATTAGAAATAATTTAGGAAATACAAATCTCATAATTATGATCTTATTATAATTTTATTTACAATGTACATTTATCTTGTAGACTTTATCATATATATTTGAATATGTATAAGATAAAGAATATTTTTAAAAAATTATCTCACTAAACTATAATCAATCAATTGATTATAGGGTATAAACCAACAAAATGACTATATTATACTGAAAACTAATACATGAAAATTTTAGTCAAAACTACTTTAATAGTTATAAATAATATTTGGGTAGTCATGATACATCATTAAACATCAATCTTAGTCTATTAGTATAAATTATTTATTTAAAAATTAAGTATAAGTTTAATTTATCTAATCTTAAATAAAATTTATAACTATAACTTATATTTATTTTTACCATATTTAATAATCTAATGAATCATATAGAAAGAATAGGTGATGTGAAAAAAATAATTTAATTATGTTGGACTTAGATTATAAAGTTTGAAAAATTTTATGATCAAATAAAATATATTTAACTAGTATTGGATACTGAATTTTATTAAAACTTAAATGATAATTAAATTTAGTTAAAATTAAAATTAAAATTAAAATGGAATTAAATTGGTATCCAATTATAAATATGTACATGCTTTATATTATTAGTAGAGATATTTCAATTTGTTCCTATAAATAATGTTAGAGATTAGAAACCATAATTTTTAATAACATATTTCATAAATTAGAGTTATTAAAAATAAAATCAAATAAGGTGATTGATATGCTATGATGTTTATGAATTAATTATGTTAAAAAATTAAAATAATCATATTTCATGAGAAAATATGAAAAGTTTTATTTATCCTACAATGCACGTGTTGTCATCACGTTGTGGTTGTGTCTATCTCCGTATGATGATGAGATTCTGAGTGAGCTAATTCCAGCCCGTTCAAGCTAGACGCGTGAACGCAGTAACTGCTCCACGAGACTGTCAGCTTTCAAGTCGCCGCATCCCCTAACTGGTAACTGCCAGCGGTTAGAAAAACAATCGATTCTTATAAATGCCCTTGAAACCAACCATCCAAGTACAAACATTCTGAACACATTCGTAATTTAAAGGCGGCAAACCGTTGACTAATAATAATCTTAACTCCCTAATGAGGGGTACTTCAGTCTCAGTTAGTGTACTTTCCAATTCTAGCGGGAAATATAACTCTGTAACTAACGTTTGAAACATCTAACAGATTGTGATTTGTGTTCTAACCCCAAATTGTAAGTACCTTTTCCTTCTTTCACTTTCTTTCTCTTATCCACTAATTAGCTTAGCCTCTTGCATTCAAAGAATTGTGTATGTGTATGCGTGTGCTTGAGTAATTGGAGTTGGTATTATTAGCAATGCCAATCCCAGTTGTTGAATCTTGCAAGAAGAGAAAACGAAGGCCTAAATTTTACAACTTTCACACGTTTGGTGACCCTGGTTGCCCCCTTCGTCCCACTGGACCATTTCGCGATAACATTCGACTGTTTCTCAGGGACTGCACCCAACCCGAAGATTACGATGTGGAGGGCATGCCTGTTAGCTGCACCCTGCTCCTCCTTCAAAGTAATAACTTTGTTGTCCCTCTCTACACCATCGAAGAAGATGCCCATCTCTCTTTTCAGCCCTTCTGCGATCACTGTAGATGTACCGGTTAGGATTCTTTGCTTTCTCTCCACCATCTTTATTATCCAATTCTAGTATTTCAACTGGGTTTTTGTCTTCTACTGAAAGGTTTTTCCTTTTTTCTCCATCTTTCTTGTCTACGTTTGGATTTGCCTTTGATTTTTTTTGAGGGTATTGCTAATTCTTTTGTATCTGAGTCCTTGCAGTAATTTCCGGATTTCCTTTGAATCTTTGGTTTTGTGATTTAGGTTGGAGTGGTAATTTTGTCTCCAAAAGAAAATATCATCTGATCATACCACCAGACAGCCACTGGAACAAGCGATTGGAACATGATGCTTTTGATCATCAGACTCATCTCTTGCATGGATTAGTTCACTGTAATGGTTTTGGTCATTTGCTCTGCATCAATGGGATAGAGGGAGGTTCCAAGTACATTAGTGGCAGGGAAATCATGGACCTTTGGGACCGGATTTGTAACAACCTTCGAGCCCGGTACCACTAATCTCTAAAATGTATTCCACTATTTTTATTTGTGTATTCCAGATTTTGATTTCGGATTTCTCGAACATCTTGTTAGGAAAATCTCTGTTCAGGATGTTTCCAAGAAGAGGTCCATGGACCTTCGCCTTCTCTACGGAGTTGCATACGGGCATTCGTGGTTTGGTAAGTGGGGATATAAATTCTGTCGTGGAAGCTTTGGCGTGACTGAGCATAATTACAACAGAGCAATAGAAATTCTAAGTTCATTGGATGTCGATGAGATCATCCAGAATTTCCACGATTCGGTTCAATTCAAAGATATCAAGCAGATAATCCGATACTACAGAGGTTTAAGCGAAACTCAGTTGATCAGTCTTGGAGATCTTCTCAGGTTTATGCTCACAATTAAATCTTGTCCTTATGCAGTCAAGAAACAAAGTAAAATTTCTTGTGCTTCAAAATCATCTATCAGTTTCCCCACACAGAAGAAGCATTTGATGAAGGATAAGAGTACAAGGTATAGAAATTTCAGTTCTCTGGCTACAACTTTGGACAGTAGGTGGCCTATTAGAAGGCTGGAATATGCAGCAGAGGTGATAGTGGATACTTTGAGAAGTAAGAAGACGGGAACTTTGAATCAAGAAGGGATGAGTAGACAAGAAGTGAGAGACTCAGCTCGGCTGCATATCGGTGACACTGGTTTGCTTGATTATGTTCTGAAATCAATGAACAATGTTATTGTTGGTTCTCATGTAGTACGCCGTGCAGTTAATCCTAAAACCCGGGTGCTGGAATACTCTCTGCATGATCTTGGTGATGGATCAAGGCCTATTAAAGCCAGTGAACATGAATCAGAGATCCTCAAAGCACCAGCTCTAGCTCAGGGACCTGGGGCTGGGGTTGATGTGTATAATGATATAGTTTATTTGTATACAAACTTGCTGCTGAACTACCCTCAGTCAGAACTTGTGGAATCAGCAATTCAGGTGATCCTAGACAGCAAGCATTTTGTGAAGGAGTGGCCTTTTAAGGATGATGATGATGCATTATTCAGGTTTATATGTCACGTGTCGCCGACGCCGCAACTATCTGGACTAGAATATAGACCGCACAAGGACTTGCCGCCCGGTGAGATTGTTGTGCTTCCGTTGTCTGCAACAGTTCTGGAATTGAAACAAGCAACTGAGTATGCTCTCAAAGACACTTACTGCATATTTGAGAACTTTGAGGTGACGGAGATAGAAAACATGGAAGAACTAGAAGAAGGAGAGTTGCTGTTTGGAGCTGTTGAGTCGGGGGTAGAAATTTCTGTGAGAGGGCATGGTACAGACATAACTACACCATTGATGTATGAAGGTGGCCCTGATAGCTGGAAGGTAAGATGTGAATGTGGAGCTCAAGATGATGACGGGGAGAGAATGGTGGCATGTGACATATGTGAAGTGTGGCAACACACTCGCTGCAACTTTATCGACGACTCTGAAACTGTACCTCCGCTGTTTGTTTGTCATAGATGCTGCAATTCTCTTGTGCCGTCGACAAACGAACTAGAAGTGGAGTATGATCAGAATGCCGGTGATTATTTTCTTTTATGATCCCGGAAGCCAAAGCAAAGCTGTCCCAGGACTAATGATCTTTGCTGATTCTGATGTCACGTAAATTCTTAATTGCTTTTGGAAACTAGAGTCATGACCTCCTCCTTTTCTTTTTCTTTTTCTTTTCCCCGTATAAACTCCTTTAACTGAAGAACAGATAACAATGCATGGCTTGTCTTCTGAAGCACGTTATTCTTTTCTTAACTTAATTTGCCACAACAAACCACTGGCAGGCACAAAATTGATAAATTAGAAACTATTTTCACAAAGTCATGATTTCGACAGCTTTCTCTTGTTACGAAGAGGATAAATTATTTTGTGCAATTTAGAAGAAAATTAAGTGAATGTGTTGTTTCTTCAATTTTAGAAGAATCTTCATTCGTATTAAATCTGCAATTTATTCTTTTTTTAAGTACAATTTTTAAAAGTGGCAATACAAATTGAGGAGAATAAACCTTCAAAGCTCAAAATTTTTTAACGCATCATATATACTAACATTTGTAGTATCTGCTAAGAAAATTTGATGTAATATAAAAATGAGTGGAATTTGTTAAAGACAAGAATATGGAATAATGAAGTTTGGACGGTTGGAGTTCCAAATTAGGTGATCTAATGTACCACTAAATTATGTTTACTTAATGAGATGTTATATATTATATTCTCTACGTTAAAGGCATTCTACCGAGGGAGGCAACTGCTGAGGCAAAACGTAACTCATTCCATCATGAATTGTTCGCATGTTTAAATGAGAATCTTATACAAAATATAGCACTTCAACTTTTTATATGGGTATGTTTCAGTCTAAAAGCCTATGTCAATCAGCTTACACACCCGGTTAGGATATGGAACATTTCAGAGGTGCGCTTGAACTGTATTGAAATCCATTTGCCCACAGTATCATCAACCGTAACACAGAACCATACAAAATTGCTATTATGTGTGATTCATATTTACGGACAAGTAATCCTGCAGTGCTTATAAAAGAAGGTAGATATTTTCGGAAGTTTCTAGATGAACACATTAATCGTGTATCAAGGTGTGTTCTTTTTTTGTAACATAAAAGTGAAAATATAGGGTAAAACATAGAAGTGTTGGCGTGGAAAAGAATTTTTGGAAAAGGATATGGTCTAAGACACACCTGTCAGAGTAATGGAAATAATAATATTTATAATGGAAGCAACCTAGGATCAGGAATATACATATAGGCAAACTAATCACAAGAATCGCAACAAGACAAACCTGTAGAAGCGCAGAATTACTTACTAGTCTTCTTTTCAAAACCTGTAGAAGCACAGAATTGCTTACTAGTCTTCTTTTCAAAAAATCTTCTTTCCGCAAATCTTCTTACCACCCACAACCTTCTGTTGTGTAACCTTAATTGTTTATGTAACCCTTATTTTTGGGTAGGCAGAAAGAATAGATCATGCATTTTTCTGAAAAGTTTTTGTTTTCTCTGTTTTCAATAATCCTCTCTCCGATAGAAGGAAAAGCTTATATATATATATCGAAAACCTTCTCCTTTCTGCATAAGAAGTAACCGATAAGATTATACAGTTGTTTTATGCGTTTTGTAATTCAAATCAATAGATTTTTCTATTTAATTTAAACTTTTAATGAATAAAATTTTTAATTAAAATATTATGTTGCTTATTTAAATTAAAAATAACACACGTGTGGTTCAAACAATTAAGGCACGACAGGGATCGCAGGGAAAAATTAATAAGGCTAAAATTATAATAAGAATCTATAAAAGACTAGTATATTCTTATTATAATTAATCATAAATAATTCCACTAAAAATTTATGATTGAACTCCTTATTTTTAACTTTCCACAACATAATAAATTATGTTCCCCATGTTAAGATTACAGATACTTGTCAAATAAAATAAATTACTGACAATTTATTTAAATAACACTTTTAATCTTTAAGATTGTCACTCAACCTATTTCATGGGTCGGATAAAAAATCTACTTGTAAAGTTTACACAATGAAACCTTATAAACTTACTTAAAGTGCATCATCATTCTCTATACCGAGACATGGATTCTATCATTAATTAATATTTCACAAATACAAATTGCCTTTGCCCAATTCACCAAGTAATATTGTCTCGATAATTGAAACTCACTATTTAATGAATTAAAGCACAAGACAATGTATATTTGCTCATGTTAACTAAATCAAGATTAAGAACATAAATATTATTTCTAATGTCCTCAAGAAAATGTTTTAATAGTCAGTATAAAACATCCATTCTTAACTTGGTCCAGTTAGATACATACACAATGTACTAACACAATTATTATTAAATATATGCTGAAAATTTATTCAAATTATGCAATCTCCATTTGAATACAATTAAATAATTATTCAAAGAAAAACATCCAAAGACTATACTATTACATTTGCATGGTTAATAGTATATATCTATCAATCTCCCACTTAGACTTACAACCATGCATCTATTATTTTAACTCTCATTCCTTCCACATGACTATCAAAAGTCTTTGCTAGTAAGCTCTTTATAAAAAGATCAACCAGGTTGTTTTCTGATGCAATCTTCATCACCACCACATCACCCTTTTGAACTATGTCTCGTATCAGGTGATACTTCCGCTCAATGTGTTTTGCCATTTTATGACTCCGTGACTCCTTTGAGTTTGCAACTGCCCCACTCTTGTCAAAATAAAGTGTAATAGGCGATTGAACTGCTGGAAGCACACCCAGATCCATTAAGAAGTTCCTAAGCCATACTGCTTCCTTGGTTGCCTCAAAGACCACCACATGTTCAGCTTCTATGGCGGAGTCTGCAACACAAGTTTACTTAATACTCCTCCAACTTATAGCTCCACCTCCCAAGATAAAAACATTTCCTGAGGTAGATTTCCAAGAGTCTTTGTCAGACTGAAAGTTTAAATCTATATAACCTATAGGTTCAAGTACTTCTGCTTGGTAAACCAATATATAATCTTTAGTTCTTTTTAAGTACTTGATTATATGTTTGACTGCAGTCCAATGTTCTCGCCCAAGGTTAGACTGAAATCTGCTAACCATGCCAACAGTAAAACAGATATCAGGTCTAGTACATAACATTGCATACATCAGATGTCCTACTGCAGAAGATTAAGGAACTATCTTCATGCTCTCTATCTCTTCAGATGTCTTAGGACATTGATCCTTAGATAGAGTGATTCCATATCTGTAAGGAAGAAAACCCTTCTTGGGATTCTGTATGTTGAAACTAGCAAGAATAGTATCAATATAAAGTGCTTGTGATAAGTCAATCATCCTTTTCTTGCGATCTCACATAATCTTGATCCTAAGAATATGAGTAGCTTCTCCCAAGTCCTTCATATCAAAATGCTCAAATAGCCAGTCCTTGATAGAAGTCAATATGCCTATATAATTTCCTATAAGTAAAATATCATCCACATATAATACCAGAAGCACTACCTTCTTACCATTCCACTTCTTATACACACAAGACTCATCATGACAATGATCAAAACCAAAATTTTTGATTGTCTGGTCAAAATAAATATTCCAAGACCTAGATGCCTGTTTAAGTCCATAAATGGACCTATTTAATCTGCATAGCAAATGTTCTTGGCCATTAATGAAATCCTCTGGTTGCTTCATATAGATGCATTCATCAAGACTTCCATTTAGGAAAGCCGTCTTGACATCCATTTGTCAAATTTCATAATCCAAATGAACTGCAATGGATAGAAGAGTTCTAATAGACTTAAGCATGGCTACTGGCAAAAAAGTTTTCTTATAATTGATCCCTTCTTTTTGAGTATATCCTTTCGTAACAAGCCTCGCCTTATAAGTTTGTATTTACCATCTACACCCCCCTTTTTCTTATAGATCCACTTACATCCGATGAGTTTAACCCCTTCAGGTGGTTCTATAAGTTCCTAGACTTGATTAAAGTACATAGACTCCATCTCAGATTTCGCAGCTATAAGCCATTTATCAGCATCTTTATCTTGTAGTGTATCGTCGTAACGTACTGGTTCAGTATTCACTTCTTTAGGGATTCTGTCAGATGCTTCTCCCAAAAGTGTATATCGAACTGCTAGTCGTCTCATTCTTCCACTACGATGAAGTACTACAGGTTGTCCAGCCACAACTTCATCTGGTTGCGGCTGTAAGGCCGGCAAGTCGATGACTGTTGGGACCACGTCCTGGTCATGGTCTAGAACCTAAACATGTCCTTCATTACCCACAAACAATGAAATCTCAGGGGCTCCTACTTTTTGTTCTTGGATATTTGGATCAATAGCTGCTATTTCAATCCCAACAGAACTCCCACTACTATCGGACTGTAGTGAAATATTAGGAACTGACTGTTGGGGTAGATGTTGATCTTTTGGTCCACTAACATTTCTCCCACTATAACAAGGCAATGGAATGTCAGCTCCGATCAAGAATGGTGCAGGTTCACATTCTGTTGGAAATGTTCTAGCTGGTATGTTTCTCCTCTCAACTCACGCAAGGCTAATTGACTTTTGGGAATATGGTTTACAATATAGTCCTCCTCAAGATAACGTACATTGGTGCTAACACTGATCTTCTTATCCTTAGGACTATAAAATAAACCACCTTTCGTTCCTCTATGATATCCAATAAAGAAACATAACTCTGATTTGGATTCCAACTTATCTGTTTTCCCTTTAAGCACATGGGTTAGGCAGCCCCATATCCGAACATGTCTTAGACTAGGCTTACGCCCAGTCCACAATTCTGTAAGAGTCAGAGGTACTGACTTAGAAGGAACTAAATTCAGAATGTATGATGCTGTTTCAATTGCATATCCTCATAAAGAAATTGGGAAATCTGAATAACTCATCATTAAACTAACCATTTCCATAAGCCTCCTATTTCTCCTTTCTGCTACACCATTCTGTTGTGGCATACTAGGTACAGACAATTGTGAAGTAATTCCTTGTTCTGATAAATAAGCAATGAATTCCCTAGAGAGGTATTCGCCACCACGATCA
>JAOTIZ010000002.1:15457834-15468498 GCA_027123425.1 Erythroxylum panamense | reverse complement strand
TGGTTTCCTGAGAGTCGACCCGAGGTTGCACCCTGTGTTGCAATTCTTGGTATAAATTTTATTTGACCGGTTTCCAACGATCAATTCTTAAATGGAACGATAAGCCGCGGATCACTTGTTTTGTGCTTAATCCTAATAATATTGTTGTGGGTCGCGATTATAAGCAACCGACCATATCTCACAGCCAAGTGTTTTTTGTAAGACAGCTAATTGCCAAACTTGTTGTAATTATTGGAAGAACAAACATACATGCTATAGGCTCACATTTGAATTACAAACATACAGTGTTCTATGTTGAATTACGCATTTTTAATGGCTGTATAATACTTGACAGCCCTTCACTTACCACTATAAGTTGACAAGAATAAGTAAAAATAGATCGACTTGGTTATAAATCAACATAATACTGCATTGACACCATTATATTGTATTTTTATTGGTATTCCAAACCCTTTGCAAGGTTGGTTTTGGATTATTTGCTTAAGAGCTTCATGTGGTGTTTCAGCTGCCTCTACCATTCGTCATTGTTTTGACACTCAATCATGAATACTTTACATGTTGGTCATAGTGTTGTTGGTCTTCATCATTGTAATTTGTTTATTCAGTTGAAAGTTCTAAATTTTCCCATTCACCTCATTCAAAACCACATGAAATGTAGCATACAAGAAAACAACAAGCCCTATATATAACCCCCCTACAAATAAAGCGACCTCCCAAGCACTTCCTACATTATAATCAAATCACCCAACTGAATAGGGAAACTTCTAATCATAATATCATTACAACAGAATCTGGATTTTGTAACATGGGTAGAAAACTCAACAATATGATCACTCTATTATGTCTAATTACACTTCTGGCAAAATTGCATTTCAAAGAAGTTACAACATTCAGCTATGTATGCACAACTAGCACAAACAATATTTGAATATGAAGGTAAGAACAAGAAAGACTTACCACTTTGAGAAGAAGTCCTCAAATTTCAAGTTTCCGAATGCAAGGAGATTGTTTCCAAACTAATGCAAGTTCCACACCCTGTAAATGAAAATTTAAGCTCATTGATTACTTGACTCAACAAAAATTAAGCTATATAGTTGCAGAACGAAATGCTTATACTGTCAATAATACCATATAGTGCACATTACCATATAGTAGTGTAGTTAAATGTTACAAAGTTGTTATGAATCATATAGTGCACATATAATACCATGCAAGGCCGAATAATTCTGAAAATAATCTAATTACATTTAATTATAGTGACTGAAGCAAATTACATATTGGATACCACAAGGATGGCATATATTCCACTCTTGAAGATTTACAAACTTGATTATAGTTGTTTCATAACTAACAAACCAACATTGGTGTATGTTCAAATTCCATGACAGATGAAAATGTAAGAAAATAACAACCGAATTGTTCCCACTGGACACCTCAACTAACAAATATTCTACACCTCAACTAATCCCTTCTCCATCATTTCCTTCGAAAAGATTACAAACCAACTTTCCTTCATAATCGGTTTTAAGCATGAGCAACCTCCTTTTCAGTACTTGGACATTACAAGATTGTTAGCCTCTCGTTGAATAGGATCCTTAAAATGTTTTGTAATTGGAACAATAGATTCTTTATTCTATACAAGAAGGTTTCAACTGATTATCTATATGATTAACAATCTTCATACATATGGGAGCTCATATTTGTTCGTATATGCATCTCAATTGTCAACTCAATTGAGATGCAACTTAATGCAGCATAGGTATAGAAAGAAATGCATTAAGGGAAAAGTTAAAATGGAAAAATATATACTTGCCTAAAGATAAAAGAGAATTGCGAATTATTTCAATTCAACTCATGAACAAGATGTTGTTAGTTAAAGATTATTGTCAGAACTTATAAATGAAGAGAGTTAACAAAAAAACTTATAATTAAAGAGTCCTTGTGGGTTAAGTGGATGCATACTAAATTATTTCACATAGAAAGCAAATTGAATATAAAGTTAAAGACCAATACTTCTTAGACCTAGAGTATATCTTCAGCTTCAGGGAAAATATATATGATATGTGATGTTTTATATCCTGAAATAGAAAATAATTGCTAAGAGAAATCACTAAGACAAGTACACCTATCAATTTCTATAATATAGTTTTTAATGAGTACCAATTTCCATCCCATTCATTTCATAATCGATAAATACTTACCATCTTTGTATTATCTAATCTAATGAAACCAATTATTGATTAACAAATAACAAATAATCAGTGAAGTGATAGATAACAAAGAAGCAACCAGTAAATCCACTAGAGCTAAGATGCAGAATCCTCTTACAACCTTTTCTGTAGTTGAATTCTTGTTTGATTTAATGATTAACTCTAGTTGTTTTCTATAGTTGAATCAAAAAGACGGGAGAATAAGGACTTGCAAGTATACCCGTGCCATGTCATGCAGCTCAACTCCCACATCACAAAAGTTTCATATCATATATCAAATACAATGAGGAAGAGGAGTACTACTTCGAAGAGAATCTGAAACATCACGTGGTCAACTTTAGCAATCAAACATAGATGAAACAAACCTCAATTGGTAGTTCACCTCCCAGCTGTTCAATGTAGCAAACAACTTAACCCTCCTTAACTATTTGTTTCTGTTAAGCAGAAGAAAATTATCATCATAATTTGACAGAATTGAAATGAAGGAAGTATTATGGAAAAGGGTGTGATCTAAGCACATCGGAAAAAGCAGAACAGATGAGCAATCTTTCTAATCTCTCTTAATTTGCGATAATAATGCAATCTTTCTAATCTCTCTTACACAGAAATTAGCAACAAGGAAAAAACTCAGAATCTGGGATTTAGAAGAAAAAAATCGATATAACAAAGATTTGACTTGAACTGATTTCCTCTTACACGGCAATGAAGTCAAGATGAAACCAGATAATCCCCAAAAATGTAAATAGAAAACAAATACCCCAAAACTTGGACAAGCATTGCAATCTAATGAAATTATGGCTGTAATTAAGAGGCCACAAAAACACAATAAAATAAATCACTGAATGGAGACAACAATCAACATTTGATTGAAAAGGAAGATGTCAAAATCCCCTTAGGCCTTCACTGCAGAAACAGAAGTGAAAACAACAATCAGGTAAGGATGCTTATAAATGCTTGGTTTCGGTTTAAAAAGAGTTTCAAACCGTTTACTACGCCTCGACGATATCTAACCAAACCAAGGCATGAAAAATAAATGAAAACATCAGAGATGTCGTACTGTATATGGACGGCCGGAATGGGGTAACATTGTTGGAGTAAACAAGAATTAATAAGGGAGATTCATAAATAATCAAAGGAAAGACAGAGATTTGGGACAGAAAACCGAAAAGAGTGGCAAGACAGTGGAGAGAGCATTTTGGAGATTCGACCCAAATCTCACATGGATAGCGACTCCAGAGGCAAACAAGGGGAGATTCATGAAGCATGCAAAGCATTACCTGCGAAGATTGCGAAGCCCAGGGAAGAAGGAAGGAGAGCTATGGCCGACGGAAGAAGGAAGGAGAGCTGCGCAGAAACCAAACATCGTTTCCCTTTACAAACCGTGCGTTTTGGAGTTATAACGAGGGTATTCCAGAAATTTCACCATCTTGTCCTTAGGACAAACATTTCTGTACCATGATCTTGGATTGGACAAAAAATTTTGTCCAAGGCAATTGAAGACAGGGATGACAATGGACGCAGATGGCAACCAAACACCACTTTGGACAGAACGTATATGTCCTTGTCCTCTGTCCTCGCGTCCGCAGACACTAACCAAATGCTACGTTAAGGATCAATTTTAACATGTGATGCTATGGAAAGCAAGTACGAAGAGGTAATGATGCAAATATGAAGTTAAGGAAGAATCTCGGAGTTTTAATGAGAAAAGGCAAAATTTAGAAAAAATGCAGAAAAATCTTCTGCCACGATCGTGTCTTATCATTCCACGATTATGGCATAACGGGGCAATAATGTTGTACGCAATTTTCAGTTGCAAATTTTACAATTTTACCCTTTTTACCTCTTCCTCACCTATATATTTACATCTAACCTTATTTTCCATTAAATTTTGGTTCTCCCACTCTTTCTCTAACCTTAAAACCTCACTATCCTCTCACTTCTCTCTAACTGTCTTCAAACTCTCAACTCTCTCCAAGCTTTTCACAACTCTTAATATAATGGGGCTGAGCATCAAGCAGGCGGTTAAGCAAACCCAACCTAAAGGCAAAGTCCAAGTATCGTTTGTAGACAACAAAACGAGGAAGCATATTACGATGCACTTTTCCTGATTTACTCAAAGGAGGAAGGTAACTGCTATCACACCCTTAGTTTAAAGAACATCATTATGCCTAAATACTTAGATTTTGATATATTAGAAACAATTGGATTGAGAGAAAGGGATGAGGCTTTAGGTTGAAGAATTCAGTAGGAAAATTTCATAAAATTCAATTATCCTATTTATAAGGAACAAACCATATAATTCTTTACCTCCCTGCAATTTAAGCTAACCAACCCTAAGGACCTTGGTTTTGGTTGCGTGGTCAACCATATGGGTTAGATTATGACATCTAAAATTGGTGGATTCCCTAATTTAGCTATAGTCGATCAACATGATGACTTTCGTGCCGCCCAATATTGGACAAAATTGATTGGGTTGGAGAGCTTTGACACCAATAATTCCCACAACAATATTATTAGAATCCCTGAACACTTGTTATTGCATAAATTTATATATCAAACTATCTTTGACAAATCCAAAACTAATAAGTGTTCAACCAAAGAACTTTTCGTTTTGTGGTACATGGATCATGGCGTACAAATTTGCACCTCCACCCATATTTTTAATGCAATTACTACTTCTTTAAGAAAGACAAGCAATAATTTGGGCATGGGGTACTTAGTCACGGATTATGGACTACTATGGAGTTATTTTCAATGGACTACTTGTCCATCATCCTAAATTTCTTAACATTCATCACTTGATGAGAACTAAAATCTTTAAGTCTCATAATATGGAACTTCGAGATATCAACACAAAATCTCAGGTCAAGACTATGGCAGGACAGGCCAGTTTGAGTTCGGCACCATTACAGTGGGAGGAGGACTCAACCAAGGAGGAGTTGGAAGAGGAAGAACGAACAGGATAGGAGAAGGTAATGGAGGTCATCTCAAACACTAACAAAACCATTTCGGAAAATGCCAAGGTGTTGAAGGGGATGGCTAGAGATCAAAGATGCCAGAGCCAGGACATACGTTAGATTCACAGGACATACATCAAATTCATAGATTTACAGGACATATGCCAGTTGAGAATGTGATGTAGCTATTAGGGAGTGCTTTAAAGGAAACCACCTTTAGCATTTATTGTATAAATCATTTTATGATTAATAAAGGCATTTTTCATTATTTGATGTTCATACTGTTAGGCCCCATCTCTGGAGCCCAACTATCGATCCAGAGTCATAAAGTGAGAGCAGGTTTCCTGGTAGGGTTATTTCAATAAACCCTCACTTCCCTTCTGTCAATATTTTTGAATGCAATACCAAAGGCTACCAATTTTTTTGGAGAAATATGAAAATGTGTTAGGAATCTATTGCTTCAATAATCACTCCATTCGGGGCTCAGACTATGAAGTTATGGTCAAAAGAATCCAACATGTCGATGTCCTCAATCATATGGTACCTTTCATGGAGTAATTGTCATAACTTTTACTACAGATGTCAAATTGATGTCATGTTTAGACAATTTGAAAGAGAACTTCGAGATATACAACTTTTATGAAGAACTCAAAGCAAGATTCTGCCTTTAAAAGGGTCAAAATTGCAATTTACTATATCTATCCTGTGAATGTCCATTAAAAGGACATACATGTTTGTCTAACGAACATAGACAGGCCTGGAAGTGCTTTCTAGACCCAAGAATGTCCATTTAATGGACCTAATGTCTGTTTAATGGACATGAACTGGGATGGGGCCTGAGAAGGTTTTTTTAACGAACCTAATATCCGTCTAACGGACATAAGGGATTCTCAAACCCCTCTAAAGCCTCTCCAACACTTCCAAGATCCATTCTAACATCATTTTTCACTCATAACCTCCCAATTTTACCACTTCTAGTGCAATATCACTTCATAACTATTTAACTACTAAATACATCTCGTTAACTCTAGAATCTTAACTTGAAAGATTCATCACATACAATCTTTCCAACTCTAACATGTTATTTTAATACTAGCAACAATTGACAATCTCAACAAAGAAGAATATACACATCCATCAAACTCAACCTTTAAAAGTAATATAGTCATACAAAAAGGAACTTCACAAGTTCTCATTCTCATTTCCAAACAAAAATCAATGTTTGAACAAGTTTTAATTACATATCAACATACACATCAAACTTAATACAAAATACAAAAGGATGCTCATGTTTGATATGCCTATAAAGCTATCCAAAATAGTCACTAGCTTAGTATAAAAGATTTTTAACTATCTTGGAGTTCTGAATGCCTTGCAAAGATCGCTAATCTTCTCGATCCGCATTTAAGGAGAGAAAATTATAGGTTGAGCTACATAGCTCAGTGGCTAATATATTTATAGCCATTGGCAATGAGCCACACAATCAAACATATATGAATATTCATATAGGCATACACATCTTGTCTTAATCCAACAATGAAATTTTAGCATTCACAATTCCAATTCACATCTCATAATTTAACACATCATCACATAGAACATATTAGATGTAATTTATCATCAAAGTATAACACTCAAATTGCATCATAACTTGACATAACAAAATGCAAATGCACAAACAATTGACTTGAGGATTCTGTGAAACAAAACGGAGAAACTGAAGTTTACACCGTAAATGAAACGAGTCTACTTTTCAGATCTCATGTGCCACAAGCGGGTACCAGAGAGAAGGCTTTATGTCGACTTGCACGTGACTATGAAACAGTTCCACTCCTTCCCAAACACAATCAATCTTTCATGCTCAATTCTACCAATCACAAATTCATATTCTCATTTTTTTTCTTTCCATTTAAATCAAAATGTCATGATACAATTCAAAGGCATAGCATGGTCATACTCACAATTCAATCATCTCAAAATATCATACATCTTTCACTACATAACATAACATAAAACACATCATAATACATTTTCCACATCACAATAATTCACAATTTATAATTGAAGCATATACACACACATAGGCACATTGCCCATTTACACAGTAACCATAAATATTTTACCCACCTTATAACTCTTGAAAATCCAAACTCAAATTGGCCCTTCCCTTTGCTCTTGGGTAGGATTTTCTTCATGTTCCAAACCAATTTCCTATCAAAATCCAATTCAATAAAACCCCTAAAATTTCAAAATCACAATAAATGAAACAATTGCTAAATTGGGTTTAGCATTAACTTACCCGTGGTCTATCTAGGTTAGAAAAGCCAAAACCTAGCTTAGAAACCCTAAAAATCAAATGGGTCTCTCAATCATGTTCTTCCTCCATTCATTCCCAACAAAAAAAACCCATTTTTTCTAATTCCTTTTTCAAACCAAAAAGAAAGTGGAGCTTACTTTAACAAGATGATTCCTCTTCTTTTCTCTTCTTTCCTTCTCTCTTCTCCCACGATTTTCTTCTTCTTTTTCTCTCCCACATTTTTCTCCCTTCCTCTCTTCGCTTCCACAACTTTCTCTATTCTCTTCTTCTCTTTCTTATTTCAAACCTCATCTTGAGCTTATTCTTCCAAAATTGCCCCTCACTTACTTACCCTTTCCAATTTTCCCCTCCTTTCATTTAATCCATCTACTAACTCCTTTAATATTCTCAATACCATAGTCTAATTTAATTCTAACATGCCCATTTAAAAATTCTAATTTCTACTTAGGCCCACTAAATTAATGAGCCAATTTTAAAATAAATAACTAAACAAAAAAACAAAACATAAGTAAATAATTAAAGAAATAATAAATAATTTAGAAAAAAATCAGGATCCAACAACTTTCCTCCCCTAAAAGAATTTTGTCCTCGAAATTCTTACCTGAGTCATTGAAGAGGTATGAATACTTCTCCTTCATTGCTTTCAAGGGCTTCCATGTTGCCTCTTCTCTTACATGGTTCTTCCATATGACTTTGACCAGTTTCACTGTCTTGTTTCTCAAGATCTTTTCCTTCGAATCTAGAATCTCCACTAGTTGCTCCTCATATGTCAATTCCTCCCTTAATTGGACTTCTGGGGGTTGAACTATATGCAAAGGATCTGATCAGTACTTCCTCAACATCGATACATGGAAGACATTGTGAATCTTAGACAATTCCTCTGGAAAAGCTAACTTATAGGCTAAAGGCTCAATCTTTCAATGATTTCATAAGGGCCTATGTATCTTGGACTAAACTTGCCCTTCTTACCAAATCTCAAAACTCCCTTCCATGGAGAAGCTTTAAGAAACACTTTGTCTCTAACTTCAAATTCCATCTTTAATCTATGTGCATCCGTGTAACTCTTCATTCTATCTTGAGCTGCTTTAAGTCTCTGTTTCACCAATTTAATCTTATCAACTGTAACCTGTACCAACTCAGACCCTACAAGTCTCCTTTCACCTTCTTCATCCCAACAAATAGGAGTTCTGCACCTCATACCATACAAAGCCTCATAAGGTGCCATCTGAATTCCTAAGTGGTAGGAATTATTGCAAGCAAATTCGATTAAAGGCAAATGATCATCCCATGATCCTTTAAAATCCATAACACAAGCTCTCAACATTGCCTCCAGAGTTTGTATTATTCTCTCTGATTGTCCATCAGTCTGTGGATGGAAAGTCGTACTAAAGTGCAACTTAGTTCCCAAAGCCTCTTCTAAGCTTTCCCAGAATCTGGAGGTGAACCTGGGATCTTTATCCGAGACTATTGAATTTGGAATCCCATAAAGTCTGACTACCTCATCTATGTATTTCTTGGCCAAAACATTCAAAGAATCCATCTGTTTAATTGGAAAGAAATGAGCAGACTTGGTTAGCCTATCCACAATCACTCATATTGCATCATGCTTCTTACTGGTCCTTGGCAATCCCATTAAGAAATCCATCGTAATCTTTTCCCACTTCCATTTGAGAATCGACAAAGGTTTAAGCTTATTTGAAGGTGCTTGGTGTTCGGCCTTGACTTGCTGGCACACTAAACATCTTTTAGTGTATTCTACAACTTCTCTCTTCATTCCTTTCCACCAGAAATGTTCCTTCAAATCTCTATACATTCTCGTACTTCTTGGGTGCATTGCGTAAGGCGCATTGTGTGCTCATTAAGAATTTCATCTTTCAACTCTTGCATATTAGGAATACATAGTCTGTTCCCTGCCACCATCAGTCCATCTTCCCTTACCTCTATTTCAGAAGGTTTACCATTTTTAATCTCTTCTCTGAGCCTGCTCAAGAACTCATCTTGTTCCTACAATTCCTTAATCTTCTCATTCAATACTGGCCTTACCCTAAAGTTAGCCAATATACAATTAGATTCGGCTTGTCTCAATGTCACCTTGAGTTTAGCTAATTCCTTCAACAAAGGAAGATATACGGTCTCCACATGTGCCATGGTCAATTTTCTACTCAGTGCATCTACTACTACATTTGCCTTTCCTGGGTGACAAATCAATCATTAAATCATAATCCTTTAACAGTTCTAACCATCTTCTCTATCTCAAGTTTAACTTTTTTTAGCTCATTAAATATTTAAGACTCTTGTGGTCTATAAATACCCTAGTAGTGACTCCATAGCGATAATGCCTCCATATCTTCAACGCAAAAATTATGGAAGCTATTCAAGTCATGCATAGGATAATTCATCTCATAATGTTTCAATTGCCTAGAAGCATAAGCAATCACCTTATCTCCTTGCGTCAACACACAGCCTAATCCTTTCCTCGAGGCATCACTATACACTATGTATCCATCATTACCCGAAGGCAAAGTCAAAATCGGTGCACTCTTTAATCTATAGTTAAGCTCCTCAAAGCTTTTCTAACATTCATTTGTCCACACAAACTTCTAATTCTTCCTAGTCAATTTGGTAAGTGGACCTGCTATTATGGAAAGCCCTCCACAAACCTCTTGTAATACACAGCTTAAGAAACTCCTCACTTTTGCTATAATCTTAAGTGTTTCCCATTTTACCTCAGCTTCAATTTTTCTCGGATCTATATGTACTCCGTGCTCTGAAATCATATGTCCAAGAAAAACTACTTCCTTTAGCCAAAATTCACATTTGTTAAATTTGGCATACAACCCATTCTTCCTCAATGTCTCTAAGGTAACCTTCAAATGTTCCTTATGCTCCTTGTCACTCTTATAATAAACCAATATATCATCAATAAACACAATGATAAATTGGTCTAAGAAGGACTTAAAGACTGGGTTCATTAAGTCCATAAAAGCTGCAGGTACATTCGTTAATCCAAAAGGCATGACCAAGAACTCAAAAGGGCCATACCATGTTCTAAAAGCAGTCTTTAATACATCGGACTCCTTTATCCTCAATTGATGGTAACCTGATGATTGAACCAAATTTATACTATAAATTGGCCCTATTTTCTTAAGTAATTATGCACTTGTTGACTCCTAATTCATG
>JAOTIZ010000002.1:15372614-15385376 GCA_027123425.1 Erythroxylum panamense | reverse complement strand
TGTATTTTGTACTTGTGTTAAAGCATTGATGAAATGTCAATATGTAATTAAAGCTAGAAATGAAAGCTTTGTATGAACTTCAATTGTTTTGAAAGGGAAATGAGACCTTAAAAGGTTTCCTTTTTGTATGATTGTGTATTTATCAAGTTTGCATATATTGATTGTGTTAGATTAGTATTTTGAATGGTTGTGTTGTTGTGTTGCTTTTGAAGGGTTCAAATTGGGTAGATTTTGAGTAAATATGATGTTAGGATTGAAGATGAATCCTTTGGGTAGGAAATTCAATGAGGTTGGTAGTTATTTAATGGGTTTGTAGTGGTTTTTGTGATGTTGGAGAAGTGTTTGAGGTATGGGAATGTTAGGAGAGGGTTTAGTAACCTTTGAAGGGGGCTTGAGGGCTGAAAATTCGTGTTACCCGTGGGTTACACGGTCAGCCCGTGTAAATTCACACGGGCTGTGTAAATCCAGGCGCAGGACACATTTCACCCGTAGGTTACACAGTCTGTGCTCACACGGTCCGTGTAATTTGACACCCTTAACGTCCGAATTTCAATTTTTGATCTTCACGAAAGTTGTAGCTCTAGATGTCTAATTTCTAATGGTCTAAGAACGAAGTCAATTTGACATCTATAGTGAAAGTTATGGCGTTTGCGCCAAAGTATGTTCAGTAGGAATCAGAGCATGAACATATCGGACTCGGTTGGCCATAACTCTTTCGTCCTACCTCTGAATGAGGCAATTCTTGAGGCGTTAGATTCCTAACACGTTTTAATACCTCTCCATAAAAATTTGTATCAATTGGATTTAAATTCAGAAAGGTTGACGGAAAGGAAGTGATGGGTAGGTATGGAGAGCATGATTGGGCCATGAACCCACTTCGATTTCTTCAGCATATCTTGAGCCATAGGGCTCCGATTGAGGTGGTTCTTGTTCCTAAACGAACTAGAAACTAAGAGATACCATTATGAAGAGGTCCGTTGTGATTTTAGTGATTTGGTGATTTCGTTGCATGGGCTCGCCTTTGTGGCTTGAGATGTCATGCAAATGAGAGATTTCTCTTTTTGGATCCAGGTTAAGGAACTTGGAAATTCGCCTATGTTTTTTACTACGGTTCGATAGTTGGGCTTCGGAAACGGGGCCCAACATCTTGTGGTATCAGAGCTTAGGTTTATTCCTAGGCTTAGAGTGCATGGTAGGATGAATTGTTATGCTATGTGCTTAATTGTTTGCATTGTTAAATTGATTGATTGTATTAAATGACATGCATATTGTGCATACATGTAGGAAATAGGATTTAGAATAATGTTAGCTAATCTTTAGTGTTTCTATTGAAGGAGTGAAATGCCACCTCGTAGAAGGACACGAGGAGTTATGCAAGGATCGGTCGCACCCGACTCTCCACCAAGGGAGGAGAGTACTGATGAGTCTGTAGCCCCAGTGAATGCTGAGGTTTCTGTCGGGCAAAGTAGTGAGCCCGCTCGGTCACAGTCGCGGGAGTCTCCTCTTCCGCAGGAGCAAGTGCCTGCCCCACTTGATCCGAGGATGTTTCAGGCATTTGCTCAGGCCTTTGCTCAGGCAATGGGCCAGATACCACAATCTTCTTCTCCAGCCCCGGTCAAGAAGGGGAAGCAATTCTACAAGCTGAGAAAGTATGGAGCAGTGGACTTTTTCAGGACTACTGATCCCGAGGAAGCTGAGACATGGCTGAGGAAGACGGAACGGATACTAGATCAGATGGATTGTGAAGATGAAGAGAAGGTTGTTTATGCTGCGAGTTTGCTACAAGGGGATGCTCTACATTGGTGGGAGAGTGTTCCAGGAAGTCGGCTAAAGCCGTCAGGGTTGGCATGGAAGGACTTCCTAAGGGTCTATAAGAAAAAGTATTTGTCTGAAGTGTACATCCAGTAGAAGCAGAGAGAGATTCTAAGCCTCACCCAGAGGGAGATGACGGTGAGTGAATATGAGTGTCGATTCACATAATTGGCCCGTTATGCAACTGATTTAGTGATGGGTGAAGCGGCTAGGTGCCGAAGGTTTGAAACAGGACTGCACTTGGCCATCAGAGAGAAAGTGGTGGCACAAAATTTTTGCAACTTCCAACAGCTGGTTGAAGCAGCTTTAAGAGTAGAAAATGTAGAGAACATCAAGAGTGCTGTGGGTAGAAAGAGGAAAGGGAGAGAACAGTCCAATAGAGGAGGCGGTTGTCCTACGTTAGAGAGGAGTGCTAGGACTTTTCCTGCACAGTCTGAGGAGAAGAGCAGTGGAGCGAGCAGGCCAAGGCAGATGAAAATTGTCTCACATCAAGCCTCAACGGCTGGAGGAAGCAAGAGGGGAGATGGGGATAAGTTACCCATTCCTAAATGTGATCACTGTGACAGATTTCATAGAGGGGAATGTTACTAACTGACTGGAGCATGCTTCAATTGTGGGGAGAAGGGACACATGGCAAGGGAGTGTCCTCAGAATTCCAGACAGGAGGGAAGTCAGATGCAAGCTCCAAAGAGGTCAAAGACAGTGGGGCACAGGATAGTAACAGAAGTGGGCAGTAGAAGTTCTGATGCGGCCAAAAAAGTGAACCCTCCAGGGAGACCGAGGGGACAAGCACCAGCCAGAGTATTTGCTATGACAAGGGAAGATGCAGAGACAACTCTAGAAGTTGTAACTGGTATGATTAAGCTTTTTGATGAAAATGTTATTGTTTTGATTGATCCGGGTTCTACCCATTCGTTTGTGTCTTTGAGTAGAAATGTGAATGGTAGAGAATTGAGCCCATTGGATACTCCTTTGATGGTGAGTACTCCCATCGGCCAATGTATTATTATTAGTCAAGTATATAGAGACTGTGAGATATTTATTGGAGAGGAACAGTTAGTGGTGGATCTAATGCCTTTGAGAATGGGAGGTTTAGATGTGATTTTGGGCATGGACACATTGGAGAAATATAATGCCAACTTGGATTGTAAACAGAAGATTGTGGAGTTCAAAATTGGCAATGACAAGAGGGTACTATTTAAGGGGGACAGAAAAGCGAGTCTGATTAGAATAGTTTCGGCTCTGGCAATACAAAAATTGATGAGGAAAGGATGTGAAGCATTTCTGGCCTACGTGGTGGATACAAAGGCATATGGAGAGAAGTTAGAAGAAATACCTGTGGTAATGGAATTTTCGGACGTCTTTCCCGAGGAATTACCAGGACTACCACCACCTAGGGAAATTGAATTTCCTATTGACCTTCTTCTGGGCACAATGCCAATATCGACCGCCTTATAGAATGGCTCCGGCGGAATTGAAGGAGCTTAAGGAGCAGTTAGAAGATTTATTGGCGAAAGGGTACATAAGGCCGAGCTCTTCACCTTGGGGAGCTCCGGTCCTTTTTGTAAAGAAGAAAGATGGATCGCTGAGAATGTGTGTGGATTATCGGAAGCTTAATCATGCTACTATTAAGAACCGATATCCGCTCCCTCGCATCGATGATTTGTTTGATCAACTGCAAGGGGCAAGAGTCTTTTCCAAGATAGACTTGAGATCGGGTTACCATCAGTTGAGAATAAAGGAGTCAGATGTGTCGAAAACTGCTTTTAGGACTCGGTACGGCCACTTTGAGTTCTTGGTCATGCCTTTTGGATTAACGAATGCACCTGCAGCTTTCATGGACTTGATGAATCGAGTCTTTAAGTCCTTTTTAGATCGATTTATCATTGTTTTCATTGATGATATATTGGTCTATTCTAAAAGTGACAAGGAGCATGAGGAACATTTGGGGATTGCTTTGGAGACTTTAAGGAAGAACGAGTTGTATGCCAAATTCGACAAATGTGAATTCTGGCTAAGGGAAGTTGTGTTTCTTGGGCATGTGATTTCAGAGCACGGGGTTCATGTAGATCCGAGAAAAATAGAAGCTGTGGTGAAATGGGAAGCACCTAAGGACCTAGCAGGAGTGAGGAGTTTCTTAGGTTTAGCTGGGTATTACAGGAGGTTTGTGGAGGGCTTTTCCATGATAGCCGCTCCACTTACCAAATTGACAAGGAAAAATCAGAAATTTGTATGGACAGATGAATGTCAGAAAAGCTTTGAAGAGCTTAAGTGTCGATTGACGAGTGCACCGATTTTGACTTTGCCTTCAGGTGATGATGGATATACAGTTTATAGTGATGCCTCGAGGAAGGGATTAGGCTGTGTGCTAATGCAAGGAGATAAGGTGATTGCTTACGCTTCGAGGCAGTTGAAACCTTATGAGATGAATTATCCGACGCATGACTTAGAGTTAGCTGCCATAATTTTTGCGTTGAAAATTTGGAGACACTATTTATATGGAGTCACCACCAAGGTGTATACAGATCACAAGAGTCTTAAGTATTTGCTGAGCCAAAAGGAATTGAACTTGAGACAGAGAAGATGGTTAGAACTGTTAAAAGACTATGATCTGATGATTGATTATCACCCAGGAAAAGCAAATGTAGTAGCGGACGCACTGAGTAGAAAATCGACTATAGCTCATGTGGCGACAGTGTATTTTCCTTTGCTAAAGGAATTAGCCAAACTTAGAGTGACATTGAGTCAAGCTGAAGCTGATTGTATATTGGCAAACTTTAAAGTGAGGCCAGTATTGAATGAGAAGATTAAGGGATTGCAGGAACTTGGAAATTTGCTTATGTTTTCATCTGCGGTTCGATAGTTGGGCTTCGGAAACGGGGCCCAACACTATGGGCTCTACTTGCAAAGCTAATATTTGAGTTACAATATCGACACTAAGCAAACAAGAAAGAACCATTGGTATAACGTACCACAAATCCCCAACCGGAAGGACCGGGACATCCAAGCGATGAGCCATCTGTGTTAAGAACAACGTCACAATCATCCGGGGGCCTCTAACACAAAGTCACAATCACCGGCTTGCGAGGCAATTGAAAAAGATAGTTAAAAGAGCAGGATAAATCAACCATTTCCTGTCGATCCTTTGGAAGTAATTTATGAACTTGCACCATAGAGGAAACATGCTGCGTAATCGTAAAAATCAAGGAGGAGACCGTTGTGGACTTACCCTCATATACAAACAGGTTATGCATTTTCCACATCTCCCAAAGGATGAAGTAAGGTATGACCGAAATGATCACTGTCCTTGCAGTTGCTCCCCTTCCAAGAACAGACCACTCCCGTATAAATAGCCATAGATCAGGTGGGAAAGAGAAATGAACATCTAACAGGGCTGCAAAATGACTTCAGACCATTCTAACCGAGGGACACTCATAAAAGATATGCTGCACACTTTCGGCTGCCAAGGAACAAATACTACATCTCGATGGATTTAGAACGAAACCCAACTTGTTCAATGTCTCCGGGAAAGGAAGAATGGAATTATAAAGACGCCACACAAAAATAGAGATCCTCTTTGGAAGAAACTTATTCCAAGCTTGGCGAAGAGAGACATTGACAGGATTACGGGACCGTACCAATTCATAAGCCGAGGAAAGGCTAAACTTTTCAGTAATAGTTGGCTTCCAAATTCGCCGATCGGGTCCATAAGAAAACTGTTGCGAATGAGTATTTATAAATGCGGCGTGATCAGGTTGCAAGAGAGGTACAATGCAGCTCAACAACTCCTCTCGTTGGGAATAGAAATCCCGGACAGTGAGCACTGGGAGAGGAAGTTGTTGTACTTGATCCAACAAAGAAAAAGCTCCAAGACCTGACCAATTATCTGTCCAGAATGACACCAATCCAGTATGGATATAAACAGACTCATGTTCCTGAGCAATCCGATCAACTTTGGCAACTCTCCGCCAATGTGTCCTACGTCTTGCAGTCGGTGATAATGAGGTAACAAATTTAGCCCAAAGACCCACTTAGTTTTTGACCTTCCACCATAACTTAATCTAATAGGCAGCAACAATATCCTCCAATTTCCAGAATCCCAACCCATTCTTATCCACCGTAAATGAAAGACGATCCCATGAACGCCAATGTCATTTGTTATCTTCAAAATAGCTTCCCTATAAAAACAGTTGGAAAACCTTCTCCATTTTATGTAGGATGGACTTAGGGGGTTCAATAGCAGTGAAGACGTGTTGTGGGATGGAGGATAAAACATGTTTGATCAAAATCATTCGAGCTGCAGGGGATAACCACTTATTCTTCCAGCTACAAACACGTTTCTCAATTGCCTCGACTAAATGAGTGAACATACGCTCTGTCTTCCTGCCCCGAAATAGTCGGCAACCTAAATATTGCAAGGGGAAATAGCCTTGGGCCATTTACAGGAGTTGCAGAACATCTCTTCTATGATTGTGAGACACACCTTCCGATAATAGAAAACAACTTTTGTGCTTGATAACCTTTTGACCCGTGGCTGCTTCATAGTCGACAAGCAAGAGGTTGAGCTAATTAAATCATCGGCAAAGCAGAGATGAGAGACGGCTTCCGAGCTATTAGGCACACTATAGGGTAATATCCTGCCTTACATCACAAATGATTGCATTAAGCGATTCAAAGCCTCCGAAACTAAAATAAACAAGTAAGGTGACAAAGGGTCTCCCTGTTCAATCCCTCGGGACGACTGGAAGAAACCCACTGGACTACCATTCACCAAAATTGAAAACCAGCTGGATTGAAGGGTTCCAATAATCAGCCTGATAATCCCACCATTGAAACCAAATGCCGCCAGTATACGGGAGAGAAATGACCAAGAAACACGGTCAAAAGCCTTCATCATATCCAGTTTAAGAATTATATTACCACCTCGAGCAGGGTAGTCAATAAATTGGCATAAATCCTGAGCCATTAGTATGTTGTCCACAATGTCCCGCCCAGATAAAAAGGTCGATGGCTCCGGGGATATCAACTTTGGTAAACAGTTTTCAACCGTTCCGTGATTATCTTCGTGAAGACTTTATTCAGGAAGGCACAAAGACTGATTGGTCTAAAATCGGAAAAAGAATTTACATTTAGCTTTTTCGGCAATAGAGTAATCAGTGTACTACTTATTGCACGGGGAACTGGAATTCCTTGCTTAAATTTAGTACAGGCATCAAAGAGATCATGACAGATGATGTCCCAACAATTATGATAAAAGGCTCCACAGTATCCATCAACTCCGGGCGCACTAGTGGACGATAAATTCATGACTGCTTGTTTAACCTCCTCTATTGTAACCGGTTGTAACAACACAACATTGTCTACATCCTCAACAAGCCTCGGTATATAGCTTAACAGCCTAGATGTCGCCTCCTCCTCATCCTCAACTACCTCCTTTAACAAGAGGGATTTTTAAGGGTCAGAATTTACGCACAAATAAAATATTTTGAATTTTCAAAGTGAATTTTCAATAATAGCTTTATCTAGCGGAGATGTACATTGGGCTACATAAAAAGCTTTTAAGAAACAAGCTTTCAAAGTTAGAAGTGAATAAAAACACGATAGGTTGAGTTCGTTGCGTATTAACTATTTAAAGCCAAGGATTACGGTGAAGGTGTGGTCAAAGATAATCTTAATTTTTTCTAATGCTTATAAGTGAACGTTCTTCAACCTAATTTATAGAATTGTTGAAATTGTTGTTACAGCTATAAGAGGAATTAAAACCAGCAAGAAGCCATTAGCAGTAGCAGTGTAAAAATACGATCAGCCCAAATTTGGCCAAAGTGCGATATCTTTCTTGTTCATGCTTTGTACGTGACTTCTTACACATTCTCAAATTTTGTTGCTTTCTGATTCCTCTTGGAAAGTTTTGATGTGAGAATAAGGCTGTAGATATGATCCAAAAAAGCATTTCCTAAATTGTTTTTTAGTCCATCCTTACCACTTAATGTTGATCATTACTTCCAATATTTATTTGGAGCATTAGAATTTCGACTATAAATGAAGTGTGCTTATAGTTTGTGAGTATTGAATTTATTTCTTCTACATTGCATGGTATGTTACCAATATAAATAGAAGGTCCTTCAGATTCAATCTTAATTCTTGGCAAAAATGGTCTTGATTATGTTCCACAAGTACTAAATTCATTCAGGTTGGTTACTCTGTATTGCAGATATAAGACTCCAAGTAGAAAGCATGGTACTGCTACCTGTGTGCATTAAGATTTGCTGTCATCTTGGTTGAGCTTCTTTGTTCTCAAAGATAACCTTAGAAATCAAGCCTGCAGTCAGAAGGCCATAAGGCATGTAATACATGTACCAAATACATTTTAGGAATTCAATAATGTTGACAGATACCAAGGATTTTCCAACAATAAATTTTTCTATTTGTTTCCTACACTTTTAATTTTTCACATTTGTTTTGAAATATGAAACACAATTAGAACATGATTAAAACAGAAACTTTCACCTAGAGCATCTTTTTATACCGCATAACTCCTTAAAGATCATTTGGTTATTTGCAACAGAACCAGTCTATGTAAACCAAAATCCAAGGTTCCAAAAACTGAACCAAACCGTTTGATCTAACTGAAAAAAGTTTGAATCGTCCAATTTTTATACATAAAGGTTATTAGGTGAAACCAAATTGGACCACTGACCGATCCAAACTTGCATGCTCACGGGTGTGAGGCATTTGTTTAATAGTTAATAATAATAATAATAAATAATTACATAATAAACAATTAATTAATAACAATAATTAATAAAACATATAATAATTTATAATCAATAATAACATAAATAAAAATATTTAATAATAAATAATATCATAATTAATAATCAAATAATAATTAATGAATAATAATTATTAAATGATAATGGTATGCTCACGGGTGTGACATGAGGCATTTTTAATAGTTAATAATAATATTCCCTAAAAAAATAGTTAATAATAATAATAATTACATAATTACATAATTAACAATTAATTAATAACAAAAACTAATAAAACATGTAATAATTTATAATTAATAACAACATAAATAAAAATATTTAATAATATTTAATAATAAATAATACCATAATTAATAATCAAATAACAATTAATCAAAAATTATTTAATACTATTTAGTAAATAATAATAGCATGCACGGTTGTGACTTGTTTAGTCACAACTGCGCATGCAATAGTTTATAATTAATAATAATTATGATTGTATTGAATGAGAGTATCTTTGGTCAATTATGCTTTTGATAGTAGATGGGATAATTTGACAATACTTAGAGTTTCCTCTTTCTCCTACATGGTGAAAAAAAGTAAACACTCAATTGGCTCAAATCAACCGAAAATAATTAACCTACTTAGAATATTAATGTAGCACAGTGGAGTAAGGTTGTCTTCTTAGAGAATGATGGTTTATTTCTTTTAAACAATTCGGTTAAAAAATAAGGGGATTTGGAAAATATGTTAAAACACAATATTAAAAATAACAAAAACGAATTGATTTGAAATTCAATAAAACAGACTTTTAGTGAAAGGAATTTAATTATATCCACCTTAATTCATGCAATTGATCATTGATGCAAAAGTAATTCAACATATTCATGAATAAATTAATTCTAGTTTTTTAGAACATATCTATAATAACTAATCTTTCGTTACTTTGTACGTTAATCACAAACAGATGGAATAATTACTTCCTTATTGAAAAACTGTTGGACCCCTTTTCGAAGTCCAACTCTTGTAAAATATCACAAGACTTGAGTTGTTTCCAATTAAAAACGCCTGAACTATTATCGATTCATCTTCATGCTTTGATACCATAACTGTTGGACTCCGTTTTTGGAGCCCAACTCTTGAGTCGTGAAAACGGGAGCTTGTTCCATGAAAATTTCCTTAGGGTAATTCCAATAAAATAAAATAAAATTTTTCAGCATTTGCAGTGGAGGACTTCGCCGCAACAACAGAATGTTCAATTTACCACACCGAATTTCCTTCCATCTTTCCTAACCTTAATTTCAATCTAAACATAATAATTAACTCCACAAAGTAATCCCTTAAGGACCTCATAATTTATTCAAATCATACTTGATTCTCAAGAAAAAATTTTAGGGGCCATCAAAAACAACCTCAAAAGCAGCTCGTAGGATTTAATGTTTCAACAACCTTAATTTCTAAAAAGACTCAATTCTAACCAACAAACTCAACAGATATTTTATTGCAGTTAGATTAATTAATTCCAAGACATAGATTAAACTTCTTAAGGAGGAAATAAAATTAGGGCGATTGCCACTTATTAAAATCAAGAAACAATTACGAATTTTCCATTTTAATTAGCAATAGATTATTTCAGAATTATTAAATATATGCATCTATTCAATAAAACCCAAAACTATCATAAAATTAGTGAAATTTAGGAATAAATTAAATATCAATGCATAATTGAATTCAATAAGACTACTCAATCTCACAATCAATATCGACATTGGTGTATTTTTATTTCAATAAAATATTTTATTTTTACTTATTCTTATAAGTTTTACTCCTTATTTATTATATACCAGTTTTTATAGCGATTCACTACTGGTTGAACCTCTAAACCTTAAACTTTTCCTTCAACCGGTTCGATGTCTGGTCCGGTTTTTAAATCATTGGCTATTATCATTTAATAATTATTATTCATTAATTATTATTAGATTATTAATTATGGTATTATTCATTATTAAATATTAAAAAAGCCTCACGGGTGTGACATGTTAGGTCACACCTGCGAGTATGCTATTATCATTTAATAATTATTATTTTGATTATTAATTATGGTATTATTCATTATTAAATATTATTTTTTATTTTATTATTGCTTATAAATTATTACATGTTTTAATTAATTCTTATTATTGATTAATTGTTTATTATGTAATTATTAATAATTATTATTAGTAACTATAAAAAAAATTGCCTAACGAGTGTGACATGTTAAGTCACCCCGTGAGCATATTTGATATTTCTGTTGATAGTAGTCCACTCTAGGAGATGGATCTTAAACCATTAAAATTCATCAGCAACATATCTTATACTAGATTAAGTTCAACTCATACTTTTATATTAGTTATGAAAAGAATTGGTACACCAAATTACCATCTTTATTGTTAATTCATAATTATAATTAATTAATATACTTAATATTAATTTCTAGTACTTAATAACGATGGGATGGACATCCATGCAATATATGGCAAAGGGAGGGTCAAACCAGTTAAAAATCTCGTGTTTAACTTCACCTTAGTGAGTTCCGCCTGTGACCCTCGTGCTTGAGCACTAGGGTGATAGAAAGGTGAAGTCTAGTAGTTGCACTATCATGAAAGGGAGAGGTCATCCGATCATTGCACGATGAAGTTGAACATGTGCAGAAAGTTAATGATGAAGGTGTATATGTATATGTATATGTATATGTTTTGTTTTTAGTGTTCGTGATCAATCATGGACTATAAATTGTTTACGAATAATAATGAGCTAATAATGAAGAGGAAATGAAGTAGAAAGGACAATTTATGCATAAGATGTGCTAGATGTAAAATGTAGGAGCTAAAAATCTCGAAAAAGTGAATGACAAATTTCTAGAGTATGATAGTTGTAATGTTTCTATTGGATATGCATCTATATTTTAGCCATATTTTGATTTGTAGACATCCAAATTGTATGATAGTTGCAATGTTCCCACTGGATATGCATACGTATTTTAGCCATATTTTGAACTATAGACATCCAAATTGGAAAATTTTAAGTTTAAATTAAACTAGAGACATATGACTATATTTTTCATTCAGGAATCAAATTTTAATTCTATCTCTAAGAGTTTCAAAATTTGGCTTGAAGTTGAGTTTTTTGGATTCTATCTCGGTTTGGGAATAGTGTGTAGTATTTTAGTTATAACTTGTATAATACTGAACCAAATTGTATGAACTTAGTGTCATTAGAAACTTAAGATATAAAGGCACAATTGTTTAGAAGAATGTTTTGCCTAAATCCTTCATTTTTTTGTCAAAATAGCCATGAAAACTTAACTCGAAACTCTATTTTGAGAAAAACTAGAATGAAGCTTGAATAAGTGGTAGTGCATGATCATGCACAAACACGATCATGACAAAAAGGAGTCATTAAGGGCTTGCATGATCATGAACAAGAACAATTGTGATAGAGGAGGATCAATTGTGCACGACCGTGAGAGTGAAGTTATACTACTGTTTGACAGCTTCGAACACCCTTCACTATTTTGACCATAACTTCTTCTCCGGACCTCCGATTGACTTGAAATTTAGACCACGAACTCCTCACACATTCTCCTTCCTCTCCACCAAATTTCATGGTCCAATTGATTCATTAATAAAATATTGATAATGATTGATTGATGAGTTTAGGATGAAAATGATGAAGTGTGTTGGAAATTGTTAAATGGAGTATTTTCACTAAGTAGGCATCTGTATTTTGGCCATATCTTGATCTATTAATATTCCAATGGAATGATTTTTGATTTATATTAAAATAGAGACTTATGGCTAAAATTTTTATGAAGGAATAAAATTTTAATTCTATCTTTATGAGCTTCAAAACTTGGCTCAAAGTTGAGTATTGAGTGCTATTGCAATAAGAAAACAGTATGAAGTATTTTGTGTATAACTTGTAGAATATTGAATAGAATTGTATGAACTTTACTTCATTAGAAACTTAAGACATAGAGGAGCAATTGTTTAGAAGAAGGTGTTGCCTAAATACTTCTGTATTAATGACTAAAAATTGACCCAAAAATCTATGAAAAGTTGGAATGATGGATTGACGATGTTATAACTTAGTAAATGAATTGTTGATATCAAAGTACCAAAGGCATGAGTATAATAGGAATAAAGTTGTTCAT
>JAOTIZ010000002.1:15348829-15360351 GCA_027123425.1 Erythroxylum panamense | reverse complement strand
TGAAGGTAAAACCAAAGATACAATCAAGGCTTGGCTTGATTTGGAAGATATGAATATTCGAAAAGAATTACACTTGAAAAGAGCAACTGATGGAACTATTGTGGGAAAATCTCCAGCATGCTATACAATATCTTCCAATGAGAAAAAGAAGTTTTGTAAGTTTGTAAAGCAGGTGAAGTTTCTAGATGGTTACGCATCGAATATATCTAGATGTGTTAATTTTGATGAAAGGAAGATTAGTGGACTTAAGTCTCATGATTGTCATATACTGTTACAAAGCATTCTTCCATTAGGCACATGTGGCATCTTGAATAATGATGTGATAGGTGTTTTAATAAAATTAGGGGACTTCTATCACCAAATTTGTAAACAAAGTTTGAATAAGGATGACGTACAGAAGATGTGTCATGAGATTACTTTAATCTTCGGCAAACTTGAAATGATATACCCACTGGCATTCTTTAATATCATTGTACATTTGGCTATTCATTTGCTAAATGAAGCATTACCTGGTGAACCAATTGCGTATAGATGGATGTATCCAATTGAGAGGTATTATTTAAATTTATCTTATTACTCTTAAAAGTTAACTAAATAGTGGCCTATCTTATTATGGTTAATCATTTGTTAAGATTCCTAGGTACACTAAAGGGATTTGTTAGAAATAAAGCACGCCCAAAAGGATCAATTGCTGAAATTTATGTTGTTAAACAGTGCACGACATTCTGTTTAATGTATCTAAAAGGAATTGAAACCAACTTCAACATGCTAGACCCAATCAATGATATGGTTAATGGTAGCCACATATCAGTTTTCTTCCAATAATGTAAGCCAATTGGTGCTGGCAAAATAATTGTTCTTCCTACAAATAAGCTAGAGATTGCACATTGGTATGTGCTTATGAATTGTCATCAGATTAGGTCGTTTATTAAGTAAGTTTTTCTAACCTACTGTGAAATTAAGATATGTAATAAGTTGAGATATTTCATATAATTTTGATTAAAATTTTAATGATCCATATTGAGGACATGGATGAGTTAAGGCAATAAAGTCCATTATATGTTGACGGGTGACATAAAGAATAATTTTCTTCATGGCTTAAGCATCGGGTGAGAAGAAGGTTTGAACGTGGTGTTCACTAATAATTATATATTATTAACTAATTTTCCTTTCTTGTTATAGATGATGACATAAGCTAGCTCCCATAAAGGAAATAACTTTGAGTCTTTGTATGCATTAGCATGTGGACCTCATAGTTTGGTGCAGAAGTATATAGTATGCAATACTAATGGGATGTGATTTCGCACTAAAGCCCGTGATCTGCGTAGGATTACACGAAATTGTGGTGTTACAGTATTAGGAAATTATGGGGAAGACAATATAACATTTTATAGGATGCTGACAGATATTATCAAGTTTGAATATATTAGGGGTAAAAGTGTTGTGCTTTTCAAATGCAAATAGTGCGATCTTGGAAATTTGAATATGAGGTTCAATGGCATTGTAAAAAGCATCAACGTTACTAAGTTTTGGTTCAAGGATGATCCATTTATTTTGGAAAACCAAGTGAAGCAAGTTTTTTTGGTGGAAGATTTGATGCTTGGTTCAAATTGGCGGATTGTACAAGAATGTGAAGTTAGACGTGTGTATAATATCCCTTTGCGTGGTAATGAAGAAGGTTCAAATGACGTTGAAGAGTCTAATGAAGTTCCAGTCGAAGTTGAGGAATGTTCCTTAAAGTTTTTAGATAGAAATGATATTGCATTTGATGTAATAAATAATGTTGTATTGAATTCCAAGCAACGTTTGTATGACGATTTGGATGACTTAGAGAGAAGTAGTAGTGACAATGAATATGATATTGTATTCTAAGAGTCGACCGACAATGATGATGAATAAATTCTTATTATGCAATTGAACCTTTTTTGTTTGCTATTGTTATGCTATGAAAGAAGTTGGATTTTTTATCTCCGTCTTTTTAAAAGCTGAAACTGTTGCTTAGGATTAATATGTTGTCACCATAATGGAATAAGAGAATATTGCTTGCTCACATTAGCAGTTCTATACCAAAGCATGTAAACATTTCCACCTTGTTATTTGAGATATATAAGAGACACTTATCAGTTAGAAGACTAATCCCAATTTGGTTTGGAATAAGAGCCTTCTAGGATTCTTTTGACATGGTTAGGAATACTTTTTAATTTGGTTATGAATACTTTTCAATTTCTGTAATCTGAATACCCATTCCTATATATTCTTGCCATGTTAAAATGAACCCAAAACTTTAAGAGCTAATGGAACCCCTTTGTTGAGCTATGATCTTGTATCCTATTGTTTAGAAACTGTTAATTTAATAAATCGACGCAAGATAACAGCCTGTGTTTATGAGTATTCTTACCTTCAAATTCCTTGAACTGACCCACTGCATACTCATCAATAGCATCAACCATATAGAGCACTTCATAACCCTTATGTTAATATAGCTGCACTTCACTCAATTAAATGTTAACATAGCTGCACTTTATGTTTATGAATTTTGTTCCTATAGCCCTCTATCCGTAACTATTGATATTTAACAGTGCAAATTACTGTTACATTTCAGGTATTTTTGCCTAAGAGTTCAAAAGATCCTACAGTTGTGGTGTCATTTCCTGTGGTGCAATATCTAAAGGTAATTATGTTGCTTTAAAATTCTTTATGTGTTTCCACATTATCTATTTACTGTAATGGAAAATGAAGTTATAGACACATGTTACATAACCCTTCTCTACATTACTTGTACATTACTGGTTTGTGAACACTTCTGGCGACAATTTTCAATTTTCATGTGCTTTAGAAGGACTCTAAGGCTCTTACATTGTACCTCAGTAAGCTACTCTTGCCTAATTTCCCTTTAGACAAATTACCATACATTCTTTAGTCTCTAAAGCTCCCCTTTAATGTAGCCAGAACAATAACTCTTTTAAATTTCCTAAACCCCTCTCTAAATGATCAAGGCCTCTCTGCAGTTAAAGAACATATGCTTAATTGAGTCATGTGCTTAATGAACATGACTTAATTAAGCATATGCTTAATGAAGAACATATGCTTAATGAGAACTCAATACATCCATACATCCATTGGTAAGAACTGAAATTTAGTTTGCTTTTAGTTAACTTGCTTACAAATCCCGTACTAGAGCTAGCACATCATATATCCATTTTTAAAAACATGAAAGATATGTAATTTTTCACCAAAAACCACAGATGCTCTTCCCTTCCCTATGGTTCCATTTTATTTCTTTCTATTGATGCGAAAAAATACCTCCACCTTTAGAGTACATTTCATTGATAACTTTTACTTTTAGAGTACATTTCACAAAGTCATATTTAAAATTAACTTCCATATTTTCTTCTTGCTTAGCATTGAAATGAGTTCCCATGTACCCCTATTAACTCAAAATACTTAATTAACAAACCATCTACCACTAGCTACTATGTTTTGTTTCTACTTTGGCTAGAGGCTTCCACTGATGAGACATTGGTTTCTGTCATAACTAAGTTTCCAACTTCATTAAGTTTCTTTAGTTTGATTACATTAGGCAGTTCTTTTTCAAAAGAAACTTTAACATAGATTTTAGTATATCCTATTATTTTCATTGGAGTTGTGATTTCATTCATGCTAATAGAAACAACAATTGTACTAGCAATATGACTAAGGTTGTTTATGTTATAAAAAGCCAAAAGAAGATGACCATTTAGTTAGTCTAATTACCAATATATCTAAAGGAAGACTAATAAATGATTCACCATCAGAAAGTGAAGAAGCAATATAGCATATAGGAGGTTTAGAATTTACCTCTCTAACAATTTTCAACTAAGGAAACTTAACATAGACTTAAAGACAAAAACCATAGTATTTTTAATGAGGGGAGGCCATTCTGGTTAGACCTTTATGAGATAAAAGGAGGGTTATCACTAGGCAAGGAGGAGATAAGTAAAAGAAGGTCTTGGGAAATCAAATCAAATCATGAGGCAACAAAATACTTTTTTTATGATAGAATAACTTGAAATAGAAACCTAGAAATTAAAGTGATAAAGACAAAACTAATTTGGATAACCTATAAAACTTTTTCTTCTTTGATGAAGCTATCAACTATAAGTACTTACATTAAAACCTCCAACTCTCAATACTATGTTCAAAAGTAAGATTTAACATGTCAGAATGATTAGGTTGATATGGCAAGATTGTTCAATTATTGTAACAAGTGATATTAGAGTGTTATTATGGTGTGTATATTTACTGATGTGATCATAAACATGAAAAATTAAGTTAAATAGTAGTCATTCCTTCAAGATGTCATTGCTTAATAATAATTTCATTTGGATAATTATTTACATTATATTAAAGATGTCATTGCTTAATACGTAAAGAACAAGGCTTGGAGAAAATTAGAGAATGAGGAAGCATAATGTAATCAACATCAATATCTTATCTTTTTTCTGTTTCGATAAGGATTAATATGTTGTCACCATAATGGAACAATAGAATTGGGCTTGCTCACATTATCAGTTCTATAACAAAGCATGTAAACATTTCCAGCTTGTTATTTGAGATAAATAAGAGACACTTATCACTTAGAAAACTAATCCCAATCTGTGCTGACAAATAAAAGCCTTCTAGGATTCGTTTGACATGGTTTATCTTCTCCCCTGATCTGAAAAAGCAAGCAACATCAAGAAAAATATTCTTCTCTTCCATATCCAACACATCATCTTCAGGGGCTTTTCAAACCTCTAACTTTTCAAGACAGTTTCAGATAATCTTGGAAGGCATTCAAAGAAAAGAGGTTTAGAGCTTCATGGCTTTACAAACCTCCAACTTCATATATCATACGCACTCCATATTTTGAAAGCAAAGATATGTCTCTGTTCAATCATTTGTAGTAGAAAATGTTGTTCAATCATATGTCTCTGTTCAATCATTCTTTACTCTTTAACAACTCTTCAGCTATGAAAACCTCCCTTTAGATACCTGAGTGTTCCCATTACCAGATGTTAAAATAACTTACTAAGACTATGATCTAAAAGCTATTTTTGTAGCTGGACTATCTCCTTTGGTTTGCCTTCTGTTTCTTTGTATCCTACTTAATATATAGCATTGGCATTGATAATCAAATTGACATATATCTCTGATTGCATCCTAAGCCTCCTTAGACACTTTACAACAAAAGAAGAGGTGTTCAGCTGATTCTAGTTTAGCCTTGCAAAGCATACAGAGATTATTGATATTAAAAAATTGATTCTATCAAGTATAAAGGCTTTCTTTTTAACCAAAAGAAATATTCAAACATTCGAATGAAATCTTACATTGGTGGCAATTAGTATGGTTTATTTCTGCATCAATGTTGTGTGTTTATGGATAGTTATTTACATGTTTTTAAAGATGTCATTCCTTAATAAGAATTTCATTAGGATAGTTATTTACATTCTATTAAAGATGTCATTGCTTAATATGTAAAGAACAAGGCTTGGAGAAAATCAGAGAATGAGGAAACGTAATGTAATCAACATCAGTATCTTATTTCTGTTTAGATAAGGATTAATATGTTGTCACTATAATGGAACAAGAGAATATTGCTTGCTCACATTATCAATTCTATAACAAAGCATGTAAACATTTCCAGCTTGTTATTTAAGATATATAAGAGACACTTCTCAGTTAGAAGACTAATCCTAATATCTGCTGAAAAATAAGAGCCTTCTAGGATTCTTTTGACATGGTTTATCTTCTCCCCTGATCTGAAAAAGTAAGCAACGTCAAGAAAAATATTCTTCTCTTCCATATCCAACACATCAAAACTCACTTTGAGCTTATTCAGGATTTCTTGGTTAGGAATACTTTCCAATTTCAGCAATATGAATTCCCATTCCTGTATGTTCTTGCCATATAAAAATGAACCCAAAAATTTAAGTGCTAATGGAACCCCATTGGCAAATTCTACAACTTTTCTTGACAGTTTTAGATAATCATCAACAGGGGCTTTTCAAACCTCCAACTTTTCAACCTCCAAAATGTGATTATTTGTGGCTGCTATTTATGGATACGCATTATTTGTGCATTTCTCAACCTCAAATCATGAATTTACCTCATATATCATATCCACTCCATATTTTGAAAGCATAGATCTGTCTATGTTCAATCATTTTGGATGCTGTTGTAATTTGTTTTGCAGATAAAGAAATTTCAGTTGACATCTTTAGCAACATTGAAAGGTAATTGTTTTGCAGATATATTTCGATGATCTTCTAAACTTTAGATTTAGAGATTTGTAAGAATTGATAGATAGCAATGGGCTGATGTACACTGTTTTAAGAATTGATAGATAGCAAAGAGCAATACTAAATTTCAGATTTCCAAGTGAACTTTAGAAGTAAACCTATATAAAGAAAAATGATTGAACTATTATACATCATAAATGTTTCTCTTCCTTTATCTCTTCAATTATTTATGTATTTCATATTTACTATATATGTTTTGGTGAACTCTTCAATGTTGACAAACATTGTGTTTTGTAAATTTATCATACTTTAGTACATTTCCTTAATGACAGAACATGTACATTTCCTTATTTTCTCACTTCAGCCCTCGTACATATACTTTACTACATTTCCTTATAAATGATAGAACATGTATACCCTTATAAATGATAGAACATGTACATTTCCTTTTTTTTGGTTCACTACCTTTCAGATGCTTCATCACCAATGTGTTTACAAGAGAGGCGCATAGTGGCGTAGGACTTACATATGAGTACTATAAACTGAAAATAGGGGCTACTGCAGCTTTGAATTGAGAGTGAAATAAAAAGTACAATGAAAGTAAATGAAACATCTAGGAATTGAAACAAACACATAAATCAAACTAATAGGTTTCTAGAAGTCACTTGTAGTGTGTAGGAATTTAATTCTTCAACATTAAGCTTAAATATTTCTTGGTAATTATTTCTTTTCTCAATAAACTTTGTCTTAAGCGACATTTTCTTGTTGTCTTTCAAGTGAATAGTCAAATGCATTTAGTTTTGAATAACTTCTTCTCATTATTGAATTACTCTTAAATGACTACAAACAATTCCATTATTAACCCCACTTGCTTTGTTAGCTATTTGATTCTTTAATCTATAGTGTGAATGAACCATTGTTTTTTCGTTTTCATAAAACTTAACTTTTTCCCTTTACTTAATACTCAACCAAATGTCAGTAGAAAAGCATGATGAGCTTACATAATGAGATTTGGATTTATGTTTGTTTGCATAGAACATTGATTGTCCCCCACTGAAAGAGATCTTAACCTTCCTTCTTTGGGGATCCTGATAAAACCTTTCATGACCACTATTATGAATTTAGCCATAATTTAATCAGATCCAATTTCCATCTGAACCTTTAACTATTATGACTACTATACTTTGTTAGATTTGAACTAATTTATTGGGGAGGAGAAACAAGAATTCTGAATCATTTATTGAGAGCATGTCAGTTTTAGCTATTTTCTTTAAATATGCTTGATGCATATTACTTTGAAATCTAATGTCAAATTGAATGCAGGTGATTCTCATGGGACCTGGTCTACCCAAGAAGAAGAATAAAGTTGCACCAAGTACCTTAGTACTAACAAAACTGAAGTTGCAATACCGTCAGCTTCTTGAAAACGTAGCTAATGAGCCATCTACTCATACACAGCCACAAAATCAGACACCTGCACCTTGTGAGCCTACTCCAACACCAATAGATGTCACATCTATGCCTATTACTCATCCTAGAGATAAATATGAACAAATTATGAATATATGACGCAATATTAGTTCTCTATCCACTTCTCAAGAGATGCCTCCTGCTTCTAATTATCAAACACCAGTAAATCAGACTATTATTCCCACAGTGGGCTCCTTTTTTATAAGCACTGCAGGTTGGACATTTTATTTCATAAGTTAGACGTAAGTATTATAAACCTATCTAATTTGTACGTGTTTTCCATATGTCTAAAGCTTCAAAAAATAATTTATATTTTTTTTGCGGTAAAAGTTGGAAGTCAAGGGATTGAGGCTGATACTGAAGTATATGCTGCTGTGAAGAAGTTTCTTGCTTTAAGGTCTAAAGATCAAAGATATAGTTTAAAAAAGCATTTTACTAAGCACGGAAAGGATGTTAAGAAGCATACTGTCACAGTGGCAGAGTGGATGGATTTATACGAATATTGGGAGCAATCAGCTAAAAAGGTTAGTTTATTTGATCAAAAAACTTAATTTCACTACTATTTTGACAACTAATTATATTTTAGTATTTATGAATTGTGATTTATAGATGTTAAATAGATTTTGTGTAACATCCCATTACCTACGGGGAGGTTAGAATATTAAATCTGAGTGATCAATGAGAGCTTAGAAATGCATTTGCATGCTCATGCATAATGTGTCATACACATATATGTGAATAATGAAAATTTTGCACATGAACATAATTGTACATACAGTCATTGACATTCCAGGTATAACTGTTAAATAAATGTGAATGTTACTGAGAATTGTGGTTTGTTTGTATGGAAATTTGATTTGGAGAGTGTAATTGTTGAATTAGAATTTTGGGAGAATTTTAGGAAATCTTTTGAAAATTCGGGGAAATTTCTGGACTAGGAAAAATGCCTAGTGGCAATAGAATTGTTAAATGGTAGTAGAATTTACTGTCTCATGGTAATAGAAATTTTGATAAATGACTTTAGGAATAATTGACAAGTGTCATTGAAAATTTGGGAGACAATTAGAATAGAAATTGGATTTTTAAGCTATAAGAATTGGACATGTGGCAAGTGACAAATGTCACTTGCCAAACAATGCCTTAAGTCCATTAAGCATTTAATTCCCCTTTTTATGTTGTTCTTCCATGATGCTTCTCATTTAAAGGCCATTGGTGTTTTATTTTGGTTTTTCTTCATCATTTTCGTGGTTTCTATTCTTCCTCTTCTTCGTGAGTTTTACTTCTTTAAATCGCCACCCACATTAAACCCAACCCTCTCATCTTTCATGCTACTCTTTCACCTTGCTTTCTCTTCCATTCTCACCAAAAACCCAAGCTTTTGAACCTCAAGATGATGATGAACGTGGGATGCTTGGGAGCTAGGGTTGAGTGAGATTTTGAAGAGTTTGGAGCTTAATCAAGTAAGTTATGCTTTAAATGTCATAGGTATGGTTAATTTAAGCTAGAATGATAGGTAAATTAAGATTTAATGACTTGATTTTGCAAGGTTTATGTATGTGTAATAGGTGATGAAAAATTTATGTACATGTCTTGTTTTTAGATATATAGGATGAGTAATAATTCATGTAATGGTATAGAGATGTTTTGAGGTTGAATGATCATCAAAGTGGGTTTTAGATGAGTGTAGAAAATTGGTTATGAATGGGTAAGTGTATAAGCTCTATTTTTGGTTAATGATCAATTATAGATCATGATTTGTTTGTGAGTGGTTTATTGAGTTGAATTGGGTAGAGAATGATGAGGAAATGAAATGGAAGAGATAGTTTAGGTATAAGATGAGTTAGTTGTAAATGTTAAAAGCTTGAAAATCTGGAAAATGTTAGCAGAAAAATTTCCACTGATATGCTTTTGTGTTTTATCCATAACTTGTTCGGTAGTTATCCAAATAAGTTGATTCTTGATTGGGATTAAACTAGAGACAAATGGATACCTTTCTTATGAAGACATCGAGTTTAAATTCTGTCTTTAAGAGTTCCAAATCTTGACATGAACTTAGCAACTGGGTGCAGCAAAATTTATGGATGAATGTTTATGTTGTGTTATGTTTTGAGTGTATGGGAATGTGTTATATTTTGGGTGTTTATGATCAAGTGGGGAATATGAAATGTCTATGGAGGATGTTGAGTTGAAATTAGGTATATTTGAAGAAGTTATCCATTAAGATGATGAATTAGATGAGTTGAGAATTGAGAGTGAATGAAATATAATTGGTGTTTGAATGGTTATGGAGTGATGTGAATTTAGGAAGATTAGGAGTGGGAGTGAGGTTAGAATAAGTTTAGGATCCATTGGAGGGGTTTTAGAGAAGAAAATTTAGTAGACCTAAAGGTTACACTGTTAGGTTGTATAGATTCACACCACTCGTGTGTTCCTGATGAAAAAAACACAATCTGACCCGAAAGAAACACAGTCTGCCCATGTGTTTCCAAAATGACATAATCCCCTTTCGAAGTCTTCACAAAAGTTGTAGATATAGAAGTCCTCATCTAAACCATATAAAGATGAAATTAATCAGACACCTCTAGCGAAAGTTATGCCAATTGTCCCAAAATAGGTACAATAGGATTGAGGATATAATCATGTTTGATTAATTTGTCCATAACTTCACCATCTGACCTCCAAATGACGTGATTCTTGAACCAATAGATTCCTAACACATTTGTATATCTATAATTTAAAATATATGGCATTATGTATTTATTTGGAAAAGTTTAATCGAAAGAAAGTGAGGGAATCTGCTGGCATAGTATGAACCGGTGTGATTTCACTGAACATGTTTGGCTATTTCGTTTATACCTAGATCTATAGGATTCCAAATGAGATGATTTTTTATTTGGAGTACATTGGAGCTATAAGCTTACAAATTATTTGATGAAGTCGAATTGTGATTCAGTCTCTAAGATATTTAATTTTTTGAAGGAAGTTGTATATAATATACTATTTTAGATAAGAGCAGTCTGAAAATGTTTAAGAAATATCTTCCAAATTACTAAACCAAATTGAGTGATTTTATTGTCAATAGAAACATAAGACATAAAGGAACACTTTTCACGAATAGGGTATGCAAATTACATCAAGTTCACTGTTGGCTCCCGTTACCGGAACCCAACTCCCAACCAAACTTAGCTTGCTCGGATACCATCTATGATGGAACCCATTACTGGATGTCTAACTACTTAATCCGAAACCTTCTAAAAGCTCTCATACTTATATATGATTATAAAGTCAATTAAAGTCCTCAGACTAAATCGTGATGAAATCTAATTTCTAAGCTAAAATGTAAAACCGGGTCTCTAAGTCAAAAGAATCAGGGAATTCCTCAATCGGATCTCTATAATTCGCAGAATTGTCCAAAACGGAATTGAACGCACTATCAACACTCAAACCCGAACTTTCAAGAAGAAAGTAAAACCTAATTTGACCATGAAGGAAGTTCAAAATTATTGCAAAGTCTCAATTGCTTAAAGTTGCTTTCTAACTACTTACCAAATGAATAGTAAGTTTTTGACCAAATGAATAGTGATCGGCCAATTTCCGTCCCTCATATCTTTTTACTCCTAACTCCGAATAGGACATATCATACCTCCATGGAAAGATAAAAAGATAATCTACAACTCTTATGAAGGGAGTAAAAGCCAAATCAGTCATTAGGAGGGGTAAAAACCTACTGAAAGATTCAGCCCAAATAGAAAATCAATGGAACAGTACATTTTGCAGAATGAACAGTAACTG
>JAOTIZ010000002.1:15294951-15306143 GCA_027123425.1 Erythroxylum panamense | reverse complement strand
AATATCATAAGTAGAATTAATGTAGATAAATGGAAGAATAAACGGAAGAACTTACGTTTGTTTGATGTACGTAAACGAAAGAACCTTACGATTGCTTGAAGTTGATAAGCCAAATTTTAGAGCTTCGTGCTGATAACGTGTTATAAAACCGAAACTAGGAGAGGAAAATTCTTCTTATAAATTGGTGTGTCTTACATCAAGTTAACCCTTCTAAATAGTACAAAATTTCTAATAAAATACTATCATAATAATAGAAGTGGTACACTAACTATTAAGTGGTACATTTGATATACTAAACACAATTAGTGGCACACCATATTATTTACATATTTTATAACAATTTTGAAATTTTTAAAAATTCTAAGATTTTTAATAATCCCATTTCTTTCGAGTATGTTCCCAGTGTATCTTTTCGTACTCGGAGGGGAGATCCCCGGACAATGCGAACCAGCGACCCCAAAACTGGACTCCTGGCGATAAACTTGAAAGCAAATGAGCATGCTTGGACTTGGACCGCCAAGAAAGCGGTAAACTATATGCTGTAAAAAAGCATTTATTTGATTGATCACTCTACAGACTCTCTAGGATCATGCATATTCAGGTTATAAGAGTTCACTTGGTTATGAAACAACCAGGTACCGTTATCTGAAAATTGAAGAAGGAACAAAGTGCCAAAATAACGAAGACCCAGCTCAAGCATCGTCCAGAGCAAGAACTCCTGGAAGTGACTTGCCCTCAAGTAGCTCCAAGCTTGCACCACCTCCAGTAGAGATGTGACTCATCTTGTCAGCAAGCCCAGCCTTCTCGACTGCAGCGACCGAGTCACCTCCTCCAATGATCGTTGTCACACCTTGCCCACTCAGATCTGCAAGCTTCTTAGCAATTGCCTGACACGAATTTTTTCAATTTCAAATGCCATATTACCAAGAAAAAAACATCACGTATAGATTCACTACTCCTCAAGGTACCTCAGTTCCCGATGCAAACTTTTCATACTCAAAGACTCCCATAGGTCCATTCCAGATAATAGTTTTGGTGGTATTTAATTTCTCACTGAATGTCTTAATGGAGTCAGGTCCAATATCCAAACCCATCCACCCATCTGGGATTTCTGATGCTGCCACAATCTGTAAAAATGAGGCATACCTTAGGGAAGAAAAAGAAGAAGATAATTTAATTAAATCTTTTCCAAACCCTATCACTCCATGAGAATGGATATACGAGTCCTAGTTACCTAAAAGAAGATTTAACCATACACTTCTCGATGTCCACTTTGATTTAAACAAGGGCCTAAAGGAAACTTGGTTTGATGGGCAGGAATACGTAACTTACTGTTGGCATCTGCATAGTTTGATGGGCAGGAATACATACCTTACTGTTGGCATCTGCAGCAAATTTGTCAGCAATGATGACATCTGTAGGCAGCACTAATGATACACCCTTAGCCTTTGCCTTCTCCACAAGAGAATTGGCAAGATCAAGCTTGTCTTCCTCTACAAGTGAGGAACCAACCGAGTGACCTTGGGCCTTGTAAAATGTGAAGATCATTCCACCACCAAGAAAGAGGATGTCAACCTTCCCCAAGAGAGATTCTATAACCCCAATCTTTGATGACACCTTTGAACCACCAACGATTGCAGCAAATGGTTTCTTGGGATTTGCAACAGCTCCAACGAGATAATCAAGTTCCTAAATTTTGAAGTTCATTACAAGCACAAACATTACAGCCTAAACGAAATAATTGCATCTTCAAAAGTATGACATTTCAATTGATACCAATATTAAACCAATTAAGACGAGAAAAAATAAAGTGAGTAGCATAAGGGTACTTACTTTCATCCTGTCATGAACATTGGATTAATTAATTATAAGTGCTACATACAAATTGAAAAAAGAAAAACAGAAGTAACAATCATTGATATACTTTTTTTCACCCTACAAAGAGCAGGAGATGGTTTTCAGTAGTAAAATCTCTGTTCAAAATCTTGACAATACAAACTTCACCCTTTGCTTAAGCACAGATGCATCAAGAACTCCAGGCATCCAACAACATATCAAACTACTATTTAAAACAGGTAAACGTACTTATTTTCACCCTAAAAAAGAGCAGGAGATGGTTTTCAGTAGTAAAATCTCTCTTTACATTACGAATTTGACCCTTTGCATGTACACAGATGCATCAAGAACTCCAGGCATCCAACATATGAAACTACTATTTAGAATAGGTAGCACAAGTGATGCTTGTAACTTTCAGCTTTCTGTAAGCACTTAAGTATAGCATCAAATTTGAGTTGCCAGAAACATGGATAAACTCCATACCTTTTGCATGAGAAAACCAGCAACAGCAGGTTTCAAGTACTTAGCCACCCCCTCTGTCGAAGCATGAGCCCTGTGAGCAGTACCAAATGCATCATTCACATAGAGATCTGCAAGGGAAGCTAGCTTCTTCGCAAATTCAGGATCATTTTTCTCCTCCTCCTTGTAGAACCTAACGTTTTCAAGGAGCAAAACACCACCTTCAGGGATTCCAGCCACCAGTTTCTCAACTTCCTCACCAATACAATCGTTTGCCATCTTAACCTGCAAAAAAGCGTCAGAACAGTAATCAGCTGAAATAATCTAAAATTATAATTCTCATAGATGGTAAGAAAGAACGAGAGGAAAAATGAAGATATACCTCAACTCCAAGAAGTTCAGAAAGCCTCGGCACAAGAGGCTTCAAGCTGTACTTGGGGGTAACACCCTTGGGACGTCCCTAAAAGCCATCATAAATGCAAGTCAAACATTCAATCCATTTGCTTATAGTCACAGTTAATTGTCTGCAAAGGGAATAATTTTAAACAGAAATATATGAACTATACAGAGTAAACTGTTCGTCCTAACAAAATAAATCCTAGCAATAGGCTTCAAACCAACCCAAAATAGAGAACGATCCACTGTTTGGATTCATGGAAATACATAAACACACATAAATAATATTGAACAAAATTTGTCGAATGATGTTTGGATAACCTGTTACCTGCAATAAATCAAAGAAACTTGAAAACTATAAACAAGAGCTCCTTCAGCAAGTTAGACAAAAAATAAATTTGCAAAAAGTTTTAATCCTTAAATATCAAATGCACATTTCCATATTCAAAACCCAAATTAAAGCAAATATTAAAAGAAACGAAAGTCGGCCTTAGTTGTTCAAAGCTCACGCAAATTTTAGGAACTGAAGTGAAGAAAAAGAAAAAAACCAAGTTTCCTTATCATCAATCAGAACTAGAACTCAGCAAGCAGAGGGCAGTATTGGCCAAGAGAGTAAAAGCGGATAACACAGTTCACTCAAAATCAGTGTAACTGATCTAGAAAGGAATACCAAACTCACATCCAAGTATAAAGAAGAAATATATCTGATTCACTGAAGGTTATGAATAAGGCTACACAAGGGTCTATACCAAGTGACTGGAGAGTATAACTTTGGCTTTACGATCCATCAAGTACTTGATAGTGGGCACAGCAGCACGGACCCTGGTGTCATCAGTGATATTACAGTTATCATCCAAAGGAACATTCAGATCTACCCTGACAAAGACTCTCTTCCCCTTCAAATCTGCCTCTGTCAAAGTACCAACACTCTTCTTGGTAGCCATTTCCTAAGAACCAACCCCTGCAAAGATCAGAAAAAGAATCCCAACAAATAAATAAATACCCAGATCAAAACACACAGAAACCCAGATGTAGAAAAGGTTTAAAAGGTCGAAGATCATGGAAGAAGAAACATACACTGGGTAAGTAACAGAGAGAGAGAGACGGAGATTGCGTATGAGATTAGGTGAGACCAAGAAAGGACAACTGTGAGGGCATCAAAGGTTTTAGAAAGGTGTTACTTCTAGGGGCGAGGACTACTAGGTGGGTTATGAGTTCATGGTTTTCTTGGGCTAAAGTTGTGGTGGTGTTTGATTGAATTGCTGCTCTCTATAAACTTATGGGCTACAAACCATGGATGGCTTTCTTTTTGCATTTTCGTTGGAATATAATTCGTGTTTTCGTAGAAATAGATATTTCGCGACGAAAAAAACTATCTTTAGGTTTAAAATTTGTACAAATTTATTATATTTTGTATTGATATCAGAGTTTTTATAACTAAATAATCGTAAGATTAGATAGTTTAAAATTTGCACAAATTTATTATATTTTGTATTGATATCAAAGTCTTTGTAACTAAATAGTCGTAAGTTTAAATCTTAGTATTTACTTATCATTCAATACACAGTAAAAACAACTATTTAATATAATATCAAAGTATTTATGATCAAGGAGTTGAACTATTGTGTGAAACCAACTTAATTGATCTTATATATTCATTAATATCTACAAATTGGTATATAAATAAAAATGCAACTTAACAAATGCAAAGTCAAAATACTCTTATAAAAATAATTCCCAATTCATAATTTAACGCAAGTTATCTTTAATGACTCTTTCAACTCCAAAATTTTTTTTGAGTTTGTTCACTTTTTGTTTATATTTTATTGTCTTTGGAAATGTTCTAATTTTCTTACTCCATTCAAATCGTTTCGTTTAATTACTTAAGGAGACAATTATGCGGTCTAACTGTACTCACCTTTTTCGATTGATGTATATTTCTTAAAAACAACCATGTAATTTAGTATTATAATTATATTTTTATTTGCAAATAACACAATATAATCGAAACATACTTGTATCATTGATCAAGAACAAAAATTACTTACAAATTTCTACTTTAATTCATGTAGACTTGCAAAACTGCTTCTACGTATATTTTTAGTAATTTTAAATTTCTTTGCCTATCCAATCACTTATCTTTATGATAAATCATATCTTATATATGATTTTTTAAAAAAGTTGTCACATTTACAATTAAATGTTTCATTTTATTAACTTATTATGTGTATCAATCCATTATCTTCCATGAAATAAAGTTTTGCGGATGAGTTGTGGATTTAGGCGTTAAAAAGTTTTTCTTTTTAACGACGTAGGATTGTCCGTCATATTTGATTATCCGTCGTCTTCAATTGTCTGTCGTCTTCATTGGCTTGAATTATTTAAGCAGTGAAGATAAAAATGAGTCATAGCATTAATATTTTTATTTTTATTTTGTATATAAGTATTTTTGAAATTGTAATTAACATCTTGTACATAATCAAATTTAATGATATTTTATTTTTATATACAATTTTTCTAAATTTCAGTTATTTTATTATACTTTTATAATAAATCATACAAAAATATAAATATTGCATACAATAAAATGGATTAAAAATGTCACCGATAATTATAATTAACAGGATATAACATTTAGTTATAATGTATATTAAAAATTTGATTACATTTTACGAAGTGTAACTAATAACTTTTAGCTACAAAAATAAAAAGTAGTGAAAAGTTATTGGTGATGATTAAAACAAAATCATCTATAATTTTTCACTACGAAAATAAAGTGTAGCAAAAAATTATTAGCAACAATTTTTGAAAATTGTAGCCTATAATTTTCTACTACGGGAAATTCGCGACGTTTTTGGTGGCAAATGTAAATCATCGCTAATGACTTTTAGCAAAGATTTACTTACTTTCAACAACGAAGATTTTCGTCGTTAAAATTGTCCTTTGTTGTAGTAAATAATATATATGATATATTTTGACAAAACGTTGTAAAAAGAAAGATAAAACTTAGTTTCCTTGTAGTGATTCCCTACTTACCTTGAAATTTATATGATCTTGAATTTGATTATTTAAATCGTACAAATTTACTTTAAAATTCATTAATTTAAGATAAAGCATATTAAGATTAAAAGAGCTTAGAATTTGCTCATCAAGTTTTATAATAAACAAAACTATGATTTTATTCTTAAATAATAAAAGGCAACTATCACGTATAATATTTAATTGGAAGATTTAAATTTTAAAAAATTGAGGTCTTATAAAAATAATATAATATCATTATGTTAATAATTTCTACCATAGTTAAATTATGAAAGAAAATCTTTAAAATATTTGCTTGATTATAATTATTGATTTGATAAAAAATTAATGTAATAATTAAACTCCTTTAAAAATTAAACTCAATTCTAAAATATTCCTAATAAAAATAACCCTTTGAAAATAATTTTAAAACAACTAGAAAAGAATTTTCCAAAATTATTAGGAATCTAAACCAATTTTAATCTCATTTCAATAAATTCAATTAAAATGTAAGGCTTAAAACACAAATGAAATAAAATAAAATCAAATTGGAGTGGGATTATCTCCAACATATTTTCTGTGCATTGTATGCATCAGAACAATTTTCCACCTTGTTTTTCTCTGTTAGCGTTTTATTCTCACATCACCAGACATGCGCCTCATCCTTTTTCTGTCCTAGAGTTTTGTTCTCGCATCGCCACCTCCCTTGCTTCGTTTCTACCCACCTATGTTGCTTCTATCTCTCCCGTCCCCAATGACTGGTGCGTTCTTCTCCGTGGTCTTCTCTTCTACGCGATTACTCCATTACGTTTTGGGCAAACTTTCTGTGGCGATAATCGCCACTAGTTCGCTCCTTCACCGGTATTAGACCGATGCTGGTGAAAATCCATCGCCAGCCATTGCTCCGATCAAAACAACATACCAAGTAACATATACAATCATAAACAAGCACAAACCTAGATTACAATCTAAGGGGACATGCATCAATGATTTTCTAGAACTCAATGAAAACCTGTGGGGTATATTCTGATTCAAATTTCCAGAAACAAAACCCAGAGACCTATTCGAGCATGATTAAGATATTTCCTAGAAACCATAATCAAATTTTGCAACCACAAAACAAGGCAATCCAGTTTCCAGCAACACGAAGACAAGAGGGAGACATGATATTTTCATAAATATCAAAACATCTATTTTGGAAGTAAAGAAAACAAGTGGGATACATGCAGATTGATTTTTCAGAAAACACTAAGCAACTATTTTGGAAGTAAAGAAAAATGTTAACGGTGATCCAAACACTTAAAACTTTTCCATGAAATGTCAATCACAAGCTATCTAAGTGTTCAACCTCTAATAACATTCTCATACTAGAAACAAAGAACTCAACTTTTTTAGAGGAATATAATCCTTAAGTGTTGGCTCCCTTATGCTTATTTCCTATAAGTACAAAAAAGCATCGGAGTTTATTATTATTAAAATTAAATATTCTAATTATAATTACAGTTAAATTCTAATTCTAATTCAATTTGATTTTAATAAAATTAAATATATCATTTTTATCCCTAAAGTTTCTTAAACTTCACCATCAAGTTCAATTTCATTTACACTGATTTTTCTCTTTTTAACTACTAGTTATGTGAGATCAATATAATTAGAATTAGAAAACTTAATATTCCTTTTAATTTATCTTTTATTTTTGTAATTAACTAATTTATAATTATGTATCAAGATTGACATCTTACAACAAGTCATGACCACTAAAAGATTAGAAATGTCAAAGTAGTTTTGATACAACTTACTTATACATAGTTATGATGTATAATGTAATCATTTCGTTATCTAATGTGTTAGTCTCAAATGGCACCCAAGGGGTGAATTAGGCATTTATAAAATTTAACAATTTTTCTAACTAATGTATTTCAATTAACAATAATCAATATAAAGAACGATGTGGAAATTATGTAAATTAATCAAATAATTGAATAATAATTTAAAAATGATAGAAAAGGGATAATGCAAACTAATTTATAGTAGCTCGAAAAACAATCCTTGCAAGTCTACTCTCAATATTCTTCTTAGAACTCAACTATAATCCTTCTTTCAAGGTAGAAAATAATCTTTACATAATTTTTTTTGGTAAAAAGGAACCCTTCTTATAACATTCTTCCGTAGTGAACAAGAACCTCAATTGTACTTCTATCACCCCTAAACATAATAATATATTGCCCCATCAAAATATTACAACTCAAAATATCTCAGTTTATTATTTAATAACTCCAAAATGACTTGTTCACATACATATGACACAATGATACTCGAATAACTGAAAAACTCTTTGAAATATGTATATACAACATCCAAAGCCTTCTTGATGTTAAAACCAATGGTAAAACACCAATTTATATAGTTTTGGATCCTCAAATAATAGCTATTTAAGCTAGAAATTAGTAGTTATAACTGCTATATTTAACACACTATATTGGTCAACTAATTTGCATTTATAGCATCAGATCCATTAACTGTTAGACATTGGTCGACCAGTAAAGGATACTTGTTCACCAGTATGATAGATTGGTCAACTAATATACTAGACAATGTTATAAAAAAACTCTCAATACTTTAAATTTAACAAATTTAACCCATATTGATCGACACTAGCCCATATAGGTTGACCAATTGCCGAAAAATATGAGTTTAACAACTTCAAATACTTAAGACCAATTTGTTTAATCCAAATAAGATTAAAAACACTTTCCAAAATGTTCCACAAAGATTTTTTAAAAAACTAAAAGGCAATGAAGTAAGATGAAAAGATTATGTATAGTGAGTCTTTTGGGTCATCAAATTAACAAAATGAGCTCATAAATAGTCATACAAAACGTTGAAATGGCCATTATGAGCTTTTATATTCTTTTGTTCTTGTTTTGATCTTCATTTTATTGGTTACAAACTTCAAAGTTTCTTTATCAACTTCATATACTATCTTCTTAAGTTTATGACTTCATTTTATTTTAATATTTCTTTTCATAAAATAATAAATATATTAGTAGTAATTATGTTTTGTTATCATTAAAACATCAATTGGAACCTCCTTTAACTTAGCTTAATGTTTCAATTAGATATAGAGTATGAATATAATGTCTACTCATTTAAATCCAATCATGTCCTTTCTTGCTAATTAGTAGTTAATTTATGATTGATATTTGGAAACACCTTTTTCAAATCTTAATTCACTCTATCTAGAGAATTTATTAAATCATTACTAGTTAAGAACAATGAAATATTCTCTTTAATTACTTTAGAGTGATAAAGTGTTTATTAACTTACTTAACTATCTTCCTATGGTTCATACTATATCCAAGTATTACTAAATGAGCTACCTAATTAGAATAGATCATAAATAGCATCAAAATAATATAAAATCCTCTAGTAATCTCAAGTCTGAGGATTAATTAGTCAGTCAATATAATAAGGAAATCCACAAATATATAAATAATATTCCATGTAGGATATTCATAATCAGGTCAATTCAGTGAACTTATTCTCTAATAAGTACCCACACATTTATTTAAGTATCTTTAAATTTTAATTTATGAGATTAATTACTTTCTTTATAAGAAAAATATAATGTATGTTAGTTTTACTATTTCATCAATATCCAATACTGATGAAACTACAACTAAGAATAATTTAAGAATAATACATAATTACAAATCTCGTAACTATAATCTCACTGTAATTATAATTGCATATTAATTATTCTAAAAAATTTACCTTTAGTATTAAAACATCAAATATAATTAATAAAATACATAAAGATAAAGAATTACTTTACCAATTAAATAATATTGTTATGCACAAAATTGCAACTAACTCATTGGCTACAAAAGCATATAAATTAATAATAATATAATAAATTTATTTTACTTGAACTAGTTTAGGTTGGCCCTCCTGAGCTTGAGCCTAGCATAAAGCCTATTCAACTCGAGCTTGGCATACTAAATTTGGGTTGAGCCTAACCAAATTCCTAATTTTAGTCACACTTGGAATATCTTCTATTTTTGGTTTATTATGGTGTCTCCTCATGCCGTGAGATTGACTATTCATAATGCAAGTGCAACTAGCCAAAATAGAGGGTCCATTATATGTAGGTTTGGTTTTATTATAAGAGTTGGAGTAAGAGAAAGCTTAAAGCCAAAACATTTTTCTTGGGTTAAACATGGGTTAATTCATGAGTGTGTCCTAACCCGTGCGCCTCACTGGATACAAGAATTAAAGTTTCAATAAAGAACATAACCTCTAATACGGTCATGCCTAGGCCATGTTTAATTGGTAAAAGTTACATAGAAATTTACAATCTCTAAGATAAGTGTGCCTCATGTTATCTCTAATTTTATAAATTTGCAGAAGGATCTATAGTCTCAAACACAAAAGTGTCTCAAGCTGTGTTTATATTAGCTTTTAAATGTTTAAAACCAATACTCTTAAAACCTTAGATTTCTTTTTATACTTACGGCATGCTTTTTGTCAATTTTAGAGATTTTTTGACATCTTCATTTTTTAAAAATTATGAGTGTTTTTTTCCTTGTTCTTTACTGAAATTTAAAATTATTAAAGAATATGTTTCTTTATTGTGCTCAAATACTTAAAGATTTTTTTTATTCTTTATAAGGAATTGTTCAATTGTCTTTATACGACTATTTTAGCTTTTTGGCATTTGATTCAAACTTGTTCATGGTTTATCTAGGGTATATTTCTAGTTGAATTCGCATCATTTTGTATTAAGGCTTGGCTCTAAATCAAGTGTGGTTATCCTTTTTCATCTTTATTTTATATGATTTAAACATATTCTATTTCTTGTCTAGTAGTTCACTTTTCTTATGATTTTCTAAAGTGTCAAATTCTATTATCTTTTTGTTTAAAGTCTTTTATTTGTTATTTTGCCTTGGGATTTCTTCTTTGGTCAATTTTTTCATTTTCTATATCATTGATACCAAATTGTTCATGTGATATGAAAAGGGAAAAATTGAACACAAGAGAAGAAAAAAGAAAATAAATGGAAGAAAGCAGCCTCAAGAAAACTTTCTTAATACATATTGAAATTCTTATTGATATTTCCTAGTTTTACTTGATTCCTTTACTTCTTAACTCATGATTTACTTTCTTGCAATATTGGGAAAGAAAATTCAAATATTTAAACTGAAATGTGAGTTAATAAAGGGACTTAATTGAGAGAAACATATAAGGGAGTGTTACTACGTTATTACTAAAATTCTCTTCTAGGTTGATTCACGTCTGGTTCTGCCTGATTTTGGCTGAACGGTGCGTTGCCGTTGAAGTCCATTGTTATCTTCCTTCGGTGATGAACCTGACGTGAAGATACCTGCAAAACAGTGAAGGCACGTTGGGGGTTATGTCCCGATTAGCCCCTCCGACGCTCAAGTTAGTTTTCTGGTGAGGTTGAGGCTGCTGAATGCAGAGAA
>JAOTIZ010000002.1:15245474-15261392 GCA_027123425.1 Erythroxylum panamense | reverse complement strand
ATAAAATATTTTTATTAATACTTTATTAGTAAATATTATATAAAATATTAAAATAAATTTAATAAAATAATTTATATTTAATTTATAATTATTATTAGTAATAAAAATATTTATTGTTATTTAAAAAATTAAAAATTTGCAATAATTATAAAAGTTGAAATAAATAAAATAACTAATTAAAAACTTTGAAAAAAGAGAAGGAAGGAGAAGCAGGAGGTAGAATTTCAAAATTTTTGAAAATTTTACAAAAAAGGTTCAAAATTTTAAAAAATTTATAGGTCGATATTTAAATCTGGTATAACTAACCCTTCATTTCATACCAAAACCAGCACGGAACGGTATCTACATTCCTACGTGAGGATAATTTAATGTGAAAAATAAAACCTAATCCACAATTTAAATGATTTTGGGTATAGATTTTAAAGAAAGAGTAGTTTAAGTTTAAAATCACCAAAAATGCGATACAAGATAACCAAATTTATGAAGTTTAGTACTCTAAGGGCTCTCATATAAGCGGAAAAATTAAAATTATGAAGTTGTACGAGAGTTTTTATTCAATATTTGATTATATATAAGTTATTTCATATATAAAATATAGATGATAATTATGGATGATATATTAATTAATCCTTTTAAAAATTTTATCTTTCTTTATTATCGAAAGAGTATTCACCTTAGTTTAACTAATTATCTATCTTTAAACATCATCCATTTTGCTTTTTCTGCACAAATAATTTTTTTAATATGAATTTCCAAATTTATAATTTTAAGACTACAATTGTTTATCAAATAATAATTCAAAGTGAGATATATTTACTTCTAAAAATTGTTTATCTTTAATTTAATAAATATAAATAATTTTATCATTGAATCTTCTCATTCAATAACATTGACCAATTATCTATATTAAATACAATTAATTAGTTACCTGTAATTAACAATAATATAAGCAATGCCAATAGTTATCATCTTTAATTTATGAATTCCCGTAAGCTTTACCCATCACCTGTCAATTTTGGGCTCTACCTCTTTTAAATTCTTTGTCACATTACCTCAAACGAGCAGCCATAGCTCACGAAAAAGCATCGGGACCAATAATTTATAAAAGACACATCGAACCTGTCGGCAAGGCGGTTTGACTTGTGAGGATTTGCGAGAGTTTGAAGAAGGATCATCAACTTATGCATTTTTTTTTTATTACAAAGATGTTTTTTTTGTTAATCAAATTTGTAATTTTCTAATCACAAAAGATTAACCTTATTAATTATTTCAAAATTCACCCTTGTGACTGATATTTTATAGTTAATATTAATATTGTAAGTATTAAATTTTTTTAATTGAATAAAAATTTTGTAATAATAAGTAATAATTATCTACGACATAATTGGTTATTGTATATTAAAATTAAAATTTTAATCATTAAACAAAATTAGTAGCAATCGATTGAAAAATACATCCAAAGACATAAGAAGTACCGAAGAGAGAAAAAAGAAACAATAAGCATCAGGAATGAATAATAAAATATCTCCATGTAAACTTGATATGTAAGGATTTGGAAACGCATATGCCAAGAACTCAAGATCTCTTTTGAAAATAGAACTTCACTTCACATATTACAACAAATGACAGAAAATAGACCAATTAATCCACTGCTTCCTCACCGACTCCCTTTCTAGCTCCACCACGAGGGTTGCTCTCAGCCATAAAACAACTCACAACCTCTAGGTTGATCTTAAAGACCACTTCATGCTCCAGTCTCACTCTTAATGGTCCCTTCTCTGTTGGAAGTTTCATACCATCAAGAAGGGCTCCGGCACCATCATCGACTACCTTGACGTCATCTTCACCGTAAATGGACTCCCTATAGATTTCGAATCCTTCATCATGGCTATTGAAAACCACAACATCACTACCATCTTTGTCGAGCTCAACATGAAACTTCTCCTTCGTAAACAACAGTTGTTGTCTTTCCACGCTTCACCTCCGACAGACTCTACATTTGTCGCCTTCTTCAATAATCGCCTAGACTACAACTCCTCTAGTATAGGGAGCGACAATCCTAGACGCGATCGATAACACTCTAGTCTTTCTCCGAATTCTCCTACAGCTGATTTTGCTTTTCACCCAAGTATACCTAATGGGCCCTCCCATCTATTGGTCAGTACATCCAATGACGTGCTTTATAGGCCCTTAACTCATCCTTATCATTTTACTTTTGATCCTAAACTTTAGTCCAATCAGAATTACGATTCAACCCCACATCAAACTCAACTCAACCCCTCTTACCCTAAACCCAAATCCAATAATAAACCACCTACTCAATGTCAAATTTATTAGCAATGGGGGCATATTGCTGCTCATTGTTATTTTCGATGTTCTGAATCTCGTAATCGCCCCATAAGATTCCACCATACTATAAATAATCTTACCACAACCTTGTGTGCTATGAATATTTAATATGATCATGATTAAACCCCATTTAATCAAAATACTATTACTAAATGGTTACTAGATACTGGTGCAATTGCATACATGAATCCACATCTTGATTTCGTAGAATCCGTCACACCACATGAAGGATCCAATCAAGTTATTATTGGTAATGGATGCGCTCTTCTTATTTCATCCACTGGAACCCTAATCTTCCCACTTTTTCCTATAATCTCCATCTTTGTGATATATAATTGTTCCTCTCATTACTATTAATCTTTTATCTACTGCCAAATTTGTCACTGATAATTCATGTGTCATTGAATTTAATCCATCTGGTTATGTTGTGAAGAATCTCAAATCCCAGATACCTCTACCCTATGAAGATTCTAAAGAACTTCGCCAATCCAGTTGCTCTCACTGCTGCCTCCATGTTAATAAATATCATCGTCTTATTCATCCAAGTCCCTCTATATTATCTAGATTAGCTCATGTTTTGCAATTTACAAATAATTTCAATCCATGTACTTCTTGTGTTCAAGGAAAAAGTGTTCATCTTTTATTTTCTCTATCTTCCCTCAGTTCTATCAAACCCTTACAATTAATCCACTATGATATTTAAGGTCCTTCCACGTTTATTTTCCGCTCTGATTATCCTTATTTGAGGGTCTTTGTGGATGAATTTAATGGCTTTGCTTGGTTTTTTCCTCTCACCCATAAAAATCATTTCTTACTTCACTTTTAATCATTTAAAACCATAACTAAAATCGTTTTTCCACTACCATCCAAACTTTTCAATGTGATTGAGCTCCTGAACTCACTAAAGATGCCTTTGCACATTATCTTTTTCCTATGGAATCACTCTTTTCATCTCTTGCCTTTATACACCCCAATAAAATGGCCTTGTTAAAAGAAAATTTTGTCACATTATTGAAACTAGTCTTACCCTTCTTCTTCATGCGTCTCTTCCCAAATCCTTCTTATAGGAAGCATTTAACACTACTGTTTATCTTATCAATCTCTTACCTACTATTATTCTTAACCACAAATATCCTCATGAAGTCCTTTATAGCACTAAACCTGATTTTCCTCATTTGGGCTGTGCTCGTCCAAACAAACTTACACTAAAATCTATCTAATGTGTTTTTCTTGGAAATACCTCCTAATATAAAGGCTATAGATGTTTTGATCTCATCACCTCCAAACTTTTTATTTCTCTTCATATTCACTTTATTGAACATCTCTTTCCTTATCACAAATTACCTATGTCATCGTCTACCTCGCCCTCCTCCTTGCCTCTTTCTTTACCTTTACCTCTTCTAGCTCTACCCGCTACTTCCTCTTCCCCTACCATAAACACATCACATCTTCCTCATCATCCTATGGTCATTCATACTCGAGATAACACCCGTACCATTGACATTCTCTGATTATATCACATACACTGTCACCACCACAAATACTCATTTTGATTCTACATCCTTTACTCAAGCCAACAAATTTTGCACATAAAAAATCATGATGGCTCCTTTGAGTGCTATAAAGCTCATCTTATCACCAAAGGTTACCATCAAACTCAAGGAGTTTATTACACTACTAATTTCAGTCCAGTTGTGAAACCCATTACCATTGGAATCATTATTGCCTTAGCCATATATTATAATTGGCCTATTTGCCAACTTGATGTTAATAATGTTTTTCTTCATAAATACTTATAAGAACCCATTTACTTGTCTCAACCCCATATATCCATATATTCCTCACTATATTTGTAGACCTCATAAAGCCTTATATTATCTCAAACAAGTTCCTCGAGCTTTGTTTGATTGTCTTAATCAAAAACTTATAGAACTCAATTTTAAATCCTCAAAGACTAACACCTCTCTCTTCATTTATAAAGTCAACTCTCAAACAACTTTTCTCTTAGTTTATGTGGTTGATATCTTGCTAACTGGTTCCTCACCTCCTTCGTCACCACACTTATTCATGACCTTAACATTTCGTTTTTTATTAAAGGATTAGGTCCTCTTCTTCATTTTCTTGGTGTTGAAGCTCACACCACTTCTCAAGTTCTTCTCACCTAAACCCAATAAACCAAAGATTTCCTCCTTTGAACTGACTTTGGAAATTCTAAACTAATTCATACAACCCTCACTCTATGTATTCCCTTATCCAAAAATCATGGTATTCCTTTTTCTGATCTTATTGAATATCGTAACATTGTTGGTACTCTTCAATACCTTTGTCTTACCCCATCCTGATATTTAGTTTGTTGTCAATAACTTCTTCCAATTTTTACAGTGTCCTACTGACATTGATTGGTCTGCAGTGAAATGGATTCTGCGATATCTCCGCTACACACCCTATCATGACTTTCATTTCACAAAATCTTCCAACCTTTCTTTACAAGCCTGTTGTGATGTTGATTAGGCTGGTTGTCCTGATGATCGACATTCTACATCTAGTTATTGTTTCTTTCTAGGGCTTAATCTTGTCTCCTGGAGTGCCAAGAAGTAACCAATAGTTGCTCAATCCAATACTGAAGCTAAGCACCGTAAGATTACTCTTACTTCTGCAAATTTGTTTTAGATTACTACTCTTCTTAGTGAATTTGGTCTAGCACCTATTTCTCCTACTCTTTGGTACGACAATCTCGATGCCACCTTTTTAGCCTCATATCCAATTTCTCATGCTCATACTAATCACATTGAAATTGACATTTATTTTGTTTTTGATCTAGTCACTAGCAATGCTCTACTGATTCATCACATTTTGTCCTTTGCTCAAAACACTGATATTCTAACCAAAGCTCTTTCCTCTTCGACATTTCAACAATTGCATGACAAGCTCACAATCCCATCCTCCCATGACCATGAGGCGGCTGATAAAGTCGTAGTATCTTAACCACCATATATTGTATATTGCTATTATTTTCATATGAATATATCTTTTATATTGTAATCCTTTATTTACTCTTATCCTCTATTTTATTTCTGCTTATCTAGTTATCTTCAAAGTTGTTGATAAATGACTATTTCCTTAGGAATTAAACACAATAAAACATTTCTCTTTCTTCCTATTTCTCTACTCGTTCAGAATGCTTATCTGAGCATGGGTCCATATGAGAGCATTTTGTTTATCATTGGCATTGTAGTGATAACTTCCATGAATCAGATATTGATCTATAGGCCTTCATTCCATGCTCTCTAAATGAAAGCATACACCTAGGATAATCCCTCCACATTCAAAATATTAAGTTGCACAAATACTTATGGCACTGTCAGGTCTTATTGCTGGCAACATGGAATAAATTGGTTAAGTAATTTCATATATGTATTCTTAAGATAGCATGCTAAATTTCCTTTTACTCTTGTTTTAATGTAAGTAGCACCCTTATTGTAATGGCCGATGGTGAGGAGATCATCCCTTATCCTAATAGATAGTGGATAAACATAGATTCAAGGTCTTTGAAAGGGAAACTTTTGGGTGACTAGAAATTTGGTCACTTTTCATGTGCTTAAAATCGTCCATCGTGTAGAAAACATGAAAGGAGTGTAGGTTATCAGAGCAAGAAGGTCCAGAAGAGAGAGTTGCAATGGTGGTAAACTATCTACATATGGAAAAGGTTTGACACTGCCCTCATATATCATTGAAATTTCCATGTTGAATTATGATAAAATTGACAATGAAATGATCTTAACCTTTAGCTTCTTTTACGAACAAATATTATGCATGCTAGTCAAAAAATTAAAAATAAATGAAAAATCCAAAGAATGTGGTTTTGCAATGGTTCTGCCTTAGTTGACTTGAGCTAGTTTTGTCGATTGCTTGATGTAAAGCAATTGTGTCGTCAACTGTAAATATTCCTAAAAATACAAACAGAAAAATAAAATAAGCAATGAACAAATCAAAAATTGGAAATTGGTAACATAGTTCGATACACCTTGCATATATTTGCGGGACTAGCTTAATCAAATTTCGCTTGTGATACAATAGTTTTACTTAAGGCTTTACATAGCCGACTCACTCAACCCCTGACACTATCCTTCGCACTTACACCCCATGAAAGTAAATAACCCCTAATAGCATGAATACCTAGTGCTAATCTCAACAGAGAATTTTTCACATTGATATTTGATAATAAAACTATAATATCCTGTATTCTAGTATATGCTTAGGGTTTAACCCTAGATTAAGTACTGCATATACATGCATAACATTAGCATTCATACACGAATTGATAGTTATAAACATTACAAGTTAGCATATGCACTCAAATGACATGTCCCAGGGTATGAAAGAAGTTAAGTGAACATGATGTGAATTATGTTTTAGTATGTCTTGAATTTTGGTATGATTAGATTTCAATGAGTAAACTGGAATTAAATGTTATGTATTAGGAAATTGATGGATTAAATGAACATTTGGATTAGACAAATGCCAAGTGGTAGGATAAATTGATACGTGAAAAATTATGGTGATTAGGTCTAAAATTGAGTGACGTTTGGCATAGTTAAATTGGTTACAAATGGACTAGTAATTAATTGACAAATAGACCAATTATAATGAGATTTGTGGACTAATTAAAGGGTAACAAATGGATGCATAATGAGTGGATTAGTCGAAGCATAATTTTTTAATAAATGGCTACCATGCCTTAAGACATATGTCTTTGTAAGTTATTGACACCTAACATGTTGATGAAGCAAATTCTAGTAGCAACATTTCTACTATTTTCCTCACCTCTCTCCACTGAAATTGCTTCAAAACCTTCTCTATATTCTCATTTTTACTATAGCTAAATTGGTACATGAAGTTCACAACTTAACCTCTCGCAAAATACCCAAAAAACCAATTGTTTATTATCTTGTGTTTTTATTGAAACTATCTCATCTTCACCTTGAGATTGTAATCAATTTTGCCTACTTGGAGGACTAATATAATCTAGAGTTTTGAGCTGAATTGTTAGCCTAATGAGCAAGTGGCAATCTGGTCTTTATGGTGTGCTTAGTAGTATGTAAATCATGCTTGAATTGGAATGAAATGAATGTAATAGTTTCTGGTTTGATTTTTGATGCATGAAAGATTAGGATTTGTGAGCTATCAATTGAATAATTTTGAACTTGAATTGGAGATGTTATTGATGAGGAATTGGAGTATGATTTAAGCTTAATATATTTATAATTGATGAACTATAAAGAGGCTATTTTAACTTTGGTATAAAGTGTAAAAACATATAGAAAAGTGAAAGAAGAAATGCTGGAATATGTTAGCTGTAGTGTTTTCACCGAACATGTATCAGTATTTTGGCTATAACTTGATCTGTAGACATCAAAATGGGATGATTTTAAGTTTATATTAAACTAGAGACATATTAGTATATATTTTATGAAGAAATTAAAATTTATCTCTCTCTCTAAGAGTTTAAAATTTTTGCTTGAAATTGAGTTTTGGATTTTATCATTATTTGAGAACAGTTTATAGTATTTGGGTATAACTTGTAGAATACTGAACCAAATTGTATGAATTTTAGTTCATTAGAGACTTAAGACATATACAAGCATTTTTTAGAAAAATATATTGCCTAAATACTTCATTTTACTTGTCAAATCGACCATGAATAATTGACCTAAAATTTTGTTTTGAGAAAAGCTGGAATGAAGCTTGAATAAGAGGTAGTGCAAATCATGCACAAGCACGATCATGGCAGAGTGGAAGCATCAAGAAGTGAATGATCGTGAACAATCACGATCATGATAGTGAAGTTATATAGCTGTTTTAAAGTATGAATGATCATGAGATGTGAATAAAGGAAACATACTCGAGATAGTCATTGAGCATGCATTGAATATGACGTATGTATATATGTGCACAAATGAATAAGTATTTGATTGATCGACTTTGTAATTTGAATTATGTGTGAATTGTATGATTTTAGATGCTTAAATCAGATGACATTCAGACATTGTTAGACCATCTAGGCAATAGCATAAATTGGAGCGCACTATGAGTCAAACTAGATGATCTTACTAGAATTGATTTATGTTGTTTAACTTCCAATTATTGAACTGATTGTGATTTGTTTGTGAATTTCATACTTAAATGGTTCAAGGAGTTTTATATTCGAGAATGTATTAGCAGTGTTTTGTTTGCATCTAAAATTTGAATGATATTTATTTGCAAATAAATCCCAAATGATTTTAGAATACTTAACGAAAGTTAATTGTTGATCTGAGGTCCAATGACTATAAGATTCTATCTGTGCATCATAAGTGAATGCTATTCATGGCATATTATGTTATTTTATGCATTTCATAAAATACATTTTCAGATAAAGGCGTTGTGATCAGGGTAGCCAATTTGAAAGAGCTTTAAGCTCAGAATTATGTACATAGAGCTTTGCTCTGTGATTTCCGTATCTGACTGAGCTCAATGGGCCAGTATCTATATCTGTATCTGAAAGGTGCTCGGTCACAACAAATAATAACAAATCTGGAGCCTTATTTTCATCTACATTTGTATATTTATGATTATAAAATATATGATTATGAAATCTTTTTTGAAATTGTGATGATAATGTGATATGCCATAATAATGTGATTGATTGGGTTATACATGTTCTGAAAGAATGTATATGAAATGTGTGATACATCAATGATGGTTCACTCATTAAGTTCTCAAAACTCATCAAAAATTGCAACGTGGCTTTTTTGGTATGAGACAGGAGACCTAGTTCCTAAGATTTTTCAAAGGAACATTTTGGATTAAGTTATGGCTCAAAGGTCTATCAGCTGACATTAGAGGAGTTATAGATTGTATTTTGTAGTTTCTTTGACATATAGAACTTTGTATAAAGGATTGTAAATATTTGTTTCAATGACTACAATGTAAACTTTTGTCAATGAATGAAATGAAGTATTGAGGCTTTAAGTATTGTATATCTTTTATGATGCCATTTAAGAGTTTATGTTTTCTCTAACATACCATTATCATAAGATATGTACTTAAATGTCCTCTGGATGTTCGAGTATATACTCTATAGTAGTGGGATGTTACAATTTTATTATCAGAGCATAGTTTGGCATCTATAGGGACATATAAGAGTATTAAGACATGATAAATAGTGAGAGACTCAATTAGTGATCACAACTATTTTTTATTGGTAATCTGCTACAAGAGATCAAGTTTGAGAGTCAGATGACATGGAGTCTGTAGGAGCCAATAGAGAATCTCCAATACTTGAGTTTGTAGAAATACCTCTAAGAATCCCAGAGAGGAGGAAAGGAGATATGATAAGCTTTGGAAGTAGGGGCTGTAGACTTCTTCGAAAGTACAAACCTTGCTAAGGTAGAAAGTTGGCTAGAGAGAACTAAAATAGTGTTTGATCAGATACATTTTGAGTCATGTGACAGATTTGATTATATAGTCTCACTTATACAAGGTCCAACATATCAGTGGTGGAAGACTATACAAGGCAGTGCCACCAGACCTTGTAGTTTGACCTATGAAGATTTTCTGAAGGTGTTTAAATAGAATAACATGCCGAAGATTTATCTGGATAGAAAGATGAAAGAATTTCTATATCTAAAACAAGGAAGTCTCTTAGTAGCAAAGTATGAAATAAAATTTAATGAATTAATAGGGTATGCAACTACATTAATCCCAACTAAGGAGGACAAGTGTAAGAGATTTGAAGATGGATTAAATATGGAGATCAGAATGAGGCTAGCTATTTCTAATTTGGGTAGTTTTACAGAACTCTAAGCAGACTCGATCATAATTGAATAGTTGTTAAAGGATAGTCAGTAAGAGTATAGATAGGAGTCTAAAGTGAAAAGACAGAATGAATCTTAGTCTGATTTTATTCGAAGCTTTAGTAAATGTCAGAACATATCGTCTAAATTTCAGGTTAGATCAAGACAAACTGGGTTTTGACCAAGAGGTGAATTTGTTTAAATTGGTAGAGGAAGAGGATAAGTGCCCTCTAAGTAGTCACAATAGATGCCTAATTATGAGCACTGTGGTAAGAAGCATGGTGGTAAGTGTTGGAGGTTATCAAGAGCTTGTTTCCGATGTGACTCTATTGAATGTCAGATTAGAGATTATGCCCAGACTTTGGGACCACAGTCTAGAAAGAGAAGAGGAACATTTACGAAGATGACGGTCTAACAAAGTACAGCTATTGGATCAGTACAGAGGGGTGGAGGTAGAGGTAGGAAGAGATTATCTCGAGACTTTGAGAGACCACAGTTTGGAATGAGAAGAGGAACAGTTACTAAGACGACGACTTAGCATAGTAGAGTTATTGGATCAGTATAGAGGGGAAGAGGTAAAGGTAGGACACAATTAGTGGATCCTAATGGCAGGACTGAGGTGCGAAGTAACCATTCATAGTTTCATGCCAGGGTCTATGCCATCACCAGATAGGAGGCATAGAACTCCCCAGATGTGGTAGCAGATGTGTTGAATGTTTTTAATTTTGAAGCATTTGTATTGATAGATCCTGGATCTACACATTCATTTATCACATCACATTTGGCATCTAGATTGCGTTGTGAGAAAGAGATACTAAAATGTAGTTTGGTAGTGAGTACTCCGGTAGGTATTACTACAGTGATTGGGGAGATATGTAAGGAGTGTATCATACAAATCGATCAAGCAGAGTTAGAGGTTGACATGATAATACTACATTTGAAGGAGATATATATTATTCTAGGCATGGATTGACTCACTACTTATAGGGTCGTGATGAATTACTATACTACAGAGGTGATCACTGAATCCCCTAGTTAGCCGAGAGTAATGTTTCGAGGCATTAGTCAAGCAATGCCAACCAGGTTGATTTCTTCGATAAATGCCTTGAAGTTGATCCTAAGTGGATGTGAGGCTTATTTAGCCTACGTGACTGACACCTATACTGGCAGACAGTTCAGGATATTCCAGCTGTTAGGAATTTTTCGGACATGTTTCCTAGTGAGTTACTGGGTTACCCTAATTGAGCCCAAGTTTATTATATAAATTGGCTACACTTTCATGGTTTTTAATGTGCTTTTTGACTCTTAATTTATGATTTTGTGCTTTAATTAGTCCCTTGCAGTGAGCTTATGCTTTATACAATTTGATAGTGAAATTGTTGCAAATTGACATTAATTCCATCATAATCTTTCCAAGGAAAATTGATACTGCAAATTATTGTTTCATATTATAGGGGAAAAGAAGAGTCAAAAGGATCAGAAGAGTCAACACGTCGCGGCACATGAAGAAGTCATCACGTCGCGATGTGATACAAGCAACACGCCGCGGCGAACGATCCAAGAAGAGCACACCGCGACGCCAACGAACTAACACGCCGCGGCGAGCGAACTAAGAAGAGCACGTCGCGATGTCAAAGAATCGTCTCACCGCAGCGAGCAGATGGATATCTGGACTTTATTTGGAAAGTTCTCTCACTGTGTCGACCCGACCTACACCCATCATTTAAAAGGTTGCTAAATTTAAGTCAGAAGGGGGCTTCTTCTGTCGAGCTACTCTTTGGAGGCAGTGAGACAATTTTTGTCCGAACATTATCAACCCTTCATCTCTCTGACCATCGCCATCATCTCTACTCCACCTCCAGTCTCTATTGCAACCATGGGCGACATCCGATCTTCAACAGTCGTGAGAGAATCCGGAGTCATGCTCGGCTAAATCCACATTTCCTCTTGAGAATGTAGCATCGGCTTGAGTTCACCGGTTCTTAAAAAGGGAGTTAATCTTACATCGTCAAGTTTAATTGCATTGTTGTAAATTCCTGAGTTAGGGTTTACTGCCGTGTAGTTAGATTAGCTTGGTTATAGTTTAATCAAGTGTCGAACGATGTCTTGTGTTATGGGATTGGTTATTTGTAGAACTTTGATGCTCAATATATGAAGTTTCATATATGTCTTTTGGTGATTGTGTTAATTGTCTTTATCTGCCTAGTTGTGTTTGATATTGAGGTTGTGCTTGAACCAAATGACCAGTTGCATTAACTTATCCATTTCACACACTAAGATGCATTTAACAAGGTTGTAATTAACAGAGTTCGTTGATTAAAACCTTGGACTTAAAGAGTCCCTTAAGGTTCTAAGGCTTAAAATCACTTAATGGGATCTTGAGAAATGGAGTTCATTAATCAAGATCCTAGACTTAAGGAGAGTCTTTAAGGTTTGTTAAAAACTTAGTGAATTTCACTCCCTGAAATCTGTTTTGAACCATGATAGCCTAAGCTCGTTTTCAAGAGGATTTATTCTCATTTGTTTGTTACTCAAATTTTTAATTTCATTTATTTCCTTAAAATCCAAAAAGATACTTTTTATACTTGGTCCTTCAATTTTAGTTAAATTTCCTTAGTTCTTTTAAATGACCCAAAACCCATTTTATCAACTTTGATTGCAATTTTTGACAATTAGGCTAGCTTAGACCTTTTTCACTTAGTTCCAGTTAAGTGAGACGACCCGAGGTTGCATTCTGTATTGCAATCCTTGGAATTTGATTATTTTTTATTCGGTTTCCAATGGAAGGTGGGGTTGTTGAAGGCAGACGTAACGGAAGAGGGAGGCTGGTTCAAAGGGACGGTCAGAAGGAAGTTCCGGGACCTGATGGGCTTGGAACAGATCGTTAACAATGTGAGGAAAAAGAATGGAATGGGTGAGGGCAGAAGTAAGGATGGATTGGCAAAGGGCGGAAGTTATTGCATGAGCAATATCAACCGGGCGTCCAACCATAAGGAGGTAGATGTATAGCGCCTGTTCTTTGGAAACGAGGGCAAGGTGGGTGGTGGGTAGGACATTGTTGTTGATAAGGTGAAGCCAAGGACGGGCCTCAGGATGGAGATCAGCATGCTGAAGATATCTTTGGGACGCTCTAGGTTGATGCCATTCGGTGCCCTCAGGACAAAGGGTACGGAGGACATCATCCCAAGGGTAGGCATGAATAAGATCGGTATAGTGATAGCGAAGGATAGGAGGGAGGTGGTAATGGTCACGGATGGTGGCATGTATGAAGGCGCAAGGAATGGTAATACCTTGGAAACGAATGTCCAAGGTGTCATGGAAATGGGCATAGGTATAGAAATGACGAACGAAGGTGTCATTTCCGGGAGGCCTAGGCTACACTAAACTGGAAAGTTGGGAACAGATGAGCTGTCTGACAAAAGGGTGGTGGTGGGGTGAGAGAGGGAAAGGTCGCTCCTTGAGTAATGGCCTAGCTTCGATTTTCGCAGCTAAGTCGGCATACTCCGGATCGACCGGAGGAGAGGAAGTGGAAGAGCGAGTGGGGGAAGCTAGAGGACGGAAACTGTGGGAAAGGCCAGAAGGTTAAGGCGAAGGCGAATGTTCGGAAGAGAAGTCAAGGGAGCTAGAAGAGTAGAAATCGGAGGGAGTAGTAGCATGGTTGGAGGTGTTCTTGGTGCGAGGCATTGTCCTGTACAGAAAATACACAAACAGAAAAGTCAGAGAAACAAAAATAACAGAGCTTCGCCGCGACGTCTGATTGCACGCTGCGGCGAGACAAGCTATGCTTCACACACCGCGGCGCATGCGGATCACACGTCACGGCTTATGCATATCACACGTCGCGGTGAGCGAGGGAAAACCCACACGTTGTGACGAGCAATCTACGCACAGCGGCGAAGGGCGTAAATTTGACACAGTGCTACGCGTTGAAGCGTTGTCGCCGCAGAAAATAATCCCTATCCTACGGAAGAAAAATGGAAACGGCAAGAGGTAAGAGATATCTTACAAGGTGAACATAGAGACAGAGACGGACAACAAAGGTGAGGGGTAGCAGTGGACGAAGAAGAAGGAGGGGTCGCAGTGCAACGAAGAAGGGAGAAGTTGTGACATAAGAATTAACAGAAGGAATGAGAGGGAGGCGGCTTAAAGGTGGTGCGTCGGAGGGTTGTGAAGGTTTAGGGGGTAAAAGTATGAAAATAACACTAGACAAAGGGAAGGATCGTCGTGTAATAATGATAAAAGATGGTTTTACCCCTCTAGGGTTACGCCTAAGGGACTCACGCCGCGGCGTCAAAATAGGTGTACACCTCGTCGAGATGATTCTTGGACGTCGCGGCGTGCACTTCTCCTGGAACGCTCGCCGCGGTGCGTAATTGGTGCACGTCGTGACGAGATATCCCTCGTCGCGGCGACACTTCCCGAAAACAACCAAGGATCCTAAGCTCGCTATTCCTGACCACTCATGCACACAAAGTTCTTCTACCAAGCAACATGTATCATGCATTCACTAAGATCGAGGGTTCCAAAGGAGAATGAAATTATTAAAAATAACCAAACTGAAATCCTACAGAACTAAACCTAATCCTACTGATGAAGTTTCTTCCCCCACACTTAGTCAACATATTGATGCACAACAATTTCACTCCAATTTCAATCAATATGTACAAATATATGATAAGTGAGAAGAAAGAAACTACCCGGTGCTTAAGGTGGGTCTGTTTGTCTCTTGTGGATGTCTAGCTTGTTTCCATACCTCGGTGAGGTGATTCGACTACTTTCCAGCTCCATGCTAACATCCACACTAAACGATCCACCTGAAACATCATAATCAAACATGCTCTCCGAAGAGTTGTTAGTCAAGGGGACCATTGATTGTTCAAACTCAGTGCATGCATCTTCAACAACCAAATCAAGCATATTAACTCCTAGGAGTGAGTAGTAAACTTTTGATTCCTATAGTTTCCGAGCTTGCTCTTAGGTCCTTCTTGAAAAAGGTAGATCTACCTTTTAGCTTTCCAACGCAACAAACCGCCTCATTTGGAGCTTGGAGTCAAAAGTTATGAGGGTTTGAAGTCTAATAGGTTGGATCGCTGGGCTGGTCGCTCGGCCCGCGAGCGCTCGACGCTCGGCCTTGGGCGAGCTCGCTCGTTTGGGGTCGGTTTTTGGCCGACCGACCCCTCTTCCTTCTTTTGGCCATAACGTTTTAGTCTGACTTCCGATTAAGCTGATTTTCGAAGCGTTGGACTCCTAAGAAAATTTTCTATCGTTTTATGCCTGATTTATTAGTATTGCTTTTAAATTGTAAAAAGTGGATTGAAAAAAAGTATGATGGTCGGTCGATAAATTCTGAATATACTTCACTTATTTTGAAATATCTTGATCTATAGAGCTCCGATCGAGTCGATTCTTGTTTTAAATTAAACTAGAGGCCTAAATCTACAAGTTTTATGAAGGAATCGAGCTGCTATTTAACCTATAAGATTTTCAAATTCTGGCATGAAGTCGGTAGAGTGTTCAGTTTGACTGTTTTTCCTTAGATAGTATTTTGGCCATAACTTCTTCATTTCTAATCCAAATTGAGCGTTTTCAGTGGCGTTAGAATCTTTAGATTATGAGGAACAAATGTCCTTAAGAAGCCTATCTGAAATTCCTATTGTAAGTCCCCCAAATTGTGGTCAGTATGTTGTCGGTTTTGGGTCTTCTATGCTTGTGTGTTTCCGAATGTTGGGCCTCG
>JAOTIZ010000002.1:15204352-15229207 GCA_027123425.1 Erythroxylum panamense | reverse complement strand
AGCCGTTATGCTGCCGGATTTTTGTAGGATAGTATATGGATTTTATGAAATTATGTATGCATTTATGGGTTTATTGACATGAGTATGAGATAGTTATGATAAGGAATGCGAATCCGATGAATAAGAAGAATAAAGCAACTTGCATTTAGTATGAGTTTAAGGCTAAGTCCAAGTATGATAGATGAAAAACATGTTTAAGAAAGCAAGAAAGAAAGAAAAAAAATATATTCATACCATTTTGGATAGGTCCAGTCTAAGGTATTCCAACGCAACGCTTCTTTAAGATAAACTTTTCCTGGATGTCGGACACTTGTAAGACTATTCGATTTCTTTCATTTGTATGTTTTGATTCCTTATAGTATTCGATCCTATCGAATTAATCTATTTGATCTCCATCCGTAATTGATTTCCATTTGTATTGACTTCAAGTTCATTTTCTATTTGTATGTGAATTCATTTGGTATCTGATGTGAATCCATCTTGATTTATTTCAGTTGGATTCGATCCTATTAGTTTCACAATTGTTTCGTTTCATTCGCTTTGGCTTTCGATTTTCATTCCGCTTCAAGAGTGGTTATGAGAGATCATGTTAAGATTAAGCAGTATGGTTACGAGTGTTAAGTTATGTAAGAAGTTGGGTCTCGAAAACGGGATCCAACAAGGTCACTTGAATGTCTAGAAGTTATAACAAAAATACCAAAGGATGTTCAGAAACAAACTTTCTTCAAAAACGTTGAACGTCACGATCGTGTGTCTACACGACTGCGATATGCTTCCTACTCTTGCGAAGTTGCGATCTTTAACATTGAAGTCGCGGTCGTGCTGCTTCCTTCTCTTTTTCATCATATATCTTCTTCTTCTTCCACGTTTTTTTTCATTCTTTTCCAAATTACTCACTTCTAACTCATCTATATTGCATTTCTAACTCCAACACAATTTCTAAACAAATCAAATTCAAGTTTATCCTTCAACCATAACAAATTCGAAACTTCACTTCCTCTCTCTCTATTGTATTTTTCCAACTTATTTAATCTTAAATTAACACTTAAGAAACTTAAACCAATTATGTTAACTTCTTTGCATATATCAACTTTACAGCACTTTTACATGTCCATTTCAATATAACAACATAACCTATTTCATACTTTCCTGAAGAATTCCTATTTCACAAATCTTTTATTTACCATCTCATTCGTTAATTACCGAAATTGCACTTTTATAACAGCTCATGATAATTTCATATGCAGAAATAACAACAGTAAAACATCATCAAAATCACTCGCTTGATTCAATAAAGTTTCTAGCAGTAAGATGGAATCAAGTATACAAAATAAACAACTGTTGTTCGGTGTTGGTAAACAAGCTGAAAATTTTTCATCAATGTTTTTGGTGCAGAGGCAATCAACCGAGAAAGAGTTATATTGAATCTTACACTACGTGGCTATCTTGCATGTATTACATGTGGCACTGTTTACTATTATCACATGTCACAATTTAATTGGTCTATTATTCAATATTTTTCCTAGTACAAAATAATCCAAATTCTAGGAATTCCTAAAATTCACCAAAATTTTCAAAATAACACTAACAGTCTCCAAATAAATTTTTACCACAAATAATTCACAATTCACTTTTTAAATCGCATTAATCAGTCAATTAGACCAAAAAATGTCAATAAATGCATGAACAATTATTTTAAATAAGCCAATAACAAATATTCACGTGTGTGTGAAAATACAATGACGCATGAGCATGCAATGCACTCTAATTGCTCTCAATACGCTCATTTCACAATTATGGGGTCTAGCACCGAACATGGGATATTACACTACCTCTTTACCTTATACATAAAAAAACTAATCAAGCTCATTACAAGGAGAAGAGAATAGGAAGGAAACTCCAACTACTATTTGAATGGTAAAAGGATCAAACTCTTTAACCTTACATTTATAGTTGACCTCTTATTGTTTAAGAAGACAAACACTGATTCCATTAAGATCCTAGTAGACTCTCTCCACACATTCATCATCTCAAGACTAAAGATGAACTACAACAAGAGCAACATGTTTTTATTTACAGGTCCATCTAGCTTGGCTAAATAACTTGCATAGATCACAAGAGTTGAGATGCATTAGTCCATTAAGGTACTTTAGTATCCAACCTCTTCCACTAGAATTGCTCTAAGATAATGTCAACCCATTTTTGATGTCATCCGCAAAAAGATTAAGGAATTGGATCAAAGAACTTTAGCTTTGCTTTAATTATATCAATGTTAAGCAACTTACATGTCTATTAGAGTTCTTACCTCTACTTGCCATTAAAACTGACCAGAGCAATGGAGGGAATATTCAAGAACTTCCTATGGACAAGCAAAGGAAATAACTCAACCAAGGCCAGGATCAAATGGATTGACTTATGCTTTTCAAGGACATCCGCGCGCTGGTAGTAATTAATCTAATGACTTCTTACCCAATTTGAATTAGAGATTTGGAATAGGGTAAAAAGTTAAAAGAGTAATATGTTTCTAATATGGTAAAAAGTAAGAGCAATATGTTCTATGTAAAAGCAAAACAGAGTAACCCTATATAAGAAAAGAGGTAGGAGGAATCGGAAGACACGATAGCTTGCTTAAATGACTGATTTTTTAGTGCCCTAGCCAAGCTGAAAGTCAAACGGACTCAATCGGAGCTACTAAGTGGAGCAAGAGCACCAATGCTACGCTTTCGTCAGGCATGAATCTGCAGCAAAAATACATTTTGTTACCCGACTATCAGAGGAATCTCGTCTCTAAATCAAGCTCAAAGTCTCTTTCTACTTTTAGAAATGTGACTGCTGCTAATTGCGAGTCGGAGATCTGTCTTTTGATTAGAAATCTATCAAAACCAATCTGCCACCACAAACTTGGCCGGGGTATTAATTCATTTGTAATCATGAAGAAGGTGTTGATAGAGTTTAGAAGTTATTCAGAAATGATGAATCACCGGCGAGTTCACATACAATTCTTAACGGGGGAAGGATTTCTAGAAAGCCAAAATCAAAGAGGCAAATTATGAACTTTGGAGATGCAATAAGACCTTAACCAAAACATCACAGGAAGTAGGAAAAAGAATATTAATTTTGGTTTTAAAACGGACACCCGTAAGGTCCACTATACAACCTACATAAGATATACAGGAACGAGTCCAAAGGCTGACTTTCTCCAAGTGTGACCTAATGACAGCTGCATTAATTTGTAAACTTCAACACCAATTTTTGACTTTGAATTTGCTAGACATTGAGGCATGAATGCTCATGTTCTACTAATCTTGTTTGTACTCACGTTTTGGTGAATTGATTCATTAATATTACTTTTATCTTCCAAAAAAAAGAGGAGAAAGACTAGGGATAACATAAAAGCAAGATTCAAGTCAGTTTTACCAAGAAAGACTAGGGATAACATAAAAGCAAGATTCAATTCAGTTTTACCCGGCTGCGGTAATAATACACCTGAGAGCCCTTTCTAATGGCTTCCATTCCATGTAAACCGTAAACTCCACCTGAGTGAGCTTGAACTATTACTATTTAGTATGCAACCCAGCTCAAAATCAGATATTAAGTGAGACTGTTTTTATATGGCATCTTCCCTTTTGCTCTTATGACAAGGTGCAAATTGTATGGCAACAGCTTCTTTCCTTCGTATAGCAATCATGTACTCTTTCCTTTCCTTTTAGTTTATGAACCTTGTTGTCAAATACAACTTCATTATACTCAGATTGTTCCATCATAACAGCATAGTATCAAGAAAGGGTGAATTTCTTTTGAAATTCAAATGCTTTCCAACGCCTTGATTGTTTCACGCCGCCACACTGCCGAATCAGGATCAAATCTCAGCTCCCATGTGGGCCAGTAATGTAGATCCTGTTTCAATGTCAGCACACGAGGTTTCCCATTTAAATGAATAGTCTTTATTCGTACAAACTCCTCATGTCCCAATCCCTATTAATATGCCACCAACAAAAGCAAAACAGATGACAAACATTATATATGATCAACAAGAATTTGCTATCATACATTCACAAAGGTGTAAAATCTTGGAGAAACTAATTTCATATTCAATACCTTTGTACCATTAATGAAGGCATCTAAATCAGGTGTCGGTTTTCCATTAATTTCAACTATCCATTGCAGAGCATACAGACCATATCTATGCGCTGGACTTCCATGACACCACCTGGAAAATTCAAGTCATATAATGTTTAATAAGCCTATAGACACATCATGAAGAGATGAGGAAACAAGCACGTGACACAAAAAAGCACATATTTCCACAGAAAGAGAGAGTGACAATATCAACCAGCTGGTACTGGCCTAGGTTGCAAGTCATCTCTCGTGTAGATTCAACTGAGCAGACATGAAGTACCAAATTGAGTACCAAATTGGTAACACTTACTGGTGTTTGTAGCTTGCATGGGTCTAATGTAGCAAGCACAAAGTAAAGATAGCTGGGAAGGGCACAAGCGAATAGAAAGAATAGTGCTTATCGATATTGGATTGCAAATAAGTACATGGAGAGTAGCAGAGATTGAACACGGGGAAATGGAACCTTAAAAAAGCAACACGTTAAATCCTAGCTTTGCAGTAAAAAAGTTAGAAGGTAAAAGCAAATGCTAAAGGAAACTCATGATCTGACTCCAGTATTATATGCACCTAATTTTACATGAAATAAAATGTTATCACAATTGTTTGCTATAATAAAATGAGAAAATGAGAAGGTTTTCAATAAGAAATAGGGTAACATTTTCGCCGGATCTGATGTTACAATTATCCACCATAACCTCAACCAAGGTAATTATTTCTTCTTGATATATTTTTCTTCATTATCATAATTAGATTACCATAAATGCAGGCCTTCTCGTGTATAGATTTCCATTGTATATACTCTTACCATTATTTAGGAACAAACATGAATTATTCTGTAAACTTAAAACATGGTTCAGAACTAATCCTGTGAGTCAACTAGTTTAGGTCCACCTCGGAGTCAACTTATTTGGTTTCATTGTGCCCAAAACCTCACTAGTCATGGTGTTGGAGCTATTGGAGTCCAGAGCCATCATTTGGAGAAATTAACGCCTACCATCTCCTCCTCCACTTCCAACAACCATCTCTGTCTGAGGAAACTACAACTGAACAACCAATGTGGTTAAATGTGCAAGGTCACATCCTGGTTCACGTGCTGCTTTGAAGAACTTTAATTCCAGTTCCCTTGATCACCAATGCGTCACTGCATCTTCCTCAAAATTAATTCACTCTTAACACATACTAAAATGACCCGTTTCTTTAAGCACAACATAATGCGTCACTGCATCTTCCTCAAAATTAATTCACTGTTAACACATAGTAAACTGACCCGTTTCTTTATTTTTATGCTATTTGGTGTGCATTCTCTTTTTATTAATGACAGTGACATTGTGCTCCTCTAGTATAGGTAAAGATGGCCATCCGACTAATTAGCCCCCAAATGCTAAACAAAAGAAGTTATCGTATGATATTGCCAAAATAATTTTAAAGATTTACAACTCCATTGATACCGATTTTATGACATATTTCCCTGATTGCTACAAGCTGAAGGATCTAGAGTTCATCCTCCAGTTATAAGTTCCCTTACATGGAGGAAACAGAATGGGAGAGTCAAAGGAACAATGATGCTAGAGTTGGTCATCACTATTATAATTTTTGTGGGGCAAATAATGGGAGTGGTTACAATAAAAAACATTGACCAATTTGTTAGCAATGTGGTGACTTTAGTTATACTGACGTACATGTTAAACACTTCAAAATAAACCTTACACGTTAAACACTTCAAAATAAACCTGGGATCAGTCTCAAATAGCTAACATAACATTGTGACTCATGAGGTGATGTGACCACAACTAACATACTGTGTTTGTCTTGATCAGGAAGATGCTTGCTTTATTTGGCACCAAGCCTCCTAATATTCACCTCCTATAAGAATTTTCAATCAATCAAATAAAGCCTCTAAACTGTTACGTTCACGTAATAATCATTGATTCAAATGTCACATACCATAAGATAGGTTAATATATCTATCCTCCCTTTCAATCGTACAAAACTATCTAGCTAGTAGACTTGTTACTTCTATTGTTCTGCAATAGCTAATCCTACGGCATCCCTCCTTATATATTTTGTTCTCTACATACCTAAGTTATCTTTCAAATTTTCTCTTCTAATAAATCACTTAAGCCCTTGATTATTTTTTTAATGATTGTAAATAAAATCCCACTGCAGTGAATAGGTTGATTTGTTGCTTCACAGTAAGCTTTGTGATACAGACTGGCAAAGATTAGAACTCCTTTTGATAATCTTCCACCGTTGCTATCTGCTTGAGGTTGACCAATTCATCAAGGGGGCTGAAGCTCAGAGGAGAATCAAACCTCAGGTGACCTTGTTCTTTAAATATCCCCCGATTCATACCTGCCTTCTCTTGCTTCACCTTTAAAAAAACAGCTGTTCCTGCCCATTAAGATGGAATACTGCCAATCCCACCTTCTCTCCTTTAGGCATTCACTGATTTTTAAAGAATTGTTTACATTTATGGATCCAAATTAACAGATTATCAGTACCATCATATGAATGAAATTCTAATTTAGAATACCTAGGAATAGTAGTCCATCCAAGTTGCCTAACATTTATTTCCTCCCTTTGGTATCTACAGAATGGTTGTCGCTCCTTACCTCATGTCCTTATTGTGCCCGTCCAGCTGTGAGTTCAAGAACTTTTTGTTGGACTGTTGGCAGTCCTCCACTATAGATGACTAGTCTACAGATTCGTCCATGACATCAAGCTCTGGTACCAAATTAATATGTATTTTTTGCACATCAAGCTCTGATACCAAATTAGTATGTACTTTTTGCATAGGATCTAGTTACGGAAAAACTCACAGGGAAATTATCTCTTCCCTAGCTATAATTCTTCCCCTTTCTACAACATATGGTTGCTAATTAGAGAACTCATCCTTGACAAACTTTCTAACCATTTTTTTACGAAAATTTCTGTCTAAATTCTTATTCATTTTAATGCCCTTTAATAGGTTAAGTGCATAAAGTTCTTAAGAAGTAAATAGAAGACTTATGAAAATAATAAACTTTCTAAATAATATAACTACTACATAAGTAAGATAACTACTATCTAAATAAGATAACTACTAAATTATTTCCTAATCAAGTTGATATTCTTGAATATTTTCTTTCCTAAGAATGCATCGTGCATATTGGTACTCTAATTAGATTGATTGTTGTTTCATTTGGAAAAAAGTTTCAGCCCCAACTCAATAAATTCTCATGAACATATCTTTCAACTTGACAAGTCTACATAATCATACATGACGTCAAGCTCTTATGCCAAATTAATGTATTTTTTTCATAGGATCTAGGCATGGGACAACTCACGACAAAATTATCTTTTCCCTTGTTAGAGTTCTTCCCCTGTCTATGACGTATGGTTGCTATTTAGAAAACTCATCCTTGGCAAACCTTTTTGTCTAATTATTTTTTACAGAAGATTGAACTACGTTCTTATTCATTGTAATGCCCTTTAATAGGGTTAGTACATAAAGCTTTTAAATAAAATAGAAAAAGAATCTACTAACTTATTCTCCTACTAAAAATAGACTTGTGAAAAATAATAGACTTCGTAATTCCTAATCATGTTGATCTTCTTGTATATTTTCATTCCTAAGAATGCATCTTGCATATTAGTACTCCAATTACACTGATTGTCATTTCATTTGGGAAAAAAAATTCAGCACCTACTCGATATGTGAATCAGAGCTAATTTGCTCTATATCTCTTTATTAGAGACTGCAGTACATATATACACGAATAGAATTTACAAAATAAGCTAGAATATGTACAAATATAGAATATAATCCTAGGATAATGTATATCTATAAGATACTGCTATCTAATCTAAAAGATCTGATTATGATCAAATCATAATATAATGAGATAATACATATCTTGACCACACTTCCCCTCAAGTTAGATCATAGATATCAATCATGTCCAACTTGCTAATACAATATTCAAATGCTTGTCGTTGAAGTCCTTTAGTAAACACATCAGTTGTTTGCTTCTTTGTTGGGGCATAAGTTATGCATATTGTCCCATCTTCTATCTTCACTTTAATGAAATGTCGATCAACTTCAACATGTTTTGTTCTCTCATGGTCGACTAGATTGTGTGCCATGCTTAGGGCTGCATTGTTATCACAATAGTGTTTTATAGGTGTCTCAAAAACAATTCCCAATTCTGTCAACAATCTTTTTAACCAGAGACTCTCACACATCCCTTTTGCAACAGCTCTTAGTTTAGCTTCAGCACTACTCTTAGCTACCACCTTTTGCTTCTTACTTTGCCACGTGACCAAATTTCCCCACACAAAAGTACAATATCCAGTGGTTGATCGTCTATCCTCTTCTGAACTTGCCCAATCTGAATCAGTACATATTTCGATTGTTCTCTGATCTCCCTTCTTGAATAGTAGTCCTTTCTCTGGAGTACCTTTTAAATACCGTAGGATCTTATAGACTACCTCAAAATGCTTTCTTCTTGGTGCATGCATATAGCGACTTACAACGCTCATGACAAAAGCAATATCTGGTCTAGTATGAGACAAATAAATTAGTCTTCCCACTAGTGTTTGATATTCTTCACGATTAACAAGTTTATCATCTTCATCCACAAACTTTGTACTATCAATAGGAATAGTGTTTGGTTTGCATCCTAACATTCCAATCTCTCTCAAGAGATCAAGAATGTACTTTCCTTGTGAGATGCAAATTCCGTTCTTTGATCTTGCTACTTCCATGGCCAGGGAATACTTCATTTATCCTAAGTCTTTAACTTCAAATTCTTTCCTCAAAGCTATCTTAAGTCATGTAATTTCCTCTACATCATCACCAGTTATGATAATATCATCAACATACACAATAAAAATTGTCTTCTTACCTTCTCTAATTTTGAAAAACATTATATGATATGACTGAGCTTGTGTGTATCCTTCTATTTTAAGGACTTTGGCAAATCTTTCGAACCAAGCTCGTGGTGATTGCTTCAATCCATATAGAGATTTTCTTAGTCTACCTACTCTGTTTCCTCCTTCCTCATCAAACCCTGGAGGAAGTTTCATATACACTTCTTCCTTTAGTTGGCCATTCAAGAAGGCGTTTTTTATATCAAGTTGTTGAAGTGGCCAGTCAAAGTTAACAACTACTGATAACAATAGTCTAATAGTATTTAGTTTTGCCACAGGTGCAAATGTCTCCTTGTAGTCCATCCCATAGGTCTAAGTATAGCCCTTTGCTACCAATCTCGCCTTATAGCTCTCAATAGAACTATCAGCCCTGTATTTGAATGTGAATATCTACCTACACCCCACGGGTTTCTTTTCTTTTGGCATATCACCTTCTTCCCACATTTCATTCTTTTCAAGTGATCTTCTTTCTTCGAAAACCGCTTCTCTCCATTTTGGAACTTTAAGAGCTTCTTGAATATTTTTGAGAATATCAATTCTGTCTAGATTAGCAATAAAAGCTTTATATTGAGAAGATATCATAAGAGACAAACCTCTCAATCGCGTGCATAGTACACGATCTAGATTTCTTCCTTAAGGCAATTGGCCTTTCTAAATCTGTGTTGTTTTCTTGATCCTTACTGCTCTGAATTTTTCACTGGTTCAAAGATTAGCATAGCTTCAAGGATAGGAAGTGAACTACTTGCTTTCTTCCTCCAAGAATACAACTTGAGTGTATGATCAGGTATAGTTGTTTCTGTATTAGGATTTGTCTCTATAGGAGATGCATAGGCATTGGGATGGGTTCAGGAACAGATATAAGTTTAGGTTCAGGCTGAGATTCATCACCACCAAACTCACTCCAATACTCCCCCTGAATCAAAGATTTGGGATGGAAGAAATCTGTCTCCGAAAAAAAGACATCACAGCTAACAAACAACCTTTTTGATATAGGATCACAGCATTTATACCCCTTTTGTGTAGTAGAATAACCCATAAACAAACATTTTTTTGACTCTTGGATCAAGTTTATTGTGTGAAAAACTGTGAATAAAAATTGTGCACCCGAAAACGTTTAAAGGAAGGTTAGTTTCAAGATGAGTGGTAGTATAGGTTTCTTCAAATTTCTAAAGTGGTGTTTTGAAAGAAAGAACACGACTAAGTATTCTATTAATAAGATAGTTTGTAGTAAGAATAGCATCCCCCCAAAAGAATTTTGGAACATTACTAGTTCAAGGCCCTAGCTACTTCAAGAAGGTGTCTATGTTTCCTTCAACAACCCCATTTTGTTGAGGACTATTGACACAAGTACTTTTGTGGACAATTCCACGTTTTTGGCAGAATTTATGAAAATGTTGATTAAAATATTCAGTACCATTGTCAATATGAAGGACTTGAATTCTAGTTTGGAATTGATTTTTTATCATTTGATAAAAATTGATGAATACGATAGAGGTTTCAGTTTTATCTTTCAAAAGAAACACCCAACATAAACGAGTATGGTCATCAAGAATGTAATGAACCGTTTTGAATTGGTTCAATTAGGAACACGAGATGGGCCCCAACGATCACTATGGATAAGTGAAAAAGGTTTTGTGGATTTGTATTTAGACTTTGTAAAAGAACTTCTTTGATGCTTAGCAAATTCACAAGCGTAACAATGAACACAGAGATCTTTATTTATTGAGATGTTTGGAAACAACTGTGACATATATTGAAAGTTTGGATGACCTAACCTCTTATGCCATAACAATAGTTCATCAATCTTAGGAACAATCACACCATTACCCAAGCTATAAGGAGTAGACTGACTTTCTTCATCTTCAAAGTAGTACACTTCATCTGCCTCTTTAGCACTGTCAATTATCTTCCTTGATGATAGGTCCTTTATAACACAATGAGTAGGGAAAAAATCAACACTAGAATTAGCCTCTCTTGTCAACTTACTGACTGACTGAAGATTACATTCTAGATTAGGAAAATGTAGATTAGTTTCATAGAATCTGTTACTTTGATATCTCCTTTTCCTGCAACTGAAGAGGAATTACCATTTGCTACCTTAACCTTTTCATGCCCAGTACACAGAACATATGAACGAAAGAGGTTATAATCATCTATCATATGATCTAATGCTCCATAATCAACTATCCATTTCTTCCTACCGCATGAAGATAAAAAAGCTTTTATGATATTACCACTCATAGTAGCATTGGCAACCATGCTTGCCTCAAATTGGTTGCTGTCATTTTGGAGATTCTTTAGGACTTCCAATATTTTCCCTAGTGAAATTTTCAATTCTTCTCCTTGTTTATGACTATCTTCAGATTTTTCCACTCCTCCCTCACTAGATACTTGATAACCTCGATTTTTTTCCCTTTTTCGGTTTCCAGTCTAAAGGCTTTCCATGAATGTCCCAGCATGTGTCTTTGGTGTGACCACTTTGTTTACAATGCTCACACCACTTCTTATGACTTTTCTTACTGGGTTCACTATGTGACATCAGGGCAGATGCTTCATTAGTAGATACTGGAGGTACATTTTGTTCTTCTTTTGGTACCTCTTTTAGCATGATTTTCCTCCTTGCTGCTTCCCTCCTAACTTCAGAAAACACTTCTTTAGCTATAGGCAAAGGCACTGTACTTAGGATTCTTCCATAGACATCATCCAATTTTTTGTTGAGGCCAGACAAAAATTCAAAGACTCTTCTTTTCAATTTTCTGGTTGTGCATCACAGCGTCTTCTTGCAACTCCACTCTTCATCTGACAGATAGTCGAGTTCCTGCCACAATACTATCATTTCAACCTAATATTCTGTAACTTCTCTGTTACCTTGCTTCATTTGCCACAACTTTGTTTTTATCTCGTAAATCCGTGATGCATCCTCTTCATCAGAGTATGACTGTCGCACTCCTTTCCAGATTTCTCGAGCTATTGGTAGAAACATAAAGGTGCGTTTGATTGGTGATATCATGGCGTTGATAAACCATGACGAAACCAAGGAATTATCTATCTCCCACTGTCGTGAAGCTTGTAAGTTTGTTGAGTCTGGAACATTCCCATCTCCGATGATAAAGCTTAGCTTCCCGCGTCCTCCAATGGCGAGTTTCATAGTTTGAGCCCACTCCCGATAGTTTGTTCCATTCAGTTTATCATAAACAATGATAACTGAAACTCCTTCAAGACTAGAGGTCATTGATGATTGACCTCCAGTCTAGTTTGGGTTTGGGTTTGCCGTGGAGGATCCCTCAAGATTGGAAGTCATCTCTTGACTTGTCGGGATTGTCTCCTCGATTTCACTCTCTCTTTCATGTGGCTCTGATATCATGTGAATCATAGATAATTTGCTCTATATCTCTTTATTAGAGACTACAGTACATATATACACAAATAGGATTTACAAAATAAGCTAGAAAATCAATACAGATATAGAATATAATCCTAGGATAATGTATCTCTATAAGATACTGCTATCTAATCTAAAAGATCTAATTACGATCTGATTATAATATTATGAGATAATACATATTTTGACCACAAATAGGCATTTGACTTTGTAGTTAAAAAAACTCAAGTTATGAGATAATACATATTTTGACCACAAATAGGCATTTGACTTTGTAGTTAAAAAAACTCAAGTAAGCACGTGGGTGATATGTAGAAATTAGATATCACATCAGCAAAAGGATAAAGCACTTACAACAGCAAACTCAAAACAGATACATAAAAATTATATGCAAGGACTTTATGTCTGTATGAAATGTGTCATCCTTAATTGAAGGAAATTAAAGGTTGAGGAATCAGATGCATGATAGATCCAACCTATGTATATTAACTAATGAAATTCAAAACTTCTCAGTCCAGGATTTGCTTACAAGTAAAGCCAGAATGCTATTGAATAGTCAATTCCCATTAGCCCAATTCGTGCTCCAACTCCATTTACAAAGCGCATGCTGACCATCTCAACTAGTGCACATAGTACTGACTGAAGGAGTAATTATCAAAGATTTAGGCACCGAACAAAGGGAGACATCATGCAGAAGATAGACCAAGTAAATTAAGGCTAAGAAAAATGGAGTATTTGTAATGACAAAAACTTGTAATGGTCTTATAACTTCTTCTCATATTCAAAAATTGCAGAACTCCATGAGAAAGCAATCTAAAACCAATAAAAATGGAAAGACTACTTTATCAAATTACAAGAGTCAAATTGAACTCATTTTACTATTTGTTTCAAAAGAAAAGTTGATCATGCAGCCATCTAACTTAATCATTTTTTGCCAACTTTTAGACCCTAGGCACAGCAATCCAGGAGAAATAGAAGCCTTAGTTGCGATAACAGTAAGCTTGCATCACAAGATAGATTGCATGAGATACAAAGAAATTCATATCAAGGAACTGTAGGACATGTTGTTCAAGCAGAGTTATATACAAATATAACTTCTATCCTTACAGGTTTAACTCCTCTTGTACTGAAATACTTCGAAATAATTATATCTGCAACTGCCTGCATGGAGACCATGATTAATAAAGTCAAATTATAATCCTTCCAGTCAAAAATAAATAGAAAATACACTATTAGTAAAAAAATGGTGTATTTCATGGATTTCCTTGAGAAGAAAATTCATATCACTACAAGATCAAAAGAAACAGAAGTTTTTAGTTTATGTGAATGCAAACCAACATCTTTGTTCATACCTATGTACCAGACCTAATAGTCACTTGGACTCTTTGAGTGACATGGAACAATACTTGAATTTACTTGCATTTTGTTGTATTTTAATCCAATAATGTACTAATTTCCAGTATAAATTTCCAAACCCTTTCTCTATTGGATAAACTCTTTAATGTAAAATGGTCTAAGAAAGGAAATATGGAACTAGTTTAACAAATGAATACAATTGTAGTTCTCTGCTATAAATGTTGTTACTTAAAATTACTTCTTCCTGAGATGAATTCCAACTTAAGGGACAACAAAATGCAAAAAAGAGGTATAAAGAAAAATCTACAAATATACTTTTCTGGAGTCTGGTTAACCGAAATCCAACACTATCATCAGTTTCTAGCTTGTAGTTCCTCAGGCGTGAAGAAAGCAAACCGACTCTATGAATATAGAAATACTTGCTATGATAATGAAAGCATATATTATAACAGTACCATTGACCTATTTGATCCCACATAAAATAAATGGTCAGGAGAAAAAAAATGATCCTACACTACTCTAAGGAGTTCAAAGAACACCCAACTTCAAGCAAACATGGCAATGTCTTTGCAATGTGTTGAAACAAGCACTCAAAACTGGAACTTCAATAACATAGGGAACTTTGGTCACTCCTCAAATGTCACAAGAAACAATGTCAATTCCTTTTGAAACGCTTAGATCCAAATGCTCAGGGTTGGCACATCAGTTACATAGGAGATTGTACCCATTCTTAAAGTGTCACCATATTTTCCTACTCTATGCCTACATATCAAAATCTTGGTTGGTTTGTATTACTTCAACAATGAGCTTGCCTATGACATTAGTATATGCTAGATGGAAACAGCCCCAATGTAATATTGTGATCAGCTGAACATACAAATATGCAGAATCTATATACCATTTAACTCAAAAGTAGGAACATGAATTTACATCAAACTAAGAGAAGGAATGTTTTATGACTTTTATTTAATACCTTCACTTCCACTTTAGAAAGATAGAGTCTCTTTTCCTTATCCTGTGAAAAGCGCACCTTTCCATGCTTTTCACCAGATTTCATCCACTCTTTAGCAACCTCAGGATTATCCCACAATTGTAGCATGTCCTCTGGAGAAGCTCTCGAGTCCCAATATGTATAATCACCCCCTGCACTCTCAAAGAGACAATAGATTAATATAAACACCAAGTGAAAGTACAGTCCCTAATACATACAGAAGATCTAACAAGTCAAGGCCATCAAAATACATCCATATATTTTAAAGTTGAATGAGAAAAAGAAAATGTGAAACAGCGTTTAGGTCAATCCTCTCAATATTAAGAGCATCCACCACTAGCTTCAGAAATACAGATATCAGCATTTTCCTACAAACGAATTAGTTGATTATATGATTTAGGATCAATACCAGTGAAGAACAATTTACGCCAAACCTTTTTAACTTGAAAGGAGAAACTAAATATGGGAACAATTAACTACAAAGAAATGTTGTGAACTTACAATAAGGATCAATAAGCATACTTTTTCCATCCTTATCTAATTCCATTTGGCATTTTATAATTGTAATGCTGATATTTTGGAAATAAAATCTCTCTCATTTTCATGCAGTTTAAGCAATGATAAGCAATACTCTTAGCCGACAAGGTGGACATGAAATATATAGATTCACATTAGAACTAAAATGTCTGAATGAGTTTCTGACTAAAGTAGAAATCTGTGTTGTTTTTGAGAAATTGAAATGTCTCAGTTATTTTCAGCAACAAGCCACTTGTACAGCTTATCACAATATCACTTGTTTCCCAAGCACGACAGGACAGAAAGTTACATAAATTACCTTCTTTCCAACTGCTTTCTGTCAAGACTTTAAATTATATGCAAATATTTTTGTATCCATGGCTAGCAAAGATGGGCATGTCAAGAAACTATTGAAATCAAAATTTTAAACTATTTAACAACACATAAGACTAGATTCTATACAAGATCTAAGCCACTGCCTCCAACAGTCTATTGGGCTGGAAGTGCAGAGAAAGCCCAGGCTATCATACCACTAATACTGAGACTTAACTTAAGACCTTTTGAAATATCTTATAGCATGTCAATATATCATTCAACCCAATCAGTAAGTTTTGATTGAATATTAACTCTATCAATGAGATATGCACATCAAGCTAGATATTGCAGTTAGAGCATGAATTCCAAAATGGTTTATTTTGATATCTAAATAGGTGGGTTTACAGGCTTTGCAGAGTGTCTGCCTATCTTGAGGCTCACTAACCATACTTAAAAGAAATGACTTATTTTGAATTATGCATTGTTAAAATCGTCAGAGAACTTAATGGAAGTCTATATTAAATGCTAAAGATTTTACTTAGGAAGTATCCTATGTTGAAATAGTATATGAAGTTGAAGGAGTTACATAATTTGAGTAATAACTATCTCTACAACTTAAGAAAGAGTGCTGGACTCAAATATCATTATGCCATGAATCCTATATAGGAAGTATCGTATATTGAAATAGTGTTATTTGAGAATATTAATATTAACTTGTATTGGTCTGTTCTTACCAAAAGAAATTGACTAAAACCTAATTAGTAAAAAGTCAATAATATATAATTATGTGAAGGATATTCCAGAGAATTATGCTATAGAGGGGAAACTAATATAGATATAATAAATACCATATGGAAATTGAATGAAAAAATAGAACACATAAATATAGTTATTTCTAATAATCTTGAGTACAAGAAAGAACTGCAACCTGCATTTTGTGAAGACAGTAGACCTGTATCTTGTGAAACATGCATAGCTGATGATGGATTAGCACTAGCATCTATTACCGAAGTACTTCCATCAAGAAATCTTCTGCACAACAACCACACAATTATGGAAAAAGTTTCTCTATAGCCAAGGGCATACAGTGAATCACATCCACTCAATCTGACAAACTCATCTGATCACGTTCATTCCAATTGTTCCAATTTTTTGGGGGAAGCATGGTGGATTTATCTTCAGAAAGATATCACTCCCTCTTCCTAAAAGAGGTTCTTATTTTGAGATTTAAAAACAAAAGAAATACTTTTTGACTGTGATCCACAAACTACAGGACTACATCTATATATACATGGACAAAGAAATAATGGGAAGAACAGTGGGAGGGAATTTATATTGAAAAAAAAAGATTGATAACCAACTCAATAATAGAAAATAAAGGGCATTGTATAAACAATATACAATTACAAAGAGAACAGGAAACTACCTGGAAGGAAGACTTTCTTTAACTAAAAGGTATCGCTTCCAGTATTCCAAAGTTGATTTATGATCTGCTTTTTTGGTACCACCTTTATGTGCTCTAACCACAAACTCCTCGCTTCTTCCTCTGTATAATAGAAATCTAACTTTAGCATTGCAAAACTTTTGAGAACCAAAATCCAAAGCTTGGGAATAATCATTGCCATCAACAAATCAAGTATGCATTGAACTGAAGAAAAGAATAAAGAAAAATAAAATACATGAAATTGTACTTAACAAACTTACTTCTGCTCAAAATTCAATAGCCATTTGATGTATGCAGCACCAAGATATACACTTACGAAAGGCCTATACAAAATTTCAGGATTTCCTTCTACTTTATATGTCCGGTATCCCAAGTCTCTGTTAGCAAGTTGACATTCTATATAACACCATTTTAAGGTGGAAAATAAAGGAAAATGAAAGAAAGAAGCTGATAGCAGTAAAAGCCCTTATTGAAAAGATAATGCAAGTATGATTTTGATACCTGGCCAACCATTCTGCAGTTTCTGGTGAAATTTGCATAATTCCCATCTTTTTTTGTTTGGTTTTCCTCACATATTCTGAAGCAAGAAGTTGCCTGTCACTTGCAAGTTCAGCAATAGCACAGATCATATCCTGCGATGAGAGAATGCAATCACATTTTGAACTTTCAAAACTTCTAAATTGACAAAATTATATTTACATGGTCAAAAAAGAAAAGCAATGGTGCAAAAGACATTATGAAAGTAAGCATAAAATTCCTGTCTTTTGAATTGGGAATGCCTGTTAGAAACAAAGCACAAAGTGCACTGCCATCTGAATGAAATAAAATAGCCACCAATCCACTGTGTCCATGATCAAAATCTTAGAAGATGAGCAAACTAGATTTCAATTTTAAAAACAACTCCAAATGAGTGTTGAAGAAAATTGAAAATAGTGTACTAATGACTAAGTTATTTACTCAACAAGTCAATTAGAGATCACCACAATTAAAAAGTTAAGAGAGAAGGTCAAGTCATGACAATAACGAGAAAATATACGGGTGGTATTTCCATCATTTGTTGGGCTATAATGAACAATAGTAGTAAGTTGTTACATCTTAAGAGTAGAGGGACATTGTGAATCCCTTTGTTCAGTTACCTTTGACTATATTGAACTTTGATGCATGATATTCTGTACTATCATTTATGACATGTCAACTCATTTTCCAGGCATCAAACTATCAACCTAGAATAATACTAGATGGAGCCGATGAACAATGAGTGGTAAACTTATTAGAATTGATGGCTCATACTAAATCATCAAGCAAAGATCTGAGTTCTTGTGCCACCAATTGACTTCTATACACCCAGTACAATCCACACCATCTAGTATAATAATGTAGATAGATATGAACAAAGTTAGTTAATATTAAAATGTCAAAGAAGACAACAAGGTTTTACATTGTCACATTCCACAAGTAAAAATTAAACAAGAAAATGAATTGCTACCACTCTTCACTTGTGAAAATCAATCCAGGACATTCAACAAAATGCGGAATGTAATGATTCATGGATACGCAAAGCATTTCAGCTAACCGCAAATTTCAAGAGACCATCAAAGCAAAGCAAAGCAATTCCAAGTATAAAACCTAAGAACCTGAACAGTTCCAAGTGATTAAAAATAGCATCTTACACTTCTATACATTCTCTAACAAACAAACACACAGATCTCCTTTCCTATCTGAAAAAACTTAGATGTATAAAGAAGATTGTTCCATCGATATGCTCTAGACCCGTAGGTTCTTATATAGAGCTAGGTTACATACTTTCGGTAGTCTCCTAATTTAGGAAGACTCCTTATTTGGAAAGATTCCTAATATAACCAGATATTATAGGAAAAACAGCTAAGAACAATCTCTAAGAATAATCGTTTAATTATGGAATTATCTACACTCCCCCTCAAGTTGGTGCAAAGATGATAGGAACAAGTGTACTGGAAATGTAAACAATTGAGTAGCAACGAGAACAGAGTATATTTGTATTGAAATGTAAATGTCTCCGGTAGGTTTTCAAGAGCCTACCTTACTCTCAGACAATAATACATATCATTCTCTGCCTTTTCCCTCACTACTCTCTGAATTATATACTACTGTTGGTTAACAAACAAGAAACAACTTTTGTAACAAGAAACAACTTTTGTAACAAACTTGCCACGTTAGCCAACAGATATTCCCCTGCGTAAATCATCGTACTTGCCAGTAGACATTCCCTTGCGTAAATCTTCTCCTTGCTGCCTTTATTCTTCCAGTAGCATATTCCTTCTAGTCTCTCAAAATGGATCCAGCTCTTGGGAAACCCCTATCCTTTCTCCTTTGATAAACATAACGCACTGCTGGCCTTGACCCATCAAAAGATGTCTAACATGCCCAACTTGCCAATTTGCTCTTCAAATGGTTGTCTTAACAGCCCCTTTGTGAAGACATCTGCTCTCTGTTCTTTAGTAGGAACAAACGGAATACATATGCTTCCATCTTCCATTTTTTCCATAATAAAGTGCTTATCAACCTCTATATGTTTTGTCCTTTCGTGGAGTACTGGATTGTGTGCAATATTAATGGCTGCCTTATTGTCACAATACAACTTCATAGGAGGTTTAACCTCCAAGTTTAACTCAGACATAACTCTTTTGAGCCACAAGACTTCACACACTCCTTGAGCCATAGCCCTATACTTAGCTTCTGCACTACTCCAAGCCACTACATTTAGCTTTTTACTTCTCCATGTCACCATATTCCCCTATAGATAGGTGCAGTAGCCTGATGTTGATCTTCTGTCAGTGATTGAGCCAACATAGTCCGCATTCGTATAAACTTCTATGCTTCTTTCTTCCTTCTTCTCAAAGAATAATCCCTTGTCGGGACATCCCTTCAAATATTTCAAAATTCTGAAAACAACCTCTAAGTGTTCTTCATATGGTGAATGCACAAATTGGCTTACTAAGCTCACTGCAAATGCTATATTTGGCCTGGTGTGAGATAAGTAAATCAGCTTCCCAACAAGCCTCTGGTACCTCTACTTGTTTATTGGAACACCATTTCGAGCTTTCCAAGGTTCTTTCGCAATTCCACTGGTGTATCACAAGGCTTACAGCCACTTAAACCTGTCTCTTTTAATAAATCCAAAGTGTATTTTCTTTGAGTCACCACAATTCCCTTCTTGGATCGAGATACTTCCATGTCAAGAAAATATCTAGGCTGCCCCAAGTTTTTTACTTCAAATTCCTTCCCGAGCTATGCTTGTAACTTCTCTATCTCCACACGATCACTCCTAGTAATTATGATATCATCTACATACATTATTAAGACAACAATTTAGTAAACAAGGTATGGTCTGACTGGCCTTGAGAATACCCCTGACTTGTTACAAACTTGGTGAATCTATCAAACCAAGCTCCTAGGGACTGTTTTAGTCCATACAAAGACCTTCTAAGTTTGCACACCTTGCCCCCAAAGCTTTTCTTGAACCCAGGAGGTGGCTCCATGTACACTTCCTCTTCCAAATCACCATTCAAGAAAGCATTTTTACATCTAGATAGATTAAAGGCCAATATAAGCATGCAGCCACTGATAATAAGACCCTGACAGCGTTCAATTTTGCCACTAGAGAGAGTGTCTCAGTATAGTCCACCCCAAATGTTTGAGTGCAACTCTTTTCCACCAACTGAGTTTTAAATCTTTCTATTGAACCATCTGTATTGTATTTAATATATCCACCGACATCCAACCAACTTTTTTCCGCTTAGCAGGTCTGTTCTCTCCCATGTGCCATTCTTTTCCAAGGCCTTTAATTCTTCCAAAACAACCTCCTTCCACTCAGGAACAGCCAAAGCATCATGTACATTGTTTGGAATTTCTGCACTAGTTAGTGTAGAAATAAAGGCAGACAAAGTTGGAGACAAGTTTGCATTAGAGACAAAGTTAGAGGTAGGGTATTGTGTGCATGATCTTTTCCCTTTTCTCATTGCAATAGGAAGAAAAATATCACCAGGGAGATCATTCGAGTTACCTGGTTGGGTACTAGCAACTTCAGTCTCAGATTGTGAGATATCAAGACTCAGATTCAGAGATGATAATGGCATTGTATTGAAGATTACTTTCTTTGCTCCCCTGCTATATATTGCACCTTGGAATGTTTTCTACTCTTCACTTCCTGCTTCCTTTTCAACATTGTCTTCTTCCTGATTTTCATTTTTCTCTCCCTGATTTTCTTCCATCTGCAATTCTAATTTTCTGGTTCCCTGCACAAGGTAAGGAAGAGGAAAAAAATTGGAGCTACCAATCATGTGATCTGTGGCTCCAGAGTCAACTATCCAAGAGTAGGAGGGTAAAGAACAAACAAATGCCTTTGGAAGGATTATACCTAACTGGACTAAAGAACAAGAGGGTTTTGGGGTACTCTCAGCTGGAAGGAATGTGTACAGATGATCAACCTGTTCCCTTGTGAATGGAAACGTTCTAGATGAGCCGGAGGTATCCTAGTTATGACTGAACTGGTTCCCAGCTTGCAAAGCTTTCCCATCTCCTGCTCCACTTTCTTCCAATTTGTTGGTTTGCCATGTATCTTCCAGCAGGTATCTTTTGTATGCCATGATTTTTTTGCAAAAATCACACCAAGGTTTCTGCTTGTTTCTACCTTTCTCACCCTCACTATCACTATTCTTTGAGACAAATGCTAAGCCTTCATTCTGGAAGTCCATGGTGCCATTTTTTCCCAACATGACACTCTTCCGAGCTTCCGAGCTTCTGACTTCAGAGAAGACTTCTCGTATTGAGGGTAGTGGCCTACATCCCAAAATACATCCCCTAACTTCTCCCAATTCTGCCTTCAAGCCAGCAAGAAATACAAACACTCGTCCCCTATCAACTTTCTCTTTATATTGGGCTGCATCTTCTGGATCTTTTCACTTTGTTTCCTCGAACAAATCCAACTCCTGCCATATTATAGTCATTTCATTATAATATGCAGTCACATTTGGCTCACCCTGCTGCATCTTCCACATTTTTTAATTGAGTTCAAACAGCTGAGCATAGTTTTCCGGGTCTGAGTATGTTTCTTTGACGGCTTCCTACACAACTTTAGCTGTTGGGAGAAAAATAAAGGGTCTTCCAGCCCCTAGTTCCATGAAATTGATGAGTCAAGCTATAACCATGGCATTTTCCAAGCACCAATGGTCAAAATTAGGTTCTTTTGACCTTGGAGATTGGATTGCTCCTGTTATGTACCCTAATTTTCCTTTTCCAGTAATCACGACGGGCTAATTGGGACCATTCTAGGTAGTTTCTTCCATTCAGCTTCTGGATTGAAATTTGTAGGGAATTTTCTAGTTGTACGTTGACTGAATCAGGTTGATTTCTTGATCCAGAGGAAGGGGTTGTGCTACTGGTGGTCTCGAGGGATGAAGATCGAGACCCCACCATTGCAGCTTTGTAACATGAGGCTCTGATACCATGAAACAACTTAGATGTATAAAGAAGATTGTTTCATCCATATGCTCTAGACCCGTAGGTTCTTATATAGAGCTAGGGTACATAGTTTTAGTAGTCTCCTAATTTAGAAAGAATCCTTATTTGGAGAGATTCCTAATATAGCTAGATATTATAGGAAAAACAACTAAGAATAATCTCTTAAGAATAATCCCTTAATTACTGAATTATCTATCTACACTATCATTGCCCCAAACAAAAAGTATGGTATACTCCACGTGTAGAAATGCAATAACCCAAGAACATTGTCCTGACAATGTTAAATGAAACAATTGATTTGGATTGAAAAGATTTACCGGAAGTATTTGTGAGTCAAAATGTCGTTGTATAATAATATCAGCTACAGCCTGAAAGCCAAAATTGCAGTGTAAATGACATCAATCTAAGAATTTCAGTCAAATGGAAAATGAATATCACAAAACAAAACAAATATTTATGGATGAACCATGAAAACTTCACAGAAAGAGTACTTATATTTATATCTGATCTAACCCAAGACCCCTCAAACAGCTCAATTTTTTATTTGAATGCTTTTTGTAGTCACCGGAAAGACTTTTTCTTGAATGCTTTTTGTAGTCACCAGAAAGACTTTTTCCCATGACAACTCCTCACATTTTGATTTTAGTAAATAAAGATAGTACCAATTGAAAAACTACTTGGAGTTCATAAAAGCACCAAGAAGACCAGCGTTGTTTGTTTTACCTTCATCTCAGTTTGTGTCAAGTAAGGTTGCCCATCAGGATCCCGTGAAAGGTGAACTTTCTGTCCTCTAGTCTCTCCAGCATCTAACCATTCAGTTCTAACTGCAGGTTCCCTCCACATTGCGTCCATATCTTGTGGATCAATGCAGTCATCCCAATATTTAAACTTGAAACTCATCCTGAAGCTTGTATTCTGAGATGGAATCTGCTAACAAATACAATACCTCGGAAATCAATGACCTTGCTTGTGTGAAATATCACTTAAGGAACTCAGAAATGGCAAATGATGAACACTTCCAGATGAATACTGGGAAACAGAAATTAATTGGAAAACCATGAAAATACTTCTGTCTTTAGATTCAAACGTTAATAAAATAATCACAATTTATATGCATCAGAATAGCAAATGAAAATTACAACCAACTCAACTAAGAGATAGATGAAATCAGCGACCAAACATTATCTTTTGGAAATAAAAGGAGAAATAAGTATATAAAATTCTTGTTGTTCTGAAATATTACAATATGCTTTAGAGTTGTCGGCCCACAACAAATTGAAAGTTCATTTCTTACCAAAAAAAAATCACGACTCTTCTAGTCACGTTTAGTATCACGACATTTGAAACGAGAACCCCATAAATTCCAGAAAGAGAAAAAAAATATCATAAACTCCATTTCTCTTCCTCATTAGAAGAAGAGGAAGTTGCTCGTGCATTCAGTGGCTTCAATTACGACTTGAAGACCAAAAGGAATTAAAACAAACATCATGCGGACGAGTCCATGTGTGTGTCGGAGACGACAACATTTGTGCAATAATCGAAAACCCGATTAAAGAGCAAAACAAGGAAATGTGTATGCTTGCAAGTTGACAATTTATCACGAAAGGCAATCAACACAAACAAAAACAAAAGAAAAAGGGAACAAACGAAAAGGGAAGCGATCTCATCGTCCTCTTACCTGGGTCTTTGTTTTCTTAGGTGAAGTAAAAGAAATGGTCCATTCTTGACGGAATTTGTATCTGCGGAAGGTAAAGTTGGTGGGTCTGCTGCATATGGTTGGCGAGAGAGAAAGAGGTGGAGGTTGTTGAAGAGAAAGGTACACTTGGCGAATACCACGCAAGACATGCTGCTTTCCTTGTCTCTATTACGGTGAAATGGAGGTCTCAATCTCATGGGAGGTGTCCTAGTTGCCATCAGATATTCAGATCCAGTCCCTCCTCATTTTTATACAAAAAAAAATAAAATGAAAAAAAAATGGGAGTCATCAATTTACCTCAATTCAAACGATTTTTTTTTTGGAGGAAAAATACTATTTCATTTAAGCAAAAAAAGAGCGAATACAGGGAGATTGTTCCAAACCAAGAAAGAAGAAAACAAAATGGAATTCTTAGCTAAACAATGAGCTATTGGATTGCTAGAGTGACGGACCCATCGAATATGAATGTCTGGGCGAGTGCGAAGTAAAGAAAAGCACTTCTCAACAATCAAGTCGAATTCAGACATATCAGTCAAATCCGGATCAGCAAGGGAGCGAACTAGAGATTGGGAATCGGAAAAAATAATGCCACGACCCGGGAGATTATGAACAAGCCAATGCAACGC
>JAOTIZ010000002.1:15161334-15174409 GCA_027123425.1 Erythroxylum panamense | reverse complement strand
AGCTGGAAATATTGAAGTGCTCTTTGTTATGACTTGATTGGTTTATAACATGTGTGAATTTTTGATGGCAAAAGAAAATAAGAATTTTTGTTTAAATGAATAGTTATGATTCGTATATGAAGGATAAAATGTATCGAGGGATGGATAAATTTTCCAATTGGAGATTTGAATTTTGCTTTAATTAAAGAATGGGAAATTGAAGTGCTTTGTATGAGATTGACTAAAGAATGAAAAAAAATTATACCGTTTTAGATTGGTTTAGACCGATTGTCTTATAATTTCCAACGCGACACGTTTGTTTGTTTAAAACGTTTGCGTTCTCGGATGTCGGAATTTGCTTTTACGTTTTGATTGAAGCGTTTTGTTTTATTTGAATCCGAGATTTTGTAGATCCGTTCTTTTGGTTTCCGACACTTTGGTTTTCGATTTGTGAGAACATGTTCCGCTCACGCTTTGTGATCACCCTTTTGAAAGTATACGTGTTGTCAATCCGTTTGCTTCGATTCCGCTTTGGTTTTGTTTCCGCTTTATGACTATTGATCCGACTTAATTTCTTTGGTTTTCGCTTATTTTTGCTTTCGTCCTCTTTGTTTCGCTTTCTATTTCCGTTTAGGATTTCGTTTTTCGGTTGGGCTCCGGTTTCAAGATCGGGTCCCAATATGATTATTGAAGATTTTATATATCAAATGGGTAAAAAAAAGGAGGAAATGACACAATATAAACTAACCTCGTTATAAGTGCTATCCCTCGATCAACAACCTAGAATATACATCCTAAACCTAAACCTTAAACTTTAATCCTAAATCTTGAATCCTAAATCCTAAATCCTAATACCTACGACCTATAACCTATAATCTAAACCTTAAATTTAATCGTAAACACTAAACCCTAAATCCTAATAGCTAACACTTATATCTTACGACCTATATCCTAAACCTGAAGTTTAAACCTTAATCCTAAATCCTAAATCCTAATACCTAAGGCCTATAACCTATAGCCTATAACCTAAACCTTAAAATTAATCCTAAACACTAAACCCTAAATACTAAATCCTAAACCTGAAATTTATACTTTAATCCTAAATACTATATCCGTTATACATCCTAATTTCTAAATCATAAATCCTAATATGAAATCCTACCACCTAAAGTTTAAAGCTTACACTTTCCTCTAAAAATAAATCACAGCAGTAAGTACATCCATTAAGGAACACAGTTGTCTAAGAATCAGTGTTTCTTTACCAACCAAATTAAAAAAATGTTTACCTTCATACCGTCTCTATAAAACCGCCAAATCCAGCCATTGTCATCTTTAACAGAGTCGTCTTCTGGGACAAGTTAAACCTTTAAACAACTACAATATTGAAGCAAAGTTTTGTGTGCTATAAATTATGAAAATTACAATTACCAATTATTGGGTTACGTTTTTGAAGGATCGTCATTTCAAAGTATAGTAAAAACCCATTCCTCTTTTAGTGATAAGGTGGCCAAGTCAAAGGCATACCTGAAACAACTTCACTAATCATAGTTGATTTTTGAAGATCTTATGTATCAAATGGGTAAAGAAAAGTGCTAATGAAACAACATAAACTAACCTCGTTAAGTGCTATCCCTAGATCAACAACCTAAAATATACATCCTAAACCAAAAACTTTAACTTTAATCCTAAATCCTGAACCCTAAATCCTAAATCCTAAATCCTATACTAAACATTAAGCCCTAAATCCTAATAGCTAATACCTATATCTTACAACCTATATCCTAAACCTAAAGTTTAAAATTTAAACCTAAATACTACATCCAATATATATCCTAAGTTTTAAATCCTAAATCCTAATACCATCTCTATAAAAACCACCAAATCATTAACAGAGTTGTCTTTTGGGACAAGTTAAACATATAAATAATTACAGTATTGAAGCAAAGTTTTGTGTGTTGTAAAAAATGAAAATTATACTTACCAATTGTTGGATTGCATTTTTCAAGGGACACCATTTCTAGGCACAGTAGAAATCAATTCCTCTTTTAGAGATAAGGCGGCCAAGTCCAACGCCTTCCTGAAACAACTTCACTGATATTAGTTACTTACTGAAGATGTTATGTTTCAAATGGGTAAAGAAAAGAGCTAATAACATCACATAAACTAACCTTGTTAAGAGTTATCACTCGAACAAGAGCATACAATATAAATCCTAAACCTAAACCTTAAAGGTTAATCCTAAATACTAAATCCTAAATCCTAAAACCTAAGACTTGTAACCTAAACGTTAAACTTTAATAATAAACACTAAACCCTAATGTGTATATCCTATAACCTACGTCCTACACCTAAACTTTAAACTTTAATCCTAAATACTATATACAATATTTATCCTAAATCCTAAATACTAAATCCTATTATCTAAATACTTCCTCATAAAGTGTAAAATATACATTAAACCTCTAACCACTTAACCTTGTACAGAAAAATAAATCACAACAATAAGTAACGTGCTTAAGGATTGCAATTATCTAAGAATCAATATTTCTTTACCAAACAAGATAGAAAACGCTTACCTTCATACCATCTCTATCAAAACAACCAGATCTAGCCATTGTCATCATTAACTGAGTCGTCTTCCGGGACAAGTTATACATATAAATAATTACAATATGAGCAAAAGTTTTGGGTGCTCTAAAATATCATAATTACACTTACCAATTGTTGGATTACATTTTTCAAGGATCGCCATTTCTAGGCACTGATTCCAATTCCTCTTTTAGAAATAAGACGACCAAGTCCAAAGCATACCTGAAACAATTTCACTGATCATCGTTAATTATTGAAGATCTTATATATCAAATGGGCAAAGAAAAGAGGAAATGACACAATATAAACTAACCTCGTTAAGTGCTATCCCTTGATCAACAACCTACAATATACATTCTAAACCTAAACCTTAAGCTTAATCCTAAATCGTAAATCGTAAATCCCAATCCTTAAGGCCTATAACCTATAACCTAAACCTTAAATTTAAACATAAATACTAAAACTTAAATCCTAATAGCTAAGACCTATATCTTAAAACCTATATACTAAACCTGAAGTTTAAACTTGAATCCTAAATCCTAAATCCTAAATCCTAATACCTAAGGCCTATATAACCTATAGCCTATAAGCTAAACCTTAAATTTAATCATAATTTAGGGATAAGGCGGCCAAGTCTAAGGAATACCTGAAACAACTTCACTAATCATAGTTAATTGTTAAAGACGATATGTATCAAATGGGTAAAGAAAAGTGCTAATGAGACAACATAAACTAACCTCGTTAAGTGCTATCCATCGATCAATAACCTATAATATACATCCTAAACCTAAACCTTAAACTTTAATCCTAAATCCTAAACCCTAAATCCTAAATCCTAATACCTATTACCTAAGGCCTATAACCTATAACCTATAACCTAAACCTTAAATTTAATACTAAACATTAAACCCTAAATCCTAATAGCTAAGACCTATATCCTAAAACCTATATCCTAAACCTGAAGTTTAAACTTTAATCCTAAATACTATATCCAATATATATCCTAAATTCCAAATCCTAAATCCTAATATGAAATCCTACCACCTAAAGTGTAAAACCTGCGTATTCCTCCAGAAATAAATCATAACAGTAAGTAAATACATGAAGGAATGCAGTTATGTAAGAATCAAAATTTCTTTACCAACCAAACTGAAAAATGGTTACCTTCATACCATCTCTATAAAAGCCCCCCAAATCTAACCACTGTCATCATTAACGAAGTTGTCTTCTGGGATAAGTTAAACATATAAATAATTACAATATTGAAGCAAAGATTTGTGTCGTAAAATATGAAAATTATACTTGCCAATTGTTGGATTACATTTTTCAAGGGTCGCCAATTCTAGTCACAGTAGAAACCAATTCCTCTTTTAGAGATAAGGTAGCCAAGTTCAAGGCATACCTGAAACAACTTCACTGATCTTAGTTACTTATTCAAGATGTTATGTATGAAATGTGTAAAGAAAAGAGCTAATAACGTAGCATAAACTAACCTTGCTAAGTAATAGCCCTCGAACACCAACATACAATATAAATCCTAAACATAAAACTTAAAGTTTAATCCTAAATCCTAAAACCTAAGACTTATAACCTAAACCTTAAACTTTAATAATAAACACTAATCCCTAATGTGTATATCCTAACCTACATCCTACACCTAAACTTCAAACTTTAATCCTAAATACTATATCCAAGTTTTATCCTAAATCCTAAATACTAAATCCTAATATCTAAATACTTCCACATAAAGTGTAAAACTTACAATAAATCTCTAACCAGTTAACCTTGTACATAAAAGTAAATCACAACAATAAGTAATGTACTAAACGAATGAAATTATCTAAAAATCAATATTTCTTTACCAAACAAGATAGAAAACGATTACCTTCATACCATCTCTATCAAAGCCACCAAATCTAGCCATTGTCATCATTAACTGAGTCGTCTTCTGGGATAAATTATACATATAAATAATTACAATATGAGCAAAGGTTTTGGGTGCTATAAAATATGATAATTACACTTACCAATTGTTAGATTACATTTCTCAAGGATCGTCATTTCTAGGAACTAGTTCCAATTCCTCTTTTAGAAATAAGATGACCAAGTCCAAAGCATACCTGAAACAACTTCACTGATCATAGTTGATTATCAAAGATGTTATATATCAAATGGGTAAAGAAAAAAGGAAATGACACAATATAAACTAACCTCATTAAGTGGTATTCCTCGATCAACAACTTGTATACATCCTAAACCTAAACCTTAAACTTTAATCTTAAATGCTAAATCCTAAATCATAATACCTAAGGCCTATAACCTATAAGCTAAACCTTAAATTTAATCGTAAACACTAAACCCTAAATCCTAATAGCTAAGATCTATATCTTACAATCTATATCCTAAATATGAAGTTTAAACTTTAATCCTAAATCCTAAATCCTAAATCCCAATACCTAAGGCCTATAACTTATAGCCTATAACCTAAACCTTAAATTTAATTGTAAACACTAAACCCTAAATCCTAATAGCTAAGACCTATATCATACAACCTATATCCTCAAATTGAAGTTTAAACTTTAATCCTAAATCCTAAATCCTAAATCCTAAATCCTAATACCTAAGGCCTATAACCTATAGCGTATAACATAAACCTTAAATTTATTCCTAAAGACTAAACCGTAAATCCTAATTGCTAAGACCTATATCTTACAACCTATATCCTAAACCTGAAGTTTAAACTTTAATCCTAAATTGCATATCCAATATACATCTTAAATTCTAAATCCTAAATCCTAATATGAAATCCTACCACCTAAAGTATAAAACTTGCATATTCCTCTAAAATTAAATCAGAGCAGTAAGTACATCCATTAAGGAAAGCAGTTGTGTAAGAATTAATAATTTTTAACCAACCAAAATAAAAAATGGTTACCTTCATACCGTCTCTATAAAAACCCCCAAATCCAGCCATTGTCATCATTAACAGAGTTGTCTTCTGGGACATGTTAAACGTATAAATAATTGCAATATTGAAGCAAAGTGTTCTGTGCTATAAAATATGAAAATTACACTTACCAATTGTTGGATTACATTTTTCAAGGATCGCCATTTCTAGGCACAGTAGAAACCAATTCCTCTTTTAGAGATAAGGCGGCAAAGTCCATGGCATACCTGAAACAACTTCACTGATCATAGTTGATTATTGAAGATGTTATGTATCAAATTGGCAAAGAATAGAGCTAACGAAACAACATAAACTAACCTCGTTAAGTGTTATCCCTCGATCAACAACCTACAATATAGATCCTAAACCTAAACCTTAAACTTTAATCCTAAATCCTAAACCCTAAATCCTAAATCCTAAATCCTAATACCTAATACCTAAGGCCTATAACCTATAACCTATAACCTATAACCTAAACCTTAAATTTAATGTTAAACATTAAACCTTAAATCATAATAGCTAAGACCTATAACTTAAATCCTATATCCTAAACCTGAAGTTTAAACTTCAATCCTATATACTGTATCCAATATATATCATAAATTCCAAATCCTAAATCCTAATACGAAATCCTACCACCTAAAGTGTAAAACCTACGTATTCCTCTAGAAATAAAAAATAACAGTAAGTAAATCCATTAAGAAATGCAGTTATGTAAGAATCAAAATTTTTTTATCAACCAAACTAAAAAATGATTACCTTCATCCCATCTCTATAAAAACCCCCGAATCCAGCCATTGTCATCATTAACGAAGTTGTTTTCTGGGACAAGTTAAACATATAAATAATTATAATAATGAAGTAAAGTTTTGTGTGTCGTAAAATATGAAAGTTATAGTTACCAATTGTTGGATTACTTTTTTCAAGGGTTGTCATTTCTAGGCACAGCAGAAACCAATTCCTCTTTTAGAGATAAGGCAGCCAAGTCCAAGGCATACCTGAAACAACTTCACTGATCTTAGTTACTTATTAAAGATGTTATGTATGAAATGGGTAAAGAAAGGAGCTAATAACATAACATAAACTAAACTTGTTAAGTGTTATCGCTCGAACAACAACATACAATATAAATCCTAAACCTAAACCTTAAAGTTTAATCCCAAATACTAAATCCTAAAACTTATAACATAAACCTAAAACTTTAATAGTAAACACTAAACCCTAATGTATATATCCTACAACCTACAGCCTACACCTAAACTTTAAACTTTAATCCTAAATACTATTCCAATATTTGTCCTAAATCTTAAATACTAAATCCTAATATCTAAACACTCCCACATAAATTGTAAAACTTACATTAAACCTCTAACCCCTTAACCCTATACATAAAAATAAATCACAACAATAAGTAATGTACTTACCGAATGAAATTATCTAAAAAACAATATTTATTTACCAAGCAAGATAGAAAACGGTTACCTTCATTCCATCTCTGTCAAAACCACCAGATCTAGCCATTGTCATCATTAACTGAGTCGTCTTCTGGGACAAGTTATATATATATAAATAATTACAATATGAACAAAGGTTTTGGGTGCTCTAAAATATGATAAATACACTTACCAATTGTTGGATTACATTTTTCAAGGATCACAATTTCTAGGCACTGGCTCCAATTCCTCTTTTAGAAATAAGACGACCAAGTCCAAAGCACACCTGAAATGACTTCACTGATCATAGTTGATTATTGAAGAAGTTATATATCAAATGGGTAAAAAAAAGAGAGGAAATGACACAATATAAACTAACCTCGTTATAAATGCTATCCCTCGATCAACAACCTACCATATACATCCTAAACTTAAATCCTAAATCCTAAATCCTAATACCTAATACCTAAGGCCTATAACCTATAACCTAAACCTTAAATTTAATCGTAAACACTAAACTAAATCCTAATAGCTAACACCTATATCTTACAACCTATATCCTAAACCTGAAGTTTAATCCTTAATCTTAAATCCTAAATCCTAATACCTAAGGCCTATAACCTATACCTTAATTTTAATCCTAAACACCAAACATTTAATCTTAATAGTTAAAACCTATATCTTACAGCCTATATCCTAAACCTGAAGTTTATACTTTAATTCTAAATACTATATCCATTATACATCCTAAATTCTAAATCCTAAATCCTAATATGAAATCCTACCACCTAAAGTTTAAAACTTGCGCATTCCTTTAAAATAAATCACAGCAGTAAGTACATCCATTAAGGAATACAGTTGTCTAACAATTAGTGTTTCTTTACCAACCAAAATAAAAAAATGTTTACCTTCATACCGTCTCTATAAAAACAACCAAGTCTAGCCATTGTCATCATTAACGAAGTCGTCTTCTGGGACAAGTTAAACCTTTAAACAATTACAATATTGAAGCAAAGTTTTGTGTGCTATAAAATATGAAAATTACACTAACCAATTATTGGATTACGTTTTTGAGGGATCGCCATTTCAAGGCACAGTAGAAACCCATTCCTCTTTTAGTGATAAGGCGGCCAAGTCCAAGGCATACCTGAAACAACTTCACTAATCACAATTGATTATTGAAGATCTTATGTATCAAATGGGTAAAGAAAAGTGCTAATGAAACAACATAAACTAACCTCGTTAAGTGCTATCCCTCGATCAACAACCTACAATATACATCCTAAACCTAAACCTTTAACTTTAATCCTAAATCCTAAACCCTAATCCTAAATCCTAAATCTTGAATCCTAAATCCTAAATCCTAAGAACTATAACCTATAACCTAAACCTTACATTTAATACTAAACATTAAGCCCTAAATCCTAATAGCTAATACCTATATCTTACAACCTATATCCTAAACCTGAAGTTTAAAATTTAATCCTAAATACTATATCCAATATATATTTTAAATTCTAAATCCTAAATCCTAATATGAAATCGTACCACCTAAAGTATAAAACTTGCGTATTCCTTAAAAAATAAATCCTAACAGTAAGTAAATCCATTAAGGAACACAGTTATCTAAGAATCAATATTTCTTTACCAACCAAAATAAAAAATGGTTACCTTCACACCATCTCTCTAAAAAACCCCAAATCCAGCCATTGTCATCATTAACAGAGTTGTCTTCTGGGAAAAGTTAAACATATAAATAATTACAGTATTGAAGCAAAGTTTATTGTGTTGTAAAATTTGAAAATTATACTTACCAATTGTTGGATTACATTTTTCAAGGGTCGCCATTTCTAGGCACGGTAAAAATCAATTCCTCTTTTAGAGATAAGACGGGCAAGTCCAAGGCGTTCCTGAAACAACTTCACTGATCTTAGTTACTTATTAAAGATGTTATGTTTCAAATAGGTAAAGAAAAGAGCTAATAACACAACATAAACTAACCTTGTTAAGTGTTATCGCTCGAACAACAGCATAGAATATAAATCCTAAACCTAAACCTTAAAGGTTAATCCTAAATACTAAATCCTAAATCCTAAAACCTAAGACTTATAACCTAAACCTTAAACTTTAATAATAAACACTAAACCCTAATGTATATATCCTACAACCTACATCCTACACCTAAACTTTAAACTTTAATCCTAAATACTATATCCAATATTTATCCTAAATCCTAAATATTAAATCCTAATATCTAAATACTTCCACATAAAGTTTAAAACATACATTAAACATCTAACCACTTAACCCTATACATAAAAATAAATCACAACAATAAGTAATGTACTTAAGGAATGCAATTATCTAAGAATCAATAATTCTTTACCAAATAAGATAGAAAACACTTACCTTCATACCATCTCTATCAAAACCACCAGATCTAGCCATTGTCATCATTAACTGAGTCGTCTTCTGGGACAAGTTATGCATATAAATAATTACAATATGAGCAAAGGTTTTGGGTGCTCTAAAATATGATAATTACACTTACTAATTGTTAGATTACATTTTTCAAGGATCGTCATTTCTAGGCACTGGTTCCAATTCCTCTTTTAGAAATAAGACGACCAAGTCCAAAGCATACCTGAAAAAACTTCACTGATCATAGTTGATTTTTGAAGATGTTATATATCAAATGGGTAAAGAATAGAGGAAATGACACAATATAAACTAACCTCGTTAAGTGCTATCCCTCGATCAACAACCTACAATATACATCCTAAACCTAAACCTTAAGCTTTAATCCTAAATCGTAAATCGTAAATCCTAAATCCTAATCCTTAAGGCCTACAACCTATAACCTAAACCTTAAATTTAATCATAAATACTAAACCTTAAATCCTAATAGCTAAGACCTATATCTTACAACCTATATACTAAACCTGAAGTTTAAACTTGAATCCTAAATCCTAAATCCTAAATCCTAATACCTAAGGCCTATAACCTATAGCCCATAACCTAAACCTTAAAATTAATCCTAAACACTAAACCCTAATTCCTAATAGCTAAGACCTATATCTTACAACCTATATCATAAACCTAAAGTTTATACTTTAATCCTAAATACTATATCCAATATACATCCTAAATCCTAATATGAAATCCTACCACCTAAAGTTTAAAACTTGCGCATTTCTCTAAAAATAAATCATAGTAGTAAGTACAACCATTAAGGTACACAGTTGTCTAAGAATCAATATTTCCTTACCAACCGAAATAAAAAAATGGTTACCTTCATGCCGTCTCTATCAAAACCCCCAAATCCAGTCAATGTCATCATTAACGGAGTTGCCTTCTGGGCCAAGTTAAACATTTAAACAGTTACAATATTGAAGCAAAGTTTTGTGTGCTGTAAAATATGAAAATTACACTTACCAATTACTGGATTACGTTTTTGAAGGATCGCCAATTCTAGGCATAGTAGAAATCAATTCCTCTTTTAGAGATAAGGTGGCCAAGTCTAAGACATACCTGAAACAACTTCACTAATCATAGTTAATTGTTAAACACGATATGTATCAAATGGGTAAAGAAAAGTGCTAATGAAACAACATAAACTAACCTGGTTAAGTGCTATCCATCGATCAATAACCTACAATATACATCCTAAACCTTAAACTTTAATCCTCAATCCTAAACCCTAAATCCTAAATCCTAAATCCTAAGACGTATAACCTATAACCTAAACCTTAAAATTAATATTAAACATTATCCCCTATACCCTATTGGCTAATATCTATATCTTAGAACCTATATCCTAAACTTGAGGTTTAAAATTTATTCCTAAATACTATAACCAATATATATCCTAAATTCTAAATCCTACATCCTATTATGAAATCTTACCACCTAAAGTATAAAACTTGCATATTCCTAAAAAAAATCATAACAGTAAGTAAATCCATTAAGGAATGCAGTTATCTAAGAATCAGTATTTCTTTACCAACCAAAAAAAATGGTTACCTTCACAGCATCTCTATAAAAACCATCAAATCTGGCCATTGTCATCATTAACGAAGTTGTCTTCTGAGACAAGTTAAACATATAAATAATTACAATATTGAAGCAAAATTTCGTGATGCAAAATATGAAAATTATACTTACCAATTATTGGATTACGTTTTTCAAAGGTCTCCATTTCTAGGCACAGTAGAAACCAATTCCTCTTTTAGAGATAAGGCGGCCAATTCCAAGGCGTTCCTGAAACAACTTCACTGAACTTAGTTACTTATTAAAGATGTTATGTTTGAAATGGGTAAAGAAAAGAGCTAATAACACAACATAAACTAACCTTTTTAAGTGTTATCGCTCGAGCAATAGCATACAATATAAATCCTAAACTTAAACCTTAAAGGTTAATCCTAAATACTAAATCCTAAAACCTAAAACCTAAGACTTATAACCTTTTAAACATTAAACTTTAATAATAAACACTAAACCCTATTGTATATATGCTACAACCTGCATCCTACGACTAAACTTTAAACTTTAATCCTAAATACTATATCCAATGTTTATCCTAAATCCTAATATCTAAATACTTCCACCTAAAATGTAAAACTTACGTTAAACTTCTAACCATTTAACCCTGTACATAAAAATAAATCACAACAATAAGTAATGTACTTAAGGAATGCAATTATCTAAGAGTCAATATTTCTTTGCCAAGAAAGATAGAAAACGGTTACCTTCAGACCATCTCTATCAAAACCACCAGATCTAGCCGTTGTCATCATTAACTGAGTTGTCTTCTGGGACAAGTTATACATATAAATAATTACAATATGAGCAAAGGTTTTGGGTGCTATAAAATATGATAATTACACTTACCAATTATTGGATTACACTTTTCAAGGATCGCCATTTCTAGGCACTGGTTCCAATTCCTCTTTTAGATATAAGATGACCAAGTCCAAAGCATACCTGAAACAACTTCACTGATCATAGTTGATTATTGAAGATGTTATATATCAAATGGGTAAAGAAAAAAGTAAATGACACAATATAAACTAACCTTGTTAAGTGCTATCCCTCGATCAACAACCTATAATATACATCCTAAAACTAAACCTTAAACTTTAATCCTAAATCCTAAATCATAATGCCTAACGCCTATAACCTTTAAGCTAAACCTTAAATTTAATCGTAAACACTAAACCCTAAATCCTAATAACTAAGACCTATATCTTACAACCTATATCCTAAACCTGAAGTTTAAACTTCAATCCTAAATCCTAAATCCTATATCCTAATACCTAAGGCCTATAACCTATAACCTATAACCTAAACCTTAAATGTAATCGTAAACACTAAACCCTAAATCCTAATAGCTAAGACCTATATCTTAGTGCCTATATCCTAAACTTGAAGTTTAAACTTTAATCCTAAATCTTAAATCCTTATACCTAAGACCTATAACCTATTGCCTATAACTTAAACCTTAAATTTTATCCTAAACACTAAACCGTAAATCCTAATAGCTAAGACCTATATCTTTACAACCTATATCCTAAACCTGAAGTTTAAACTTTAATCCTAAATCCTAAATCCTAAAACCTAAGGCCTATAACCTATTGCCTATAACATAAACCTTAAATTTAATCGTAAACATTAAACCCTAAATCCTAATAGCTAAGACCTATATCTTACAACCTATATCCTAAACCTGAAGTTTAAACTTTAATCCTAAATTGTATATCCAATATACATCCTAAATTCTAAATCCTAAATCCTAATATGAAATCCTACAACCTAAAGTATAAAACTTGTATATTCCTCTAAAAATAAATCACAGCAGTAAGTACATCCATTAAGGAATGCAATTGTCTAATAATCAATAATTCTTTACCAACCAAAATAAAAAATGGTTACCTTCATACCATCTCTATAAAAACTCCCAAATCCAGCCATTGTCATCATTAACAAAGTTGTCTTCTGGGACCAATTAAGCATAGAAATAATTACAATATTGAAGCAAAGTTTTCTCTGCAATAAAATATGAAAATTACACTTACCAATTGTTGGATTACATTTTTCAAGGATCGCCATTTCTAGGCACAGTAGAAAC